>PVKB01003673.1:0-151953 GCA_004027205.1 Ctenodactylus gundi | reverse complement strand
GTGGCACAACCCCATAATCCCAGCACTCTGAGAAGATGAGGCAGGAGGGTTGCAAGTTCAAGCCCAGTCTGGGCAATGTGAGATCCTGTTTCAAAATAAAACAGAAAAAGGCTTGGGATGTACTTCATTGTGAAGGCCCTGGATTGGACTCCTAGTGACACACACACACACACACACTCACACACACACACACACACGCACGCACGCAGACCAAGCCTTGAGATTAGGGAGTGCAGTGGGTTCCCAAGATTTGTCTGACCTGGTGCTACAGTGAGGGCTAAGGCAGGAGACAAGAGACTTGACCGTTGGGGAACAAATAGTGCTTGTAGCCAGCAGTGCCTCATGCCACTCCATGCACCAGATAGCACCGTGAACAACTACACACAAGGTCACACTCAGCCATCACAGCGACCCTGGGAAACACGAAGCATCGTTGTTTCCATTTCACAGTTGAGAAAACTGGGGCTCTCAGTGTTGCAGCAGACCGTCCAGGATCATGATAGCCCAGGAAGAATTTGAACCCAGGTATTGTGGCTCCAGGACCCGATCATAGAGCCACTAACTTCCTCTTAAATAGTGACACGTGCCCAGAACTTGGACCTTCTGGATGGAAAGGTCCCGGTTTTACTCATTTGGTCCTTGGAATGCTGCAATGTAGAAACAGCAAAAAGGAGCGTTGGTATTTATTGAGTGCTTGCTGTATACCCAGCATATAATGGATTTTGGAAGGTCAGAGAGTGGCAGATAGAACAGAGCTTGGGGAAGGAGTGGGTGGAGGATATGAAGGGCCTAAGGATGGTTTGGTTAGTAGGTGATGTGGGCCCGAGTGCCTGGCTGGGGTGGCAGGATGAATGGCAGAACCATTTGCCAGACTAGGACACTGAAGGAAAAGATTTGGGGGTGAGAGGATGAGGTGGACCCAATATCACCCACCTCTTTTCTGCAAATACTGTTTATCCATGTGTTGGCTTGTGCTCTAGAGGTGACACCCAGCCCATTTCTAATCAGTGAGTACAGGATGGGGCTAGAACTGGCTGAAGACTGGCAGCATTGCTTCTTGGTGAATCAAAAGAGAAGGTGACTCCAGAGGAAGGCCACTGGGCCCTTGTACGCCTTGTGCTTTTGGTTGAGGTCATGGAGCCTGGGGCCAGTGCTGCCATCTTGGAAGATAAAGAAAAAAATGAAAACGTGGCCCTTGCTAGCATGGAGGACAAGTAGAGAGTGCCACTGTGCCCACCTCAGGGTCACCTGAAGCTGCAGATCACCCACAAACACCCAGACAAACATGCCCCAGTCCAGTGTCTCTTGGGTTTGATCTGCATCCAGCTAACTTGACTTTTCTTGCATCTGAGGATACCCACATGATGCTGGGGTCAGCGTTCATCTCTAGACTCCTCAGCCCCTCCCAGGTCCTTTTGAAAACTGCTTGAGGAAAGAAAGAAAAGATATGATCACAGAGTGGAGGGTGGAGACGAGGGGGGATCTGCGCAAGGGGGTTCAGACACAGTCACTGGAGCAGAAACACGGAAGGTCTGTGAATGCTTCCGAATGCAGGCTGCCCACTGACAGCTGGGAGCACTTGGCTGTCTGCTTCCAGAGCAGGGTGGGATGTCTTTCCTGTGAGTGTGGGAAGGAGTAGGGCCAACTTATGGGTGGAGTCCATCAGCTTCCCATGGGAATCTTCACCAGGGTTCAAGTTCAAGGTGCCCTGTCTGGCCACAGAAAATAGAGCGGGACCCTGAGCACACGTCCTGCAGGAGCAGCCGCATCCCAGCCTGGGAACCTGGGCAAAGGGCTTCTCTCTTTTAGGGACCCCTCCCACCTTCCTGTTAGTACTGGGGAGACTCCTAGTCTATTGGAAAGCCAGTTGACTCTGGGCTCCCTTCTCGGGTAGCCAGATGCAATGTGCTGTTGTCTCTCCGGGCCATCTGCAAGCATTTGAGTGCCCTCCCACCGTGAGGATCGCAGCCCTGACCTCCTCTTCCCCCTCTCTTCCTCTTTCGGTCCCCCTACTTCCTCCTGCGACATCTGAGAGGGGCCGGCAGCTTGGATGGGTCCAGTCACAATCTTTGAAGGTCCTTTCCCCCTGACCTCCATCTCCCCCTCACCCTTGCTCCCCCACCCCGGCCCCTGCACCCCCAACGTCTGATCCTGTTTGGCACCAGATGCGGGAGGTCACAAACCAGTGTCGCAGCTCTTGCGTTTCCTTGTGCTGCTGTCCGCGTGCAGCCCCCGCCCTGGCGTGTGCCGTCTGACCTCTGCGCGCTCCTCAGTCAACCGATTGAGCCTGAATCCACTTAGAGGTGAAAGGATAAAGCAATTTTGTTCAAAATGTGGCATAAACTGTTTAGTCTTGGAGGTCACCCAGGGGCAGGAATAAAAGGGTGTCCCCACAGAGCCCCCCACCCTGCTGTGGTCTGTCCCAGCACCCAAGCCGCATTCAGGTGGCCATGCCCTGTGTAACTTCAAACTTGACCCCTGGGCAGGTTCGTGGAGGCATCGCAGAATCTGCCCCATACCGAAGGCAGTGTGGCGATGGCTGCCTGGTCAGCCATCTTGAAAATTAAAAATTAAACACAGTGATGATCAGTCTGCGCTGAACCGTCAGGAGGCATCAGCAGGAGAGAGGAGCTTGGAAGGCATCTGCTGGACACAGGGACCTGCACCGTGACCTCGGACTTGGGAACGTTAAGGGCGGGGGACTGTATGCTGGGGATCCCAATCTCGAGCGCCTGTTCCCATCTCACTGCACCGCCCAAGCACATCCTGGGCCTCAGTCCAAGAGGTATGGACGGGTGCTGCTGTGTCCATAGAAAAGTAAAAGGCAGCAGCACCGGGGTTATAGAGACTCTGGCTCAAACCCCTGCTCTGTGCCTACTTACTGTGCCCCCAGAGCACGTCGCTGCTCTCTGAGCCCCGGGTCCCCCTAAAGATCTGTGGAAGGGCCTGAGCAGGGAACACAGCAGTCACAGCGTGGAGCTGGCCCCTGCTGCCTGCTGTCTGTAGTAAGGAGCTCAGCGACTCGCCCATTCCTGGCTGGGGGTCAGTGTTGGGTGCAGCACTGAGGGCCACAGAGGCACAGGGCTTCGGTTTCCAGCTGCCTCGTTCTCCTGGTCACCTTCCTGCAGCAGCTCATGTGCTAGAGTCAGGGCCACACCGGGCGTCTCCTGCCCTGCTACATTGTCACCTTCTGGTGGTTTCAGTGTCTCCACCAGTAGACAGTGGATTTCCTGTGGGCATAAACCACGTCAGGCTTGCTCCAGGATACAATCCCCCAGGGATTAGCACAGTAAGTACACGTGGGTTTGGGCAGGAGACTGAGCCTCCACTTACCCATGTGAAAACCTGCATTGAAACCAATCCCTTTTTGCCTGTATGAGTGTCCTCATCATTCTAAGCGTTCCCTGAGACCTGCCCCTCCTGTCTCAGCCCTCCCAGGCCAAACCAGGCCTACCATCGGCTGCCTGTGCCTTCTTCCCTTATGGAATATCTGCAAAGTGCTCACACCCCAAAAGACCCCTGCACTGTCCCTGCACTGAGCAACATCTGCACGAGCCCTGTCCCCTCTTCGCCCCCAATTCTAGATGTCCATCTACCATTCAAAGCCCTGAGTGAGTTTCCATCAGTCAGTCAGTCAAACGCCTTCACGTAAGTTCCAGGCTTTACCCAGAAACCTCAGCACCTTGGCCCGTCCAACCCTCTGACCTCATAAAAACCACTTAAAGGCAAATGTGTGCACCCAGCAATTCCTGCTCTCGTGGCGCTCGGAGACAAGCCCTGGCCAGCTCATAAAGAAGTCCATAAACGGGCACTCGCTGCCCCCCTGTTCTCAGCAGCTGCCACTGCAGTGGGCCTGGATGCAAACCCCCACAGGTCTGCCACGAACGGCTGCTCAGCAGTTTGCAGGACCGCAAGCGATCGACAGGGAGATTTGCGAGATGTATTGATACGTGGGGAGAACGACGTGGCCAAGCCGTTGCGTTCGTGTGGATTATGTGTTTGGACCTTGTATCTGGGCAGAGAGATTTTCTAGAAGGATGCTCGGCCGAGCGGTGACAGCTGAGTTAGAGGAAGAAGAAACAGAAGCCCAAGGAACTTTTGAACAGCCCCACCTGACCCCCAATGCTGTGTGCTTTCTAGGAAGAATTTCATGCGACCGGGAAGAGTGGTGTGGGCTTGTCATCAGCACTCTGGGAGGCTGAGGCAGGAGAATCACACGTTCAAGCCCAATGTGGCGATAGCTTGGTGAGACCTTGCTTTAAATGAAAAAAAATGTCAGTAGGCTGAGGAATGTAGCTCATTGTGAAGGTCCTGGGTTAGATCTCCGGACCCACGGAAAGAGTGAAGTCATATTATGCATTCCTACCACAGGCAGAAAAGGTAATCACACAGGCAAGGTACAAATGGCAATTGTAGAGATCATCACGACAGTGCCACTCTGTGAACGTGACTACACGCCCAGGTTTGCAGCGGGGGACTGGAGATTGATGGCAGCCTCCTCCACACACGTGGAAAACTGTACGCCCAGGAGGACGAGCGAGTCACCACTTAGTACCATGACGTAGTTAAATCCTGGGTGACGATAGGGAGGATGAGGAGACACATCACTGGATTACATGTGCACCGAGCCCACAACCAGATGCAGCACTCTGCGCTGCTCTGTGCCGGCTGGTGGCTGATCAGGACGGCGGGTGTCCACAGGAGAGCCATGGAAGCTTCTAGAAGCGGCCATGGCTTGTCTCTTGCTCAGTGGGCTGGTTACACCAGTTCGTTCAGTTTGGCGAAATTCATTAAGCCCACCCTGTGATTTGTGAGCTTTTGTAGCAGGCCTGTTCTATATCAGTACATCTTAAAAAAAAAAAAAAAGTCAGTATATTTTTTAAAAATTTCCCATGACAGGAGGAAAAAGCCCTTTATCTTCCTAGAAGCACCACCGTAAACCAGTCGTAACCGTTTTCAGGGGCTTGACACGAGTAAACAATCATTTCTTGAGTGAAGGGAGGGGTCCCAAGCTTTCATCAGACTTTCAAAGGGAACCTTCACCCCCTGCCAGATTAAGACCAAATGTGAGGGTTACTTTGCGGGGGATGGAAAGGTGGGGTGGTGAAAAAAAGGAAAGAATGAAAAAAAAAAAACCTGGGGCGAAATTGGCTTCCTCCCGTCAAGGTCTCCTGTGAGAAATGCACAGCGAAGGGCTGGCGGACGCGGGGGTCACGCGAATCCCAGCGCTCTGTCCCCAAGCTCTCGGTCAAAGGTGCCTTCCTGGCCGGCTGGCTGGTGGATGCCCACCTTGCAGGGTCACACACATCTGCAGCCCAAGGCTGTGCGATGAGCCCAGGATGGGGTGATTTATCTAGGGAGGCCCAGGCTGGGGAGAAGGTTCCCAGGGGGACAGGTCCCCTTATTCTTTTGTAATTTAGGGGCCTTCCTGAAATTCCCCAGGGCACTGGCTGCTGGCAGAACATGAATGTGAGTGATTTCTGGGGTAGATGCTCCCCAACATCTGGGTCTCTGTGAGGAAGGCAAGAGTGGCTTTCGCATAAATCACACGGCATTTGGAAAAAAATTGTCTCTCCTGAGACAGGGGAGAGGGAGAGTGTGGGAGTAGGCATTTGTATGGGAAGTCATGGGTTAGGGGACAGAAAGACCACAGCGCCACCACAGCAATGGCTGACATCTCCAGACCACATGGGACATTTCATTTTCACCATTCTCTCTTTTTTTGGAATAGGACTTGACCCCAGAGCCTTTGCACTAAGCAAATTACAAGGCCTCCCTTATTTCTAGGTGGAGTCTTGTGAAGTCACTAAGTTGCCCAAGATGCGCTCAAACACACCCCCCTCCTGCCACAGCCCCTGGGAGTGCAGGGTGACAGACGCCTACGGCCATGCAGGGTTTGGTTTTGCCGCTGTTCCTTGTGACCCGGCACAGCTCACAGCTTCCTGTCTTTTGTTTTCGTCTCTGAACTGTCTCGGGGAAGAGAGTACGTGGGCTTGGATTCAAATCCCGCCTCGTGGTCCTTGCCAGCCATGTGAACGTGGGCACGTTATTTAAAACTCTAACTCTTCACGCTCGCCTGTAAAATGCCCACCCCAAGGGGCTCCGGCAGGGGAGCAAATGCGTGAGTCACATCAGGTGCCACCCATGGGACAGTTAGCTGACTCGCAATTTAGAATGCTGAGGCTTGCTCTGTGTCAACGGCTTTTTGACACAGGGGTGACTCTGTACCCAGAGGACATTTGGCAAAGGCCGGAGACACTGCTGGCAGTTGGGACCAAGGGAGGGAGGCGGTGCTGGCCTGGAAGGGTAGGACACAAAGATGCTGAATGCACTTTGATGCCAGACCAGCCTCTGGCGGGCAGGTACCACCAAGCCACACGGTCCCGGCGTCAAGTGGCTGAGGAATCGGCACTTGGCTGTGAACGCTGTGCTCTCTGTCTCTCTGTCTCTCTCTCTCTCTCTCTCTCTCTCTCTCTCTCTCTCTCTCTCTCTCTCTCTCACCCTGGCCTTCTCCTACCACTGTACCCACCTTTTGTCTTTGTGTCATGTTGGGTAGCAAAGTTCACGGCCACTTTTCCGACATCATGAGAGAAGTCAGACGCAGTCCTGAGTTTGCCTTTACGAGCTGTGTGTCTTCGGATGAGTTACTCAGCCTCTCTGAGCCTCAGTGTCCCCATCTCTGAAGTTGACTGCTGCTATGCAGGTTTGATATGAGGGTATCCAGAGAGGAAGGCATAATGCCCGCCCTGAAGCTCTGTCTGCGACTCTCGCCATCCTCATCCAGCCGTGGCCGGCCCTGGCTTTGCGTGTGTGTCTCTCTCAGTCCCGTCCTTCTTCCATCATTAATCCTTTCTCATCTTGTCTTTCATTTTTTTCTCTCTTGAGTGTTTTTTTTTACCTCAGCTCACCCTGGGGTAGGGACAGAGTCCCCGCCCCCCCTCGGCAGTGGACAGACACGCACAATTTCAAAGCCTCCTTCTGAACACAATGTGACCCCTTTAAAGGGGGAATGGCGGGCTGTCTGGTTTCTCTCTCCTTCACTCCCAGTCCCTGGTTATTAAAGTTTGGTTCCTGGAGGAGGAAAGGGTGAACTTTGAAAGCTCCGGAACCAGCCCCCACGGGGGCTTGCTTATCACGTCACGCGCCCCTGCCTTTCCTCTCCCGGCGGTGGGAGCGGGGCTCAGAAGCTGCCGGGGAGCAGCCTGCCCCCTCGCCATCCGAGCAGCTGGGGGCCACGTGCAGCCCCCACAGCTCCACCTGCCCCGAATCCCTGCATCTGGGTACAGAACAGGAGCCCTGCCATCAGTTTCTCCTGGGAGACAGTCCTCCGCCCCCTTGGGGGTGCTCTTGGGCTCCCCTCGACCAGGATGGTGCAGACTCTCAGCGCCAGGTGCCCCACTGGGACTTTTCACCCTTAGGCCCTCTCTTGAGGTCCTTACCCCAACCTGGCAGGTGGCTGTGTCACTGTGTACATCCCACAGGGGCTGTCTCTGGGCCTGGTAGTGCAGGACCGTGAGCCCAGCACCCTGCGAGGCTGAAGCAGGAGCATCCCAAATTTGAGCACAGCTTAGCATCTTTAGAGAGGTTTTGTGTCAAAGGCAAAGATAAAAATGGGCCGGGGACGTAGGGTGGCTTGATCCCCAGTGCCACCAAAACAAATAAGCAAAGAATAATGAAGATGGCACTGAGGGTCACTGAGCTGTAAAGAGGCACCAGGAAGGTAGGCAGTTACTAGGCTGCAGAGCCCAGTCTCCTGAATACTAGCGCTAGCGTGGTTGATTGACAGGAGGCAGAGCTTGGCCCCTCCTCCTCTCTGGCTGCTGCTGCCATTTCAAAGCTATCCTCCAGCAGCCTGCTAAATAACAAGTGCACACGCACAGAGACAGACAGACAGACACACACACACACAGACACACACACACACACACACCTGGGTCCTTTGGAAAATCGTCTTCAACTAACCCAGTCCCTGGTATCAGAAACACTGGGGACCACTGGGTTAATGAGTACAGGTGGAGGGCTGGAGGAATGGCCCAGTGGTTAAAGCCCTTGCCTAGTAAGCTCAAGGCTCTGAGCTCGATTCCCCAGCACCACGTAAAGCTGGGTGTGGTGGTGCATGCCTGTAATCCCAGCACTTGGGAGGCTGAGACAGAAGGATTGCAGTGAGTTTGACGTCAACCTGGGTTCCATAGTGAGTTCTGGACCAGTCAGGATTGTAGAGTGGGACCCTGTCTCAAAGACAAAGAATACAGGTGGATATGTGAAGGTTCTATGCAAGTGCCACACATTTTATAGAAGGTACTGGAGCATGCCAGAGTTTGGTGTCCTGGAGGCCCAGGAAGTCCTAGAGCCAGCTCCCCCACCCATGGGTGATGGTGTACCCCAGTATGAAGGTTCTGTGTGGTCCACAAATACGGCACCAGCCATGCCCATCTCTTCTGTGTGAACTTAAATGATAGCAGGGCCACAGGACATAAGACATCTTTTTCCAGAGTCACCTATTAGAAGTGACCACTTGTTGATCACTGCCAGGTGAAAACATATCATATCACTGGGAGCCACTGAGCCTGGGGGGTTTAGTCATGACAGAAACCAGCAGTGTCATAACTAACACAGGACAGCTGGATTTCTCTCCACTGTAGCATGCAGAAGCTTTGTACTGCTCAAAGAGTCGACCCAAATCTTACCCCTGTGGCAGCTTCTGCATCTCCCTGGGAGTATTTGTTATTCTTTGTCTATTTGATAATATGTATATGTGTGTGTGTGTGTGTTTGTGTGTTTGTGTGTGTGTGTGTGTGTGTGTGTGTCTGCACACACACACATACATATACATATTTTGGGCTGGAGGCTACTCTGGGCCTTTGCACTGAGCTGCTATCCAAACCCATTTTTAATTTTTTTTTTTTTTTTTTGAGAGAGAGAAAGAGGGTCTCACTCAGTTTCTACCTGGCCCAAGCTGGGCTCAAATTACAATCCTCCTGTCTCAACCTCTCAGAGTGCTGGAAATTTCAGGTGTGCACCATCAGTCTAGGCTTCAAGATTCATCTGTTATGCCCAAATACCATCTCATGTCTTTGGCGAAGTTTTTCATGGGGTACATTCTTTTTTAAGAGACAGGGTCTCGCTCTGTAGCCCACATTGGTTCTGAACTCACTATGGAGCCCAGGCTGGCCTCAAACTCATGACAGTCCTCCTGTCTCAGCCTCTCCAGTGCTGGAATTACAAACATGCACTACCATGCTAGGCTTATGAGGTGCTGAGAACTTGAACTCAGTCTTGCACTCACTAGGCAAGCGCTCTAACCATTGTGCTGCTCCGTCAGCCTCCTCGGCATCTGTTCTTTGAGTTTCATGGTCATGGGGGCCCAACCAAGCGTCCATAAGCAGAAGTTTTCCCTACACTCATTCATTAATGTATCCATTCATTCATGTTCTTCTTTGTTGGAACCTTCCTGTCAGGGAACTCTTCTAAACACTGAATATTCAAAAGAGGATAAACTCAGGATGATGCGTCTTAAAGTTTAATGAAGACAACAGCCAACATGGGCAATGGACACCCAATCCATTTTAAGAAGCCCTATGTGCCGTAGCACACGGAGATCGGTGGTTGAGCAAGAGAAGGGAGAAGGCCTACGTTTGAAAGAAAACAGTCAGTGAATAACAGCTGCCGTAACTTTGCCAGGTCCTGGTGTGTGGAGGTTGCAGCTCCAAGATGGCCGCCTTCCCACCCATCTTCCAGAGTCTCTCTTCTTGACCTGTTTCCCACCATCCTCTGCTCAAATACACCAACACTTCCTAGTCACATCAGCCCCTGGAGGAAGTCCTAGCTCAGGGAAGAGAAGCCTCAAGAGATGAGGAACAGGCCTTGGGCGGGACCTCTGTGGTGGGTATGGGAGACAGTGGGGGCAGGGTGATGTTAACTGACTGGCTACTATCACACATGTCCCCTGCTGCCATCCTTAAATTCTATCAACCATTACCCCAACCTTAGCGGCTGGTTGATATTCTTGTGCTTCTTTTATAGAAGAAGAGACTAAGGTTCAGGAGAGGAGCATCCTTGCGAAGTTCAAGTACCAAGGAAGGATCAGAGTTTTGGGGGTTAGAGTGTCCTGTCTGCACAAACGGTCATGCACTATGTTGCTGGAGTGGGCCAGAGTCCACCCTTGGCTTGAGCAATAACCTGCAGAGTCCTGTACTCTAGATCTCTGGAGGGACAAATTTCTAGAACCTGAAAGGGCCTATAGCTACAGGAAAGACCCCAGGACAGAAAATGTGGCCTCAGTAGAGAAACTTTGTCATGGAAAATCCTTGACCCAGCACAGAGAGAGCTAAGTTTTTCCTTCTGCCATGTTTTTTTCTCCTGCCTTCCTGTTTCCTGTGAGGGCCTGGCACTGGACAGCTCCAGGTGGGAGCCGTAGATACTCAGCTATAGGTGCCTCTTGGGGCCTAGGTTGGGGTGTAGAGCTAGGCCAGAGCTTGAACAAGTGGTCCAATAATTTTGTGCCTCTTGCACACACTTCATCCAAGAGCAAGAGGAGAGGTCGACGTCTTCCAGTACCCTTGTTGTGGTTGTTTTTGTATTCATGCATCTGTATTTTAGTGGAAATAGGCATATTTAACAACATTTTGATGATAGGTCATAAATTCATCGTTTCCAGAGAGACCTGTTCCCAGAATCCTTCAGCATTCTGGGAACAGGTCTCTCTGGAAAAGATGGCCTGGCACGCGTGTGATCATGGGGACCCAACCTAGCATCCTTAAATAGAAGAAGTCGTGCGAATGTCTCTGTGAGTGTAGCCTCTTATGGTTTCTTGGGTGGACTTAAAAATTCACTTGCCCTTCCTAGGACTCATGGGCCAAAACACACATACAGGTGATTTACAAGACAGGAGCAGACTTCCTCCGTGGCGCAAGAATAACAGGGAGCCACCATCCCAAGGGCTCGTAGCTCAGAAAGTGGAGAAGGGAGCAAAGCAGAGAGCCCCCAGAATCAGAAGGCGAGAGAGGGCAGGCAGCAGAAAATAAAAGGGGTAACAAGACCAGGGAGAAAAACAACTCAAAACAAAACCACCCATTTCTGATTTCCTGAGCCTTCAATGTGGGGATCATTAGCTGGCGCGGTCTGGCTAATCTTAATTGCTGGGGCCGAGGAAGGGAATCGCCGGGGTAATCAGATCCCAACGCGCACAGGGCTTTATAGATTAAAGCCCAGTTATCTCCTAATCCCATCAAAACGTCATAATCTTGTGTCAGAGCGGCATCTAAACACAGCTGATTGAGATGCCACGAGCACCGGATCTGGGATCCATCACGGCCTGGCCGTCCGGAAAGCAAATCACCCCAAATGAGAAGATTGGATTTACTGTGGTCTGGAGACAGTTACTACAAAGGCCCGACCCATGCTCCGTCCCTCCCTCGGGCTTTGCCCGGAGAAAACGCTGCAGTCCCCAGATGCATTGCGCTTGAAGAAAATTTTCTCTCTGAATCGAAATGATTCATCATTTTTGCTCATTGTAAAATTAAGATGTGCCTGGTGGAGGAAAAAAAGAAAGTGCAAACGATGCAGGGAAGCCAGAAGAGGACAGAAAGGACCCGGTGTCACCAGCGGGGAGGACATGCAGATTTGGGATGGTGTTTTTCCAGAGCTCTGTGTGTGTGTGTGTGTGTGTGTGTGTGTGTGTGTGTGTGTGTGCGCGCGTGTGTGCGTGTGTGTGTGTGCGCACGCGCGCGTGCACGTGCATCTTTCTCTTCCCCTTCTCTTTCATCCCTCCCCCACACCTTCTTCCATCTTCCTATCCCATCTCTGTTGCTCCCTCTGCTCGGTGGCTTTGCTGAGCCATGTCACATGACTGTAGGTGGCTGACCTGCAGCTCTCTGCCTCCAACCTCTTGGTTTAACCAGCTGGTCTGCATCTTTGAGCTCCTCCACAGATCCCACAGAGAGACACCATCTATTGTGTCCCATTTCAGCCAGCCCTGGCCCAACTCTAGGGTTGCAGACACTCATACAACACACATGAAGCAAAGCACCCTTGTGGGAGGGGGGCGAGGAAGGAGGAACTCAGGGATGTCCAGTGTCTCATACATTTTTAAGTCATCTGGCTCATGTCTTGTTTCTACAAAAAAAAAAAAAAGGAAATTGGCCAGGCCTCAGGGTGTGTAGGCATGTCCTCCCAGCTCTCTGGGAAGCTGAGGCAGGAGGATAGCAAAGGCAACCCAGATTGGGCAATTCAGCAAGACCCTGTCTCAAAATTAATATCATACATTGGGCTGGGGATGTAGCTCAGTGTTAAAGTCCTGGGTTGGGTCCCCACTACCACCAAAAATAAATAAGGGAAGGAAGGGAACTTGCAAGTGTTCTTCGAGTGAGTAGCTACCCAAGACTGAGACCTGGGGAATGGTATAAATTCTTATTGCAAATAAAAATTAAGAACAAGTAGAAATATCATTGAACCTTGTACAATATTTTATCTATAGTTTGAAGGAGTTCAAAGATCTCTTTAACTTGGAAGTGGAGTCCACAGATCTGATACTGAGCAACCCACTTCCTGAGGAAAATGATGTCTGTGTATTCAAAATATTCACCAAGTCCAAGTTCAAACAGCCATTCTTTGCCTTCTTTGGAAAAGCAGAATCTTTGTCCTCTTGAGTGGTAGTGACATTCAGAGCCCATGAGCTCAGAGGTAGATATCTTTTCCTGGTGTTGATGTGGTAGTTCCTGCTGTCCCCATCAGAGGCAATGGCTGAGTGCAGGTGGATGGATGGCTGACATCTTGGTATCCTCACTTCCTACCCCTCTTCTCTTCCTCTTCATTGGCCGTTTCCTGGAGTTCTCCTCTTCCTCTGCCTTTCTTCATTTTTTCCTTCTTTTTCCATTTCATTTCGTATGTCCTCACTTGAATTCTTGGAGCCGATTTTCCTGGCTCCTCCAGTAGACAAAGTCTTGTCAGTGCTCTAAATGGAGAATCTGTTCCCCTTGACTTTGCTGGGTGACCCAAGCTCTGTGCCCTGGGCTCAAGCCCAACCCTGAGGCTCCCTTGAATGCTGTCCTCACCCCCTCACACACACTATCTCCCTCAGTGTGACCAGCTTCCCACCTGGTCCTCCTCCTAAGGGGACATAGGAAGCTCCTGACTGGGTGATTCTATAACCTATACCCAACTTGAGAGTGAGCCCTGCGTGGCTCTGAATCTGCCACTTCTCCTGATGTACAGTGCCTTGCCTCAGTCTCACTAAAACCTGGAGGTAATTCTAGAGAGTTGGCTCCCTCACTGCCTGAGGCCCAGACTTCTGGAGCACTTTTTTGACAGGGTCTGGCTCTGCAGCCCAGGCTGGTCCTGAACTCACTGTGAAGCCCAGGCTGCCCTTGGACTCACGGCAACCCTCCTGTCTCAGCCTTCCTAGTGCTGGGATTTCAGGTGTGTGCCACCACACCCAGCTTACGTGGTGCTAGGGAATCAAACTCTGGTATGTAGTGCTTGATGTCACCCTTGCTAGGCAAGCGCTTTGACCACTGAGCCGTTCCTCCAGCCTCTCTGGTGCGCCTTCGTAAAGGGGACAAGCACTCCTAAGACTACAGAGGAGGAAGGTTGAGCAGTGAGAGGTAGTTTTACAGTGACCGTGATAACCTATTACCGAAGAAGATTTTTTTCCCTCTTGCTGGAAATGTAGCAGTTTCTCTAAGTCTGTCTGTCTGTCTGTTTCTCTGCCCCCCTCACTATTTCTCCAAGGTAATGGCTGCCATGTAGACCAATTGTCCGTCACAACACTGTCCCTTCTCCGGTACTGTGCTCAATGAATAACTCGGCACTCAGAGTAACGGGCCTCACTTCAAGCTGTCTCCAGCCTTAATGCAAGGCTGTCCTTGCTCCCACACAGAGGCTGATCCCTGGCCGGACACCCTGGAGACCCAGCTCCTGAGCTGATTACACTTGAAAAACTCTTTACGTGGCATTGCGATTTGGTTCTGAAATGCCCAACGCCTCCTGTATTTGGATGTTGTGGTTATCTATGGGTTCATGTGCTATTGGAAGGCGGGGCCTGGCCAGGAAGGGTGGTCACTGGGTGGGGTGTGACTGGCCTCTGAGGTGCAGCCTGGAAAGACATATTCCTGTGTGTCTTTCCCTAATGTCTGATCCTTCCTCTTCCAGTGTCCTGGTTGGCAGCTTTCCACCGGACATTTTCCCTGATTGCCAGCAGCCCACAAATGGAGTGAGACCTCCTAAAGCTATGACCTAATACAAAGCTTCCTTCTCTTAAGTCATGGATGTCAGGTGTTGTATCCCAGTAATTAAAAGGAATTAACACACATGTCTTTTGGGTGGGTGTGCCTGTGTGTGTGAGGTCCTGGAGGTCCAGTCCAGGGCCTTTGCACTGACCTACATCCCTAGCCCATTTTTGTTTTTTATTTTGAGACAGGATCTCGTAATGTCCCTAAGTTGACCAGACTGGACTTAAACATGCAATTCTCCTGCTTTGGCCTCCCAGAGTTCTGGGATTACAAGCCTGCACCACCGGGGCTGGCTACACAACATTTTGAAGTCCAGGTTTGTGTCCCTGGAAAGCTGATAGGAGGATCAGAAGCAACCCCAGGGAGATCCTGTATACACTGGCCAACACCAGGAATCTCAAGTGTTGTCTACAAGGCAAGACATAAATCAGATCAGCAAGAGAATCACTTGTTAAAAATGAGATATTACGAATAATAGCAACTATCGGGCAATAGTATAAAAGATATACTTTTAAGTGGTAATGTTCATAGTCATTATACTCATTATCAATCATATATATCCCACATACCCATATTTGATTGTAAAAAAATAATTGACACCATAACTAGATGCTTACCATATTCCTGAATGTTTTTAAGACCTTTGCTATATTAAAGCCATTTAATTTTCACAGAAATGTCCTCGAGATAGATATGAGTAATGTCTCCATTTTATGGATAGGAAAACCGAGGCACAGAGCAATTAGGGGGGCATTCAGCAATAGCAGATTTAATCTGCACTGTGACCCCTAGAACAAGGCACAGAACTTCCATTCTCAATGTGGGGAAACTGAGGCTGTGTCATGGGGTCAGAAGGACTCACGCAGCTAGAAGGTAGAACAGGAGAGGTCGGTCTCAGGTCTGCTGGGGTGTACCTCACAGGGCCTCCCCCAGGCTGGCTGGCATCGCAGGTGTGCAGTGGCCCGGGTGGATGGGTCCTTGACCCTGTGAGCGTCTTTCCTTGGTCCCTGGGTGCTCCTGAAGGAAAGGAGTTGGTGTGAATGGAGAAGAGGGCTTCATTTAGCATCCCCAAATGAGAGCCCGTTGCTTCAGAAGGCCTGGAGTCAGAATGAGCAAGGAGGTTGAGGGTGGTGTTCCGCCCTGGAGGACCTACTCTCCTGTCCATCCGTCTTTCTCATTGTCCTTCCAGAATCCCTGAGAAGCCACAGGGAAGGCATTTGGGTGAGGGAGAGTCTGGAAAAGAAACAGTAGAGGTCAGTGGGGTAGGATTAAGGTCAAAGATGGCTGTTCCTGGTTGGGTCTGGAATGTCTCCCAACAGCCTCCTGATTGGAAGGTGATTCAATTGTGGGAGTTAAGTCATTGATTTTCTGTGCTGTTAAAAAGTGGGGCCTGAGCCGGAAGAATGGCTCAGCGGTTAAAGCGCTTGCTTGGCGAGTGCTATGTCAAGCTCTGAGTACCCGAGTTCGACTCCCCAGCGCCACATAAACTGGACGTGGTGGTGCATGCTCGTAATAGATCACGTCCTTACTCACGAAGGCAAATATTTTCACTTTGGGAAAAAAATTCTTGGCGAATCTCATGCATTGAGTCCTCCCATTGAACTTGAAAAGTATTTTGGCATCTCCTCCTTCCCTCACACCCCCAACAAATCACCTCTGGCGTTTGGTCTTTGGAATTGCAGGACATGTAACCAATCAGGAGAAGGGACATGGTCACAGTGTGGAATCTCTTCAGTTAATGGAGTCTTTTTAGACTCCAGGAATGTTCTGGAACATTCTGCCTATGAGAATTACATATTTTATTTGAAAGTTGGTTTTTAGGCATCTTACGAACGTCATTGCTATTGAAACTCTTTGTTTGTAACCATGTTTTGTTCCTGGTGAAGAGAGTTATTGATTGGTAATGTCCTGCTTTGTATTTGGTGACATAACAGGACTCTTTATCAGGTTCTGATGCTTTTTGATGGTTTCCTTGGTGTTCTCCAGGTAGAATATTTTACCATTTTCAAATGTCATTTTCCTTTCTTTGTATATGTATTTGTTTATATCTGCTTTTCACTGCCTAAACTGTTTCAACAAAAATTTTTCTTTGAGACAGGATCTCAATGCTCTGTAGTGTAGGCTGGCTTCAAACTCATAGCAATCCTCCTTCCTCAGCCTCTCAAGTGCTGGGACTACAGGCTTGCACCATCACACCCAGTTTATGTGGTGCTGGGGAATCAAACCCTGAGCCTTGCACTTACTGGGCCACTACTCTAACTGCTGAGCTAATCTTCCAGCCCCTCGAAAATGTTGAATAACTATAGTGATTGCGAACGACATTGTCTTATTTTAATTCCAATAAAAACACTTTGTAGTAAGTCACCATAATGTCACTCTATATGTGGTTTTTTCAGGTGAATTTTAGAATTTTGTAAATCTGTTCTTCTATTTCAAGTTTTCTATGGGACCAGATTTTTGACTAGGGAATGTGGATTATTTTTCAAATGCCTTTAATAAGTCTTTTTGTAAATTTCTTCTTTAGAACATAAAAGCGATTTTGTGTTATATTCATAGGACAGATCCCCTTCAGCTAGGGAAGATTATTCTTTTAATGAATACTTAGTGAGATTTCTATACCGGTCGTTCTGCATGAGATGAGCCTAAAGCTTTGTTTTCATCATCACTTTGATCACATGTCATGTTGCCTGGGTTACAGCTTCAAAGAATCAAATGAAAACTAACTTACCTTTGTTTATGTTCTAAGGCATTTATGGAGCTGGAATTACCGATTTCTTTCATATTAAAAAATGGCTGTTTTGGGGAGGCTGAGGCAGGAGGATCACAAGTTGGAGCCCAGCCTGAACCTATCTCAATAATTTTTTTAAAAGGCTGGGAATGTCACTCAGTAGTAATGCCCTAGGACCAATGCCCAGCACCACAAAAACAAACCAAGCAGAAAACAATACCGCCAAAATCTACCAACTATTAAAACTTGCTGGTACACGTGTTTAGGAAGTAATGTTTTTAAATAGTGTCCTCTGACATTTTACTTTGATCCTGGCTATTTTTTCAGTCAGTCCAGCAAATTACATTTCGAAAATATTGATCCTTTTCTTCAGTTGTAAATTACTCGCATGTGTCTGTGTTTGTGCCGCTGGGTGTGTTTGTGTTTCTCCGGTGTGGCTTGATGGATTTCATCTATGCTGTATTTTCAAACAGCCCTTATGCCAACTCTTATGATGAAGAGCTAATATTCAAACTCGAAAAGAAGCTCTGACAACCCAATAGAAAACCATAAGGCAAGGTGACTTAAAAATGGATGGACTTGATTAGACATTGCTCTGAAGAAGAATGGCCCCAGGCAGAGGAAAAGGTGCTCAGGGGCTGGAGGAATAGAACAGCAATTAGAGAGCTTGCTTAGCGAACGCAAGGCCCAGAGTTTGATTCCCCAGCACCGCATCAGCCAAGAGTAGCGATGAATGCCCGGAATCCCAGCATTAAGGTAGCACATACTGGTAATCCCAGTGTGCTAGGGGAGCTGAGGCAAGAAGGCTCCAAGTTTGAGCACAGACTGGGCAACTTATAAAATTATAAAATAAAATGGGATGGGATATAAGTTCAATGTGAAAGCCCTGGGCTCAATTTACACACATACACACACACACACACACACACACACACACACACACACACAATGATAGAAGAGTAAGTCTTTGGTTAAGTCTTCTTATAACTCCCCATAGATAGATAGATTTTTTTTTTTTTTTACAAAAAGGAAGGAGAGAGAAAGTGTTTGTGGGCAGTGAACATGTTCGCACACCCCCATGGTGACAGTTTCATGGTGTGTCCTCATGTCTGAGCCATCAAATTGTATGCATTGAGTACACACAGGTTTTTGAACATTGATCTTACTTCCCTAGAGTAGTGAAACATGCCCTCACATCTCCATTTCTACCTTTTTCTTTTCTATTCTCTCTGAGCTAGATGGAGTTATAAAAAAAAATCAACATTGTAAATATCAACAAACAGCGACTTCCTGGCACTGTTCTTAGAGCTTGGTGTTCACGGACTCTCTGGACCCTCACAACCACCTTCTCAGGGAGGTGCCAGATTTCTTCCATTTGACAAATAAGTAGACAGATGCCCAGAGAGTTTAGGTGACTTACCCACATTCCTGAACAAACAAGCAACCGAAGTGCGAGCCAAGAGGGCCTGTTGTCTACACGACCTGGTACAAGATGACAACAGGGTCGTGAAATTTTGAGAAGCAGGAGAAGTGATTTTACTGAAAAGCCTGGAAGAGGGGAAGAGGCATCAATTGATAATTACAACTGTTAAACAGTCAACTGGCTTCCCTTCCGGAAGCGCTGACCTAGGTAGGAGATGCTCACATTCATTTGTCCCAACTATTTCATACCTACCTGGCAAATACCTGGCTCGGTGGTTTGTTCTTAGGATGTCTTCTGGAGCCTTTCATCCCTTCTCTACCTCCCTATTTCTGCAAATCAAGTCTCTGGCTTTCTCTTTTGCTTTTTTGCAAATCCGAGCTGCACACCGTGTGATGTTTGGCAGCCGCTGTGATCCTAATGGTGGTCCAGCCACCAATCCTGAAGGGGGGCTTGAGCTTGCCGATTAGCTGGTGGGATGGGAAGAGGAGAATGCCCGTTGCAAAACTTCCTTGCCCCAAAATCTTCCAGATCCACTCGATTCTTCTGTGCATGTGTTTCTAGTTGGTTGTGTCTCTCCTACAGTTGACCTCATTTTTCAATTATTAAGTCATTAGTGTGTGCTGGGCCCTAGTGTAGGTGTTGGGAGCCACACAAGCTCCGGATGAAGACGTCAAGGTTTGGGAGTTTAAAGCTGTGTGGGGTTCCTGTTGGGGTGAGGAGGGGGTAGAATTGGACACAGATCCTTCCTACTCCTACGAGTCTCCCACAGAGGACAAAGAGCTGGTGCCTGACGCGAAGCCCCAAGGCCCTGGATAGAGCTGAAACCCATCCCCGTGCGTTGCATGGATACCTTGTTCACAGGCTTTCAGGGAGGTGAGCATTTTAGAAAATCCTCTATCATCCAGTGCTCGCCCGGAGAAAGATAAAGTCAACCTCGTTGCCCGCAGGAAGCAGGGACATTTAGCTGGTACTGGAGACCTTTGCATCCTGACGTGCACATCCTGGGCACTGGTAGATTCAAAGAGACAGGCATCCCGGGTGGCGTGGCCTGGGCCTCACCTCCCCGCTAGGTCATCCGGGCGAGCTCCGCTGCAGCCGGGCCTGCTGCCGTCCACACGGGGCTTCCGTCAGATACATGTCAACAGAGATTAGCTCAGCCCCCACCCAGGCCGCCGGGTACCATTTGTTAGGCCGCCCTGGCCCGTTCAGTAATCTAATCTCGGCCACAGCGATGCGTCTTCCAGGTTAAATGTATTAAAGGAGCCGAGGGGACGCGAGCCGTTGCTAGAGGCCGTGGTTTCTCCCTCTCTGACAAGCCTGACCCTTCCTCCCAACCCCTCGTCCCCAAGAGACGCCAGGGGTCAGAACCCCACCGGTGTAGACGAGAGCGCGACGCTAACGTGGAGCGACGAGAGGATATTGGAAACATATTCCGTGGGCCTCGGCGCCTTAGAAATCTGAGACCAACACGAAGCGACAGGTTAAAGCTTTCACTGCTGGGGAGATTTTTTTTCCATCCCTTTCTTTCCATATTTCAACAACAATTGGATAGAGATAAGGTCCCGGGAAGACGGTAATGGGGAAGAGGGAAGGTTGGACATTTGGGGAGGAATTTGTGGTGGCTGACTTGCTGTGGCCCAGATTTGCTCTTTTCATAAGGGAACAATGCTTTGTCAGGCAAATCAGTGTTTCATCAGCAAATCTTTCTTATTTGGTCCTTGGAACTCCTGACGAGGGGGCAGGGGAGGGATGTCTGTGTGGGTTTCTGTCTTCCATCTTAGAGATAAAATGGATTCCTCCCGTCTACCAGCAGGCCCCAGAAACCTCCAGGGGCTCAGTGATTTGTTCTTGGGATGTCTTCTGGGGACCTTCCCACCCCAAATTTATGCCTCCCCATTTCTGCAAATCAAGTCTTTGTCTTTCTCTTTTGTTTTTGCGCATCCAAGCTGCATCCGTGTTAAGTTTGACAGTTGTGGCCCTGGGTTCCCATCATCTTTTTAAAAAGACAAAATGGCTGACTAAAAAAAAATGTTTTCTGTGCAACCAGGAATGCACACAGATTCCAAGGAATGGTCACACATTTTGTAAACAGTTCCTGTGAGGGACAGGACATTGTCACCCTCCTCTCCTTTCTGTCTCTCCCTCCCCTCCATGTCAACAGCACCTGAATTTCTAATAACATGAAATTGATTTTGCCTCTTGTGTGTGGGGGCGGGGGGTTGGGGAGCGGGGGCTGTGGGGGAGACGGAGCTGAGATGGTCTCAGTCCAGATCTTCATTTTGATGTGGAGACAAGATCTCGCTAAGTCCCTGAGTTGCCCAGGCTGGGCCTAAACAGGTGATCCTCTCTCCTCAGACTCTCAAAATGCTGGGATTACAGATGTGGGCTCTGAGGTAGGATCTTTACTACTTTTAAAAATACAAATCCAACTCTCTCCATGGCCTGTAATCTCAGCACTCCGGCAGCTAATAGTATTCATTCTGTTCCTGTGCAACAGCAGATATTAGCTTCTCAAATATTTATGGGTCGTGACAGGTGAGAAATGACTATGAATACAGTAGACTAAAGTAACAAGGTGTGGTGGGGACTGTGGCAAGATGGAAGTGTCAGGGAGATCCTTGGTGAGAGAGAAGAGGACCATTCTTCAGTCAGTGGGTGGAAGCTCCTTGACTGAGGTGTGAGGCCATGCCTCACTCGGCAATTGGATCAGTATAGAAAGTCCCATGTGGGGCGCAGCCAGGCTCTTGCGCTGACTTCAGCACAGCAGATACCAGAGCAGCGAGGGGTACATTTGCTGATAGACCCAAAGGCCAAGAGAGCCAGGCATCCTTGAGTGTTATGGGGGACTTGAGACCCCAGGAGGTGATGCTTCACCACTCCTGGGCCCCAACAGAGAGGAATCTGGGCTGCTGGCAGCCCACAGCAGAGGTCGAAGGGATCAGCAAAGTATGAAGAAGCTGGACCACGGAGGAAGAGTGAGAGGCGAGGCCAGGGTGGGTTCCTGAGCAGGGTGCGCCTCATCCCAGGGAAGTGGGGTGCCGCTTTGCTGCAGAGGGACTCTGGAGGATGTCCCTGAGGGTGTGACTTTTGAGCTGTTGAACCTGGGGACCGAGGGGCCACTGAGGCACTCCTTAATGGGTGCATGGAGCCCCACATACCTACTGTGGAGGGAGGGAGGCTTTATTACCAGCTTTGCCAGAACTTGCTACTCCAGAGCTCCCACTGGCGGCTTTGATGGTGACTCAGCTGCCCCTGTTTTTCTGTGATTCTTGGCTCTTGCTCCCTCAGCACCATGGCTCCTCTGCTCCCCCCACCCCCAACCCTGGGCCCCACCTGGCCCCACTGAGTCATTCTCTGGGGAGAAGCCTGGTCTGTGTCAGTCACTGAAGATCCATGTGCCATCTGGGTGCAGGTCCCACAGGGAAATAGCAGATCACCTCCCTTAGGTGATTTGGACCAAAACTGTCCCCCAGAAGGACCATGAGGTGGGGTTTTGGAAAGGGACCATGGGTGGTGGAGGCACTCACTTCATGAGTATATTAACCCGTTGATGAGGTCATAATTAAATGAGCTGGTAGGAGGCGGGGCCTAGTTGGAAGAAGTGGATGCCCAGGTGTATAACCCAGAGGGGTGTATTGCTGCCTCCATCTTCTTCCTATCTGTGACCCATTGGAGAGATTTTGTCAACTTGAGGTAATCAGGAACCACACTTAGATTGGAAATTGAGAACCAGCCTGGATTAGAGTGTGAGTGATGTGTGGGCCGGCCCATGAGAAGAGTACCCACCTGGTTGTAAGAAGCCCAACTGGAACTCAGACAATATGAAAGGAAGAAGAGAGATTGTCACAGCGTCTCCCTGTGGGAAAGCTCTCACCTTCACAGTTGTCTATGGATGCCGACTTGCTACACACGGCAGATCTGCATCACAGATTCAATCCAGTCTTGACTTGCACCCGTCTGCCCGTCGCTGATCTTCAGGCACTGGTCTTTGCCATTGTTCTTCGAACAACCAAGGTCTGCAGCCAACTCTCACTGGCTGTCCCGCATTCCCAGAGGGGAGTCCGAGTTTGCGGCTGAGCAGCCATCAGACTCTCCAGCTCTCACACGTGCAGGCCGCCATCTTGGACTGTCTCTATCCTCAGATCTGAAAGCCTTCAGAATAGACCCTTTTTGTTATAATCTCTGTAAATTCTGCATTTTGAAAGAACCCAAGCTAATTCTCTCTTCTCCTCCTCCCCTCCATTTCTCTCCCCCCACCCTGGACTGCCATGAGGTGAACAGCTGTCTTCCACTCTGCCTTCCCTCCATCATGCTCCTGCCTTCTTGGAAGCAGCAGACCATGGACTGAACCCTCTGAATCCATGAGCCCAAATCACCTTTACATTGTTTACCTCAGTTATCAAGAAAAGCTACCACAATATATGCAATGTCTAATTTACCAATTATTAATCTATAATCTGTATACTTGTCATCATCTATTGACCTTTTGACCTTTCATTTATTATCTGTCATCTAACCAGCTGGGTATATTTCTGTCTAGCATTTTTCTCTTTTCTTTCCTTTTCTTCTTTTCTTTTCTCTCTTACCACACAGGAGATCGCACGCAGGGTCTCATTCATGCTAAGCAAGCACTGTACAGCTGAGCTAGATCCCCAGCCCTTTTTTAAAAAATTTAAAATAATATTTTTATTTGGAGGTGGGATCTTGCTAAATTGCCAAAGCTAGGCTCAAACTTGCCATCCTCCTGCCTCAGCCTCCTGAGTAGCTGAGGTTACCGCTGTACCTGGCCCAACTACCCATTTTTAATTAAGCAAATAGCAAATCCAAAGAATATCAAGATGACATTTTTATTTTCTTCACGTCACAACTGAGATTTAACGTGTATAGTAATGATGACATGGAAACTCAGTGTGGGCGAGGGGTGGGTCTCACCAGGTTAAATATGCAGCAATCACTGGTGACTCTACACTGAATAACCAAGTATGTAAATATTTAAACACGTTTGCACAGCTTTCCTCAGGGAAAAAAAAAATCCTGGAAGTGCCGTCACTTTGTCAAATAGTCTTCGGTTTTTAAACCATACATGTCTTCAAATGATTCCCAGCAAGCTTCCAGCAATTCAGAGCCTCCCTGTGCCGTTTTTTATTTTTAAAAGCCAATTGAAAGGCAAGAAAAACACTGGACAGAATTGTAGCCGCACATACGTGACGTGAAGCGTGAAGTGCTCTTTTACCAAAAGTAAGCAAACAAGCAAAACTGTAAAATGAAAAAGGGAAACAATGTGGAAAGGGAGGAAAATTAGAAACTCACTAATGAGTGTTTTAAACATATATATCCCCACACATTAGTTACCAAAGAAACACGAGGCGTAATTGCAGGGAGATACTGTGCTCACAGGCTCACAATTAAAATCTACTTAGGACACTGGTGAATTGGCCATTCCTACCACGCTGCTGGGAATCTGAGCTGGTGTAAGCCTAATGGCTGCATCTTGACACGATTTATCAAAACCTTTAAAAGCATTCATATTCTTCCACTGGGTAATTCTCCTTCCAGGAGGCTATTTTTTTATTCTCTAGAAAAAAAATAAATATGAAGAAATCTTTTCCCACCACCTTTTGCATTGCACTGTTAGAATTCACAGCGAAAAGAGTACAGCGACTGTGGAAACCAGGGTGCCGGCTTCTCTGAAAACTAAAACAAAACAAAATTAAGGAACAGATAAATAAATAAAATAAATCTGCCCCATGATATTATAGTGGGATCCAAAGTCAAAACTGCCAAAAGGACAATTTGCATTCAGAGCCCAAGGTTGCTCCCAGCTTATGCAATAGTTTTCACTTTGAAAAGTCTTGTGCAACTCAAAATTTGCATAAGTCATAAAGCTTGTTTGGAACTACTGCATATTTTCGAGTTGCAACATTTTTGACGCGCTTCTGGTGTGCATGCATGAACAGTCATTTAAATGTTTTTTTTTTCATTGTCAAAGTAGTTCCAGTTTACACAAAAATGAGGAAAGTGTATTTGCATATCCCCCAGGATGCATCCAGGCTGGTAGCTACCAAAGCCTTTGCTAAACACTGAGTAGATTTCTTTGCAGCAGGCTGAGATAGCTTTGCTGATGTCTTCCCAATCTTTCTGCCTCTCCATCTTTCCCAAATGTGGTCAGCCATTTCTCCTTGGGATTACTGGGGTCATATGACTAATTCTAGCCAATGACTCGTGAGCTTTCTGTGTTGTGGGGGCATGAGACTCACCAGAGTTGTTTTTCATCTGCCTTTGTGAGTAGTAATACAATCATCTCCCAGGTGGTTGGTCTCAAGACCTCCTAGTACTAAACTCTATGAGTACTCAAGGCCTTTATGGAAAATAGTGTAACAATTACACAGCTCTTACACACCCTTCCTGTAGAGTTGACATCATCTGGAGATTGTGTACAATACCTTACACAGCTAAACACTACACGCACAGCTGTTATACCATTTGTGTAGGAAACAACAGGAAAAAGGCAGTTCATATTCAGTACAGGGCAAATTTTCCTCACACTTGTTTTCAATCAGCTTGGTTGAATGCACAGATCGGGAAATGAGAGAGGACAGACTGTGTTCCAAATGACAGTTCCTCTGCCACCCTGAAAGTGAGGATGAGCTGGAATAGCCCCAGGCTGACCGGGGGTGACCATGCATTATCAACAAGAGCGCAGCCTTTGTTATCTTAACCTACTCTAAAATCAGGGGTGCTTGGGAGCGAAAAATAACGGAACCCCTCCATATCCATGCTTTGAGCTGCAGACCAGCTGGGAGTGTGTTAGAAAACAAAATCAAGGTCAAGAACATGGATGCGATGCCCCAGGACCAGCAGGGAACACGTGTGGCTTCCCTGGGACTGTTTCTCTGCTGGGATAGATGCAAGAACTCAGTGAAACACCGTTGCTTCTCTCCCCTTTGCCTCCAGTTCTGTTTTCCATGTTTTCCATTACCGATGGTCAGTTGCAGCCCAAAAATATCACATGGAAAATTCCAGAGATAAGCAATTCATAAGTTTTCAATTGCTTCCCTAACCAGTTATGTATGCTGCTTAGGTAAGCTATTAGAAAGTTGCCCGTGATATTGGCTTAGTACCATCAGAAAGGAATAACATCATTATATCAGTGACATTAGGTAGCCAGGCAGATCCTTACAAGGCAGTCAGGAAGTGCTGAGAGAGTTAGCAGTGCTGTTCCGACCTGCCTGGAATAGAAACCATTTTTTCAAATGTAATTCATTCATTCAAATAGAGTATTTACTGTTGTCTAGGCACCCACTGGTGACTTAATAGCCACCCAAATCATAAGATTAGTGACTGGGACATCATCACAGTGCTTGTGTCATGTAGGTAGCCCTTCATATGCATAATATGACACCAAAATGCAAGAATAGTCTTGTGGTTTGGGTCTGGAATGTCCCCCAAAAGGCTCATGCATTTGAATGTTATGGATTATCTATGGAACCATGTGCTATTGGGAGATTGGGGTCTAGCCATTAATTCCCCTCAAAATGCTCAGGAAACATTTATCCTGTCATTCTTGTCGCTCCCTGGGCAATTCTGGAAGTCTTCTTCTGTGATGGTCTCGCTGTGCTGTTGTGGCTGCTTCAATGTCTTGAACTAATTCAAAATGTTTACCTCATATGATCATGTGGCTCTGAGGAGAAGCCAGATTTTGCATGTGCCAGACCAGTGAAAAAAAGTGGAGGAGGACACTTTGTCTTGTTTTTCAGAGGCTGCCTTTCTGTCAGATGGCACTCAGTGACCACTGTCATTTTAATGGTACCTCATAAAGACACTCACGGGAAAAGTTCTGTCTGTGTATTAAAGGTTGAGTACTCTCCCCAGTGGTGAGGACAGAAGGAACATGCTGTCTAAAATGAAACAATATTTGCATCGCCTGAGTAGAGGGTGACCACAACTCCACACGTCCTAGTTACCTTATTAATCTGAAACTGTCCTGGGAAGTTCCTGATAATAACCTGACTCTACAGTGGGCCATGACTGTTTCGGGCTGCAACTCTCTCAGCACTTCCTGACTACCTTGTAAGGGTCTTCCAAGTTACCCAATGTTATTGATATAATGACGTCATTCCTTTCCGATTAGATGGCACGAAGCCAATATTGTGTGCACCTTTCTGCATAACTGGTTAGAGAAGCAAGTAGTCAAGTAACAGAGAAGAATAGAAGAGGAGGAAAAAAAGAAGCAGAGAAGGCAGACAGAGGGACACACAGGCAAGAATAAAGGACTCTACTTCTTCACAGTGTACTTTTTTTTGAACCAAATAAAGAATGACTAGATTCCTAGACTGCCTGTCTTCTTACCAGGCTGGCTGGATTCAAACCTGCGTTCCTGAACCTCTGCCCCCACCAGGCCTGACACTTGGTGTCGCTGGGTAGGATCGACCATGGACTTGGATCTGATTCCTACTACCAGAGCTTCCCAGCATCCCCTAGGGGTCTCAGAACACATTCCCTAAAGATGGAGGGGGTATCCTCATGGATATCTGGTGCCTTGGATCTAGTAAATGCTCAATAAATGATTGCTGGCCTAAGAATCTCAGAGAAGAAATAGATTGTCTTCTGCCTGGAATGGAGTCTTGCCTTTCTACAGAACTTCTCCATCAGCGTTCTGCAAGCACAACATCTTCTGAAGACTCAGGATGGCATCTCACGTAAGAATTCAGTAAATATTGATCAACCGACCCACCCACGACGAGGTTCCTGTCAACCACTTAATCTCTCTCAAACGGAGTGTTGATTTGTTTAATTCCTCCTCCGCCCTGTTTCTGCAGCCTAAATCCCTGATCCTCTAACCAGGAGACCTCCCTGGGGCCTGAGAACTGTGTGGAAGGTTTGCAGCAATTGTGGACTGCAGATTCGTTCTGGGGCATCAAGATTCTACCCCCTTTGGACCCACACATTGGGCCACTTCCTCTGAGAACCACGGGGAAGCTGCTCCGCAAGAGGGCGCATTCGCACGTACACACGGTGCACATGCATACAGACGCGCATGCGCAGACGCACGAACACGGAGACGTACGCATGCGCAGGCACACACGCACAGGCACATGAATGCACAGACACATGCACGCACGCGCGCACAGATGCACGCACGGTGTACACACCCAAGTTCTCCATGTCTAAGGCACTGGAGAGGAAGCAGCTGAGAGCACGGAGTAGCTGGGTAAACAAAGACGATTAGGCCGTCCGCCCCTTTTTTTCCACTGGAGTGAAGGTTCTGTAGTATATTTGTTTATTCCACCCTGAATCTTATTGTGAGGAAGAAGGTGCAGGGATTATTTGTCTTTTTTGTATGGAAAAAGCAAACAGGAACAGCTTCCCCGCGGCCATGTAGGGCAGCATCTAAAAGGGAAGTGTTTGCCTTCAGACAGGCCTGCCTCTGAAACAGGGACCACCGAGGAAGAGCCCTGGGGCATCCTGCATGTCCTGTGTAACCACTCTCAGTTTCCACACTCAGCTCCTCCCCGGTGAGAACCTACTTACGCATCTGTGCAGCTGGGTAGAAGGGTCGAAGGAGAATATATACATATACTCATTCATTCTAAAATATCTGTATGTAAATTTTTTGTGGTACTAGGGATTGAACACCCAGGGCCTTTGCACCGAGCTACATCCTCAGCCCATTTTTATTGTTTCTTATTTTAAGAAGGCTCTCACTGAGTTGCTGAGTTGCCCAAGTTGGGCTTGGATTTGGGATACTCCTGCTTCAGCCTCCCACCAGAGTGCAGGCATTTTTAGGCCAGCACCTTCCACTCTCACTTAGGAAGTCAATTTTGGCTTTTTGTTTTGAAATCAAGGTGTTAGATGCAACTTATCCTACAGAACGGTCCAAGGCCTCAATTCTTTATTCTTATTGGAGAGAGAGAGAGAGAGAGAGAGAATCAGACAAAAAAGGAAGGAGGATAGTGACAGCATGAGAGAAAGAGAGGTTTATGGGGATGCTTAGCATTGATGATAACATAAAAAGCTACGTTACACCCAAGGTACAGAAGCTCCATACAGAAAAGAAATGGCCATGAGCATCCCATACAGTCTCAGTTTACCAGGGACGCAGGAGTCCCTCACATATGAGGCTTCCAGAGCTAAAAGGCAGGCAGTCTCAGGGAGCCACAGATAGTAATAGAAACTGACCAGGAAGGTGTCACAGCCGGGAATGAGGCTCAGGGTACAGGCAGGGTTTGCCTGCACGTTTCAAGAAAGGAATCTTGATGCTCCGTGAACATAGACCCCATGCCTTGTGCCCGTGTTGAGCGTTCTGAGCCAAAGGTGCCACCGTCAAGGGTGCTGAGCGAGGGAGTCGGTCCCTTCCCGGCAGGAGAAACAGGGGTGGAAGATGGGCGCCAACCAAGAGCCCTTTAAGAATAAATTCGGCGTGGTAATGACCCAATTGGGCTGTTTTGGAGAAGGCCCGCGCCTGCGGAGTAATAAGGGAGAGGAGCCTCGCGCTGCCCTCGCCTTCCCGCTGGCAGGGAAAGAAACATCAGAGCAACTTCATCACACCGATTGCTTCACGCTCCAGCAGGCAAGTGATAAAATCATCAGATGCGGGTCCCGGTCCTGTCTCCTGCAGTCACTTCGCCGAGTGTGCCGCGTCCGGAATAATGAAGGCAGCTTTTGATTAAATCGTCCCTGGCTGCCGCCGCCGCGCTAATTTGGAGCTGGGCTTATTAGTTTAATGACCGCTCCGAATCATCAGAATTCATTAGCATTAGTGCTGCGGCTTCGTGCGACATCACCTCAAGGCTCCTGACCGCCGTGGTCTCTGTGTGTGTCGCGCCTGTTTGTCGTGCGCGGGTGGGCCGGTGTGTTTGCACACGCACAAGCGTCACGTGCGTACACGCGTGCACGCGGTGCATGCCTGCGTACAAGAGCCAGAACCTTGTGTCTGTTTTATCTGCCTACTGACTGTAGCTCATCTCCCTCCAAAGAAGTCGCCCTGACCCGTCTCCGCTTTCAGCGTGTCCATCCATGTTGAACGGCAGCTTCTGAGTCTTGGGGAAGCAGTCCCGTGACCCAAATTCTCTCTGTTATCACCCACCATCCGCTTCTGGCTGTGTCTCTTTTCATCTCCTGTGTGGCCCTTTCCTCAACTCCCCTCCAGACACATAGACCCCTTGTTGTTCTTCCAGCATACCAGGCATGGTGTGTGTCTCGGTGCTTTTGCATTGGCCGTGCCCTCTTCTGGGAAAAGACTTGCCCGGCATAACAATGTGAGATCTCCTCACGCCCAGCTGTTGGTTAAAACATCACCTCAGGGAGTCTATTCTGACCACCCTTCATATATTTGTGAAAGTTAGGCTTGGTCAATAAGAAAGTGAGGTGAAGTCATGTGTATGTGGCGAGGATAAACTTTTCCAATCAACAGTGAAGAGCAGATATTCTCCCAGGACAAGTCCTCCCCGTCTTTTACATCTAAATACATACATTAATATAATACAATGTAATATGTGATCACCAGGAGAACAGCCATCGAGTCCATGCCACCTAAGTGTTTGTCTACATTTGTGGACCTAGAGGCTTCTGGGAACCATAGAGGCAAAGCTCAATTGCCTTCTACCAGCCTGAGCTGTGACCTGCTGCTTGGCCTCGGGGCCCCATGCACCGCTCTAACATCAGGAATTTCTGGGGAGCAAAGATCCGTCAGAGCAGGAAATCGAGAGAATAGATTTGTTTTCTTTCATATTTTCTTGGCAATGAGATTTTTCTTAGGGCATGTAGTTGGCATGTAATTTGCTTTCAAGGTTTTTTTTTTTTCCCTCCTGGCCTTTTCCCCTCCTGTCCTCATTCGCTGCACAGGTCAGGCCTGAAAACACTTGTTCTTAAATGTGAGCAAACAGAGTCACCCCAGTTGACTGGTTTCTGGTGGATATGACCCATGGGGTAATGCTCCCCTGACTTGGCACCCCATAAGAGAGGGAAAGTGTAGGTGTCAGTCGATCAAAACCCAGTCCATTGTCATGGGTAGAATAATATTAGGGGCAGTTGTAGCAAATTCAGCTGACCCAAAATGGGGTCATGATGTTTCAAAGCCAAACCAAACCAAAAAACAATACACCAACAAAATCCACTTGGAGCACAGATTTTGTTTGTTTGATTGTTTTCCTCAGTTCTGTCAGTGGTAGGCTCCCTGCTTCATTTCTGTCCCTCAGAATCTTCCACAGTACAAACTAAGAAATTTGAAGAAAGAGGGAATGAGTAAATATAGTTATAAAAGAGAAATTCACAGAATGCTTCTCAGCTTTGCTGTCTCCTTGTTTGCACACTCTCAGGAATAAATGATCACTAATTTTTTTTCATTCACTTGAGGAAAGACAGTGTAAAAAATTTGCCTTATTGTTCTTCCTCAGGAAGAAAACAAAACAAAATAAGATTCTTATGAAACCACGATACCAGAGAGGACACCCTACACAACATAGCCCAAAGAGAAAACTGTGGATGGTTTTGGTGGAGAGATAGGATTTGAGTGATGAGGTGACTTTCTTAAGCGCCTGAAATCTCAATGCCTTGGGCAATCCACCCACTGGGAATTCTTTACAGCCCACACTCACGCATTCTCTTAGAAGTATAAACTTTTCAATGACTCAAAAGGGCACTGGTGGGCGATGTGGCAGTTGGGTCATGTGAATCCGAGAGACTCACGTCTCCGTTGTGTCCCAAGGGGATTCTGCCTTTCCTGAAGTGAAAGGAGCCTGGTGTTCTTTTCTAGACTGACATGCTTTTAAAGCATTGTCTCAAAGTGTGAAGAAACAGAGGTGTGAGAGCCAGAGGCCATTTCATTCTCTAAGGAACCTAGATCCAGGCAGGGGGAAAAAAAAGAATTCTATTCAGATAATTAAAATAAAAAGAGCTTTCTAAAAGGGTTGTTGATGGAGTTGTAGGCCGGGTTAATAAAACGGGAAGTAAATGGTGAGATACTTGGGACATCTAATGTCAGGGAACTGGGGCCAACTCAGAGCCTTGCTGTAAATACTAAGAGGCACTGGGAAGAAATAGAGGCTTTGAGGTCCAGGGAGGCTCAGAACCAGGGGAGTAGGGCCACCATGGGCAATGTGTAGACAAAAAGGCCACAGACATGTTCAGAACTGACGCAGGAGCGGAGAAGGAGTAGAGGCATTGATACCCTAACACCTGTCTCTTGTATCTTCCATTCTGCATATGGCAGAAGTGTTGATGTGGCACTTAAGAGACGAGGTAGCAAAGGAGACAGCAGGTTCCCTCGCTTGCTCACTCCATCTCTCTTCTCTGTCTTCATCCCTCTTTCTCCTTTAGCTACAATGTATTGGAGAAATGGTACAGGGAGGCCACATAGTAAGGAGCTGAGGCTTCCTGCCAACAGCTAACCTGTGACCTTGAAAATAGACTTTCCCTCAGTCAAGCCTTCAAATGAAACTGCAGTCCAGTTTTCCAACTAACAATTTCAGTGCAAATGTATGAGAAACTCTGAGCCAGACCCACATAGTTAAGTTGCTCCCAGATTTTTGACCCTCAGAAAATATGAACTAATGGACATTTGTAGCTTTAAGCCATGAACTTGAGTGTCATTGGTAATACAGTAGTCTATTAAGTAATACAGACTTTGAGGCCAGATTTTTCCACTAATGCATAAGTTCTGTTTAACGCGCATCGGAGCATTTTGCTTCATGCTTACAGCCATCCATGGTCTTTTAACTACCATCACAAAGCCTGTGTCTCTGGCACGACCTGTCTTACATTTGCGAGGCAGATCACAGTGTCCTTTGGAGAATTAGGAAACGGGTTTCAAAGACGATGCCTAATTCAGAGAATGGCCCCGCGAGACTTAGGGTGACTGATTCCGAGGATGGCCCCGTGAGACTTGGCTTGGCCCTGCGAGACTTGGTTTGGCCCCATGGGACTTGGGATGACCGTTCACCGCCCTGATCTGGTGCATTTCAGTTCAGTAGCTTCCCTTGCCCCAAAGGCACGTGTGTTTTCTCACAACGTGCTGTGAAGCCCAGTTTCCCCCAAATAATCAGCTCTCTTGCCAGCCCCAGCAGCCTCCAGTTTGAAACACTCCTGACCATGGAGAATCGGCCCTCTGCACTCTTGCTGCCTCCTCACGATGGGGCTCCCTGGGCCTCTGGACGTGCTTGGTCACACCCTGGGCGCGGGCCAGGCCTGTAGTCAGGATTTCCATTCTCTAATGACTCGGGGATGAGTGTGTCACTGAGTCATCAGAGCTGGGTTGGGTGTGTGTGGCTGTGTCGTGCTTGGAGAGAAATCACAGGGAGTTGGGAGCCTCACTGACAAAGGCACCCAGGAACAGAGAGACGGAGACAGCAGCAAAGCCCTCCATGTCTCTGAGGCAATTCACAATACCCTCAAAAAAGTGTCTTACAGAGGTATATAGGGTTAGGGTCTTGGTAAGAGGGACAACCAGCCTGATCCAAAAGCTGTCATCAGCTGGTGACTTGATATCATTTCAGACACTCTCAGAAGTAGAATACTCTGTAACCATTTGCAAGGACAGGCTACTACGTGTATGTGCCGAAATGCATGCCACACACAGTGATGGACACAAGATCCGATTAAGTGAGCCATGTCACAGTTTAATAAAAATTATATAGTCCTATTTCTGTTTCGAATTATCATCTTTGTGGATATGTGCATGCATGAATTTAAATAAGAAATCTAGATGGCTGCAGAGTTATACACTAAACCCTTCACAGTAATTGGGGTGGCCTGGCCCTGGGGGAGACAGAAGACAGTTTTTGCTCGTGGAAAATCTGTAATATTCTGTCATGTTTGAAATGCTTACTGTAAACACTTTTGTGGATGGCTTGTAATTTTCTCTCATTAAACAGCTCAGATGCAGACAGGTTTGAGACAGGGTACCGCCATGTTCTGTGTATGTCTGTACCCCAAACAGTGAAGGGTGGCTCAAAGCCTAGGAAGGAGGGAAGAACAGGATGGGGTGTAAGGAGAACGGAAGAGAACCCAAGCAGCAGAAAGAGTGGGTCCTCATTAAACAGATGCTGAAGGAGATCCTAAACTCTGAAATCACCTGGAGGATTGTTCAGATGGACCCAGGGGGGTGGGAAGCTCAAGAAAAGTGCATCTGCAGCCATCTGCTGTGGGATTACAGCCCGACTAGCACCCAGTGTCTGTGCAGGCCGGGACAAGCTGCTTGCACTCTCTGTTGCTTTGTCTTCATCTGCAAACAGAGAAAAAGAGTTCCTCATCCACAATTAGGTACCAAAATAGCCCAGAGAGCCAGAGTCAAAGATTGCTGAGTTCCTGTCCCCACACATTTTGAGTCACCGGGTCAGAGGGGTGGCCTGGCAATGTGTATTTCTAACATGGCTATGAGCTGTGGGTGCTGTGGAAGCAGCCAAACTTTTAAAAACAGGCCAGCGGTCCAGCAAGGAAGGAGGAAATGAAACCATACAGGAAAGAGCATGCTGGAATTAGGAAGCTTCTGCACCACACAAATTCCGCTTCCTTTACTTACAACTTCTTCACAATTTGTAGGAAACCAACCTTTCGCCTTCTTGAGCCTTGGTTTCCACATCCCCAAACGGGAGTAACATCTTTCAGGACATGGAACTTCTGGGAGATACATAAGACTTTTATGGTGTTTACTCCAGAAACACCATGAAGATGAAACTGTCCTATGGAGTAAGGGCCCACACATGATAATCTTGCAGCAAATCCCTGGGAGAATGGAGGAGTTGGGTACCAGGGACCTCAGCAGCCTTTATTACATGTTGATTGGCATGCTCAGGGTGGCTGCTGAGTGAACAGGAGGTGGCGGGGATGTTTGTGCCAACCCACAGCTGGAACACAGGCTTCAGGACCTTGAATCCTGATGCAGTGCACTGTGGGTAATGTGGGTCATGTGACCTTGATTACAAGGGCCGCTATCCCCTCCTGTGGAATCATAAAAGCTCTTGGGAAATGAGACTGTCAACACAATCCAGAGCTTGCCAGGCAGACAGCCCCACCCCTGTAGTTTTACTTACATTGTCACCTGTGAACCCTTGATCACACTGAACTTGGTCACTTTTGTGTCCCCACCTTCCAGAATCCCAAGCTCCGAGTTTTGCTGAGATTGAAGGCCACAATGACATCATGATCCTACACACCCGCTTCTCCATCCCAGTGTGGAAGGCAGTAGCTGAGAAGATGCTGGAGGAATTGAGTTTACTCAACCACCTGATGCCTGGTAGGTCTGTTCTGAAACAGGTCCATTGCCAAGAGCTGATCATATTTACCTAGCCACTGTGTCTTCTTGGGCCATTCTAATATTTCTGCATGGCCTGTCCTGCTGGGGACACCCCTCAGCTTTTAAAAATGTTGATTCTTGGCCCCTGATTTGGGCTGTCTGTATTATCTGTATCTTTGGGAGCTGTGGCCACTTCTACCTTTATTATATGCTCTGTAGATCTCACATCCACCGTGAGGGCAAAGTGGTGCTGGTTGTCGCTGGAGAATCGCTACCCTCCACAGACTCTGCTCTGCTTAACGAACTCTTGTCAGTGATAATGTTGTCCTATGTCATTAAAGCTCCAGCTACAGCAGTAATACCAGTAGCTGCCCTTACTGACCATGTGCTCTGCTGGAGATACTCCAGGGCTGGGGCCAGGAAACTCAGACCGAAGCACCCAGTCCAGCTCCCTTCCTGTTTTTTTAAAATACAGTTTTGTTGATTTCTGTATTGTCTACGGTGGCTGTAGGAACAGACCAGGATTCTTGCCCTGTATCTGTTGTGTAGAGAGCCTGAGTTTCGGTCTCCAGCAACTCTCCGACTCTCTGTGACTCGCCTTCGTTATCCAAAATACAATTGTGCACGAAGTCCTCCCCTTGCATTTGTGAGGACTGGGTGGGCGGGCAGAGGAGCAAGCTTGGTGTCCTGTCTGCCCACCACAGATGTCCCCAAGTCTGTGCCCATTCCCTTCATGAACGTGGGATCTTCCTTCGCTTCACAGTGCTTGTCTACTTGGTTTAACTGCCCAAGGAAAGTTTCATAAGTTGCGAATGCGTGTGACCACAGCACAGCAGTGAGAGACACCCGTGTGTCGCTTGCTCTCTCTTCCTAGTTTGTGGGGTTGGCACCCAGGCCTCGTGCTTGCCAGGCAAGCCCTGTACGACCAAGCCATACTGTTTTAGAGACAAGTCCTGCTGCGTGGCGCACGGGGAAAACTGTCCCCTGTCCCTAATTCTTTGGCACCCCCTCACGGGGCTCCCTGATGTCTCCACCGGCACCTACAGTATGACCTACCTATATGTCCGTTGATACCGAGGCCTCTGGGCCTGTCTGCACGCGTTCTCTCGGTCTATCTGCACCGTTTGTCAGTCCTTAGGCAGGAAGCCCTCGGAGGCGGTGGCCAGTGTCTATCCCAGGTCCTGGAATGGCAAATCACAGCGCGAGCATCTTCCCAGCAGGCTGGGCCCCCTGGGGGCTCCTGGCACCGGGACAGCCAAGCGGGTGGCTTCGAGGAGCCTCACTCCTCCTGGCTGCCGGGCGGGCGGCTCCTTCTACAGCTCTCAGATACGGATTAGGCCTTAGGCGATACCCCTAATCCCTGCACTCTATTTAATTCCCTTGATTATGGTGAGGATGTCTCACACCTTCAGGGGATAGAGGCCCGGCTGCCTGAGTCTGCATCCCAGGCTGGGCCCACGCTTCCTGGGCCTGTTTATCCCCTCGTCATGGCAACAGCGTCCTTCTCCAGGGCCCGGTGGGAGCCTCCTGGGAGCCAGGTGGCAGGGCGGCCCAAGATCCTGTCCACTGGCTACCATTACTTGCCCCTCTCCTGGAGGAGGTGACTCCAGTTCTGATCACGCACGTGTCCTAGCCAAGACAGCAGCCCCGGGGATAAGCTGTAGGCACCCGCATCCGAAAGACCCCATGTATTTGCTGGGCCAGGCGGATCCTCCTTCACAGGACACAAAAGAAGCCTCGGGCCAGCTGGGGGTGCACCCAGTACGGCAGCAGGGGGCAGCTTCCAGGTTTGAAAAGTTGGTTCCAAGTTGAGCATGAGTACTTCTGGGTCAGAGGGCGAGTCAGGATTCAGGATCCAATAGGGCTCAGGAGGGGAGGAGTCAGGCAAAGTCTCTCCCCCCCTTTCCTCTCCTTTTCTGTCCTCTCTCTCTCCTTCCATCACTTCTTGCTCCCACCACGTCACTGTGATTTCTTCTTTGTTTACTTCCGTCTTCCTGTCCTCTACTCCCTTCTTTTCTTCTCTTGTTGTTTTCCATGTAGGGGTGTCCTACCTGCCACCCGTTTTTGTTGATGTTGTTTTTTGTTTTGTTTTGTTGATCTTTGATATTTTTAAAATGTCATAATGAAAAATTTTAAAAGGAAGTTTTAGTATTTATGGATGTATTTAAAGTATGTATTTTTTACGTGGTCGCAGAGAGTCCATCTTCACTCAAGAACACAAGCGTTCTCGGGGTGGGGGTCCCCAGAGCAGCAGCCTCAGCCTTTCTCCAGATGTGTTAGGAACAGGGATTCTCCGGCTCCGCTCCACAGCCCCCTCTGGGAGCAGCACCTGGCAATCTGGGTTCCCAACAGGCCTGCAGGGATGCAGTGCAGACTCAAGTGTGAGAAGCACGTCTTAGAGGAAAAATACCAATTTTCCAAAGCTGCGAGCATCTCTGAGTGCCGACCCAGTAAGCCTTCATCTCTAAACATGGCCAGACCCTCCTGTGCCCATTAACTAATTAGGCCGTGAGACCACCAGCCCAGCCGGGATACTTTCAGAGCCAACACAGCCAATTGCACTCAAGGTCTCTGATTACTATCATGCGGCTAAATCCCTTGGCCATCCGCGGCCTTCCGGCCCCTGCACTCGGACCCACTTCCTCCCCTTCTCCAGGTTTTTCCAAGGAGCCCACATCAGGGGACTTTGCACTGTACAGTGCATGGTTGGGATCAGCGTTCACCTGTGCCCACTTCTCAGGCACCGATAGGGGCCTTGAGAGAGAGAGAAGGCACCATAGTGAATTCAGGTGGAGAAGGTAGCGTAGAGAGATTGTGGGACTTTCCAGAACCCCAGGGTGATGGGTATTAAAGTCTTTGTGTGGTTTGGGGTGGGAAGGTCTGTGTTAACTTGAATATGATCATGGGACTTTCAAGTAAAGATGTATGTACACCGTCTTCCAGGAGGAAAACTACCAGTCGGTATAGCCAATATGCATAATAAACAATCCGAGGGTTGGGGAGGGGATGCAACTTTAGTTTCTACAACAGAGCATTGCGTAGCATGGTGACCTTTGGGAGGGTGTGATTCCAGAGGCCACTGTCCACCTTGGGCCACAAGGAACACCCAGGAAAGAAGCCACTGTCGTGCTAGGTAGATTATCTGAGCTTGAAGGGCCGTGCAGAGAGGGCAGAAGCAGGCGCGGGGCCCCCCTGCTGGTGTCTCAGAAGCTCTTCGTGGCAGGCTGGGAAGCCAACGTCCCACCATGATTTTTGCCTACAGTGAGATTTTAGGCAAAAGAGCGAGAAAATCGTCCTCATATTGTTGCTTCTTAAATTGCCCTGAACTTACCCCTGGAAATTCTAGTTCAGTTGATTTGGCATCAGGCCTGGGAAACCAGATTGTGCAAGAGCTGCCAGGAGGTTTGGATGTATGTGGGGGCTGCGAGCCACGGGTTTACAGGCCACCGTGTGGGTATTTATGTAACTGTATTTCCAGAGAATAGGGAAGCCAGGGATCTTCTAGAGTCTTTGAAATAGACATTTGGGAAGGCAGAATTTTTTTTATTTAACCTCTCCCTGGATCTCTTGGTACAAGCAAATGGACTGTGGTCATGCCTGGAGGTGGTGAGGTGGTGAAATGGAGGGAACAAGGTGGAGGACAGAGAGAAAGAGAAAGAGAAAAGGGGAGAGAGAGAGAGAGAGAGAGAGAGAGAGAGAGCGAGAGAGAGAGAGAGAGAGAGAGAGAGAGAGAGCGAGCTCATGTTTTCCTATATACCTAAAAAAAATCATGGTTTATTTCACTGACAAAAATAAAAAGGCTAATTCAGGAAATTTTCTTTAAATGTTTATGACCCATTTTTTCCTCATTAAACTTGAAAATAGTTTTATTGAGTCCCAGAAGGGGAAGTATATATTTTTTAAATCACTGAGATAATGTATCTTGGTGGTCTTTTTACAGCAGAAAACTTTTCTCCAGGGAAACCTTGTAGGCAAACGCCAATTTTATAGAAATTTTAGGCTCCCCCAGCTGAAAAACAGAAAAGAGATTTGAATCCTCAATACATGGGCGGCATTGTCATTGGATTTTGGAGGCAGTGGAGCATTTTCTGAGGGCAAGAATGACAGTCCCACTTGAGTGTGGTGGGGTACACCTGTCACCCTGGGAGGCTGAGGCAGGAGGATCATATGTCAGAGCCTAGCCAGGGCAATGTAGCAAGATCTTGTTTCTAAATAAATAAATAAATAAAGTCAAAAGGGCTGGGGGTATAGCTCAGTGTGAATGCCCTGGGTTCAGTTCCCAGTACCTAAAAACAGCAACAACAATTTAAAAAAAAAAAAACAAAACCCTATTATCACCTATGGTCTCCCTGTGAGATGTTTCTCCCAGAACAAGTAAATAAGAAAACAGGACGCCATTCCCCTCCCCAAAAATGTTATTATCCAAAATTATGGAATTGGTCAAAATATAAACTTTCACATCTTTTCAGTATGATAAAATATCTGAGGCTATGTTTATTTTAATAAATGTAAATATTCTATTTAATTTTTAGAATTTGCCTTAATTCACGCCATCCCAACCCCTGTGGAGATGCCTTCCTTATTTTTAATCCGGAAGTGGGTTGAGTTTGTGCCCCTGTTGTCCCATCACACTATTAAGTTATGGTGACAACAGATAGCAGAGAGAGAGAGAGAGAGAGAGAGAGCAATAAACGGTTTCACAAAGTGATGCCAGAGTGGTGATTGGATCTTCAGTGAGTAGGAGAAGCGTGAAATCCCTTTTCCTTTTCCTGATTGGCTGATGGGAATCCATCCCATGCACTACATCATAACAGAGGTGAAATCAAAGGGCTTGCATTAAGAAATAAGTACTTTTGCTACATTTCCTTAAAAATATTCTTATGGTCTGGCAGTTGGTGAAATCTGACAGGCAGTGCCAGGACTGGAACTGAGCAGGGCGGGTCAGGATGAAGTGCGGATATTCATGCTGTGCACGCAGTCAGATGCAGAGGGGCCTGGGTGGGCAGTAGCAGCATCGCCTGGGGGCTTGTGGGGGAACACGTCCTTGGCCCATCCTGGGCCTACTGAGTCAGAAGTGAGGCCAGGACCTGGTGAGCTATATCAGAATAGATAACAGGGTAGACAGCAGGCAGCTCAAGGTGACACACCACTGGCTCTTTGCAAGGTTGTCCTGACTGACTGTCACAAAATCTGCCCTTTCCTTGAATTCTGCTCTTGAGGCCTGTCCTCACCGTTGAGTATTGGACTCAGATGTCCATTGAGTTCAGATACCGAGCTCTACACCAGCCAGTGGGGCAGCTGTGGCCAATCCATGTGGCTTCGTGATGGCGTGGTTTCTTAGTCTATTAAATGGGAACAATCATAATAGAGTCTGTGTATAGGAGTGATCACAGTGCAGACTACAGAGGCCGAACCAGGCCTGGTACACAGTAGATGCTCAAGACAGGTCACTAGCTGGACCTGGTGGTGCAAATCTGTAAATCTCAGCCCTCTGGAAGGCTGAGGCAGGAGGTGTGCAAATTTGAGGCGAGCCTGAGGAACTTAGCAACTTAGGGAGACAATGTAAAAAAAAAAAAAAAAAAGGGGGGACGGTAGCTCAATGTGAAGGTTCTGGGGCTCTGGGTTCAATCCCCAGAACCACAAAAAAAAAAAAAAAAAAAAGAGAGAGAGAGAGAGAAAAAGACATAGACATTTAGACATTTAGACATAGACATCACAGATTCTAGTCTGCCATGTGAGAGGCCCAGGACTTAGGCACAGAAAACATACCCTCTTTCCTGCCAGTCATGAAGAACCCCAAGACATAGGGGAGGCGCAGGCACAGAGAGGCTGGCCCTCCCTGGAGGAGGTGTCCTTCTGGCCACGGCCACCTGACAGAAACACAAGGTACTCCCTCTGCATGTCACTGAGCACCTTGGACATGTTAGGTACTAGTCCAGGCCCTGTCTGAACAACACTTCCCAGAATCCTCATGGGTAGCCTGGGGGGAAAAAATGTCCTCTCATGACAGAGCGAAGGACAGACTCAGCGACCCAAGGTGGCTTCTTCCATGTCAGCAGCTGGGAATGGCAGAGCTGGGATCCAAAGGAGGATGTGTGCGAATCTAGTGTTTTCGAGAAAAAAAGGAAAAAAAAAAAAGTCTTCCGCTTACTGAAAATCCTCTACTAGCCATTTCTAACTGTAGCATCACCCACATTTGTTTAAGAAATCAAAGAATACAGAAATGCATCTTGGGTAAGAGCTCATCCATGTTCTAGTGATTCTACTGGTTTCTGGAAGTGCATTATATTGTAGTACAGATACACACACACACACACACACACACACACACACTTATTTTTTTCTCCACAAAAATCTCCCAAAATACCCTTCACATTTGCCCTGTTTTTCTATCCCATGACGTTTGGTATAATTAAGAACTCCTTTCCACAACCCACTTATGTTTCCTCCTCCTTGCACGCCACGGTGTAACCTGCCACTTAGGGATTTTTTTTTAATTTACTTATTCTGTTTTCCATATGACAGTCATCTTAGGTAATTTCCAATACTTTCTGCTTGATAGACAGCACAGTGAGAAAGATCTATATATATTGTCTTGAAATACTGCCTCATTATCCATGTAGGAAACACAATTAGAGATGGATAGTCATAGTTTCAAAGGTTTTTGTACAGCCAAGCCTGGAATGTTACAGGCCTGGGATGACAGCCTTCTGGGAGGCTGAAGCAGGAGGATTGCAAATTGCAGCCCAGCCTGGGCAATTTAGCAAGACCCTGTCTCAAAATGTAAATGAATGAATGAATAAGGGCTGTGGATATAGCTCAGTGGAAAGGCCCTGATTCAGTCCTCAATATCCTAATAAATAAATAAGTACATAAATAAATAAATAGTTGCTGTACAGGTTTTTCTAGAACTTTCCCCCAAAGCACCATAGCCACGTGATATCTGGTCAAGGAATTTAATTGCGCCTCCTTCGGCAAGGACATGGCAACATGGCGCTTTCTCTTCGTCTCCTTTTTGATCTCTTGATCAAAATGCTCCCTGGCTTTCCCAGCATGCTCGACGTCCTTAGGTTGAAAGACCCCACCACCACCTCACCCCCCTCCTCCCAGCCCTACCCCTTCCCGAGGTCGTTTCCTCTGTGCCCCTGGCTAATATTCCTGGGGCCAGAGCTCAGGTTCTAGGCAGGATTTCCCTTGGGGCCTGGCGCACCCTCACGTGTCAACAGGCGGCTCTCTCGTCTTATTTCATGAGGTCCGGGTGTCGCTGAGGTCCTGCCCCAGAAGTGTGAACTTCATTGGATATCGATGCCAGGATTTCTTTTTTCTTCCCGTCCTCTTCCAAGTCACCACCTCCCCCCAAAAATAGAAAAAAAAAAGAAAGAAAGAAAGGAAAGAAAGAAAGAGCAAAGGAAAAGCCAATGCCTCGGGTACAGGCAAGTCTTTATTTTAAGCCCATCGCCTGAGTATTTGCATTAAGTCATGTTTTCTCTGGCTAGAATTGCCCTTGTAACTTATTTTTCCCTGTCAGTTTAGTCTATAAATGAAATAAAGTGACTGCCCCTATTAAAATAGAACACTGTGCCCTTGCCTGGCTCTTAACGGGTGGGAAAACCCCATTAAGTGTTTGTGAAATATGTCTTAAATACAAGAATTTTAATCTAGTGGTGTAATAAATCCCTCTGCTCTGTTCAAATGAAAGGCTTTGGTTTTCCTGCATCTGTTCAGCTGGTTCGTACCAGCACTTCCCCACTTGAACCTGACCCTGAGACAGAGGAGTGGCTGAGACTGTTTCTCCTCTTAGGGCATTTTTAAAAAAATATATACCTTAAGGCATGTCTTTCAAAGAACTGGGAAGGCCGACAGGTGTATCCCGCAGTCAGCCAGGATTACGTGTAGAAATGGGCCTGGATTTTTTTGCTTTTCTAGGGAAAAGTTGTGAAATTGTTAGTACTGACCAACATGGGATGGCTCATAATAGCCTGAGACCTAAACCCCCTAAGGCCCTGAACTCATCCATTTGCCACGAAGTTTGAGCGCAATTAAGAAGTAGATAAAGTCTCTCCGAATGTTGTGGGCATTAGGAAGTTTCTCCTTAGTGCATCAAGATGAATTGGATAGTTTGATTCAGCTTTTTTTTTTTTTTTAGCTATTTCTGTCTGATTCATTTTTAGAGGGGGGTAATGTTTATTAGTAAACCCTAAAGACTCCTCCACCTGACATTGAGAACAGTAGCAAATTGATGCCCCCCCCTGTGACCACCTGATGTTCACTTCCTGCTACATCTGTAATCCCAGCACTCTAGGAGGATCCCAAGTTTCAGCTCAGACTGGCCAATACAGGAACTTAACAAGATCCTATCTTTAAAAAATAAAATGGAAAAGCTCATTGCAAAGGCCCTGCCTAGCAACTGAACAGACTTGATGGTACACCAGAAGCTTAGAGCCAAAGCTAAGGGATGCCGTTATTCTTGCCTTCGAGGCCCCAGTGGCAGGTCTCAGCTCGTGGGAGGAAGAAGAGGAGGAGGAGTGGGAGGAGTGGGAGGAGGAGGAGGAGGAGGAGGAGGAGGAGGAGGAGGAGGAACGAGCCGCATACTCTGACGCGAAGTCAAGCCCATGCTTGCTTTTCTGCTGCTTACGTAGAGACATCTGGAAACGCTGCATTGCTGAGCTGGGATTGTCCCAATAACAGTTAGAAAGATAAAACAGGAAGTGGGCTGAGGTCATCCACAGTGACAAGGAACCCCAAGCACAGTGTCCTCGCTTGGGACTTTGGGGATCCACCCCCTGAACCAGGAGGGTCCTGCTCCATCTCAGAGGCCGTGGAAGCCTCCCAAAGTCTCCGCCATGCGGGACGGTAGAGCTGACCTGGGGGAGGTGGCTGGGAGCGGGCAGGTCAGAGGACCTGTGGGTGCTGGTCCCAGCAGCTTCCATGTTGTGTCTGGTCCTGTGATGGCTGAGGGCCATGGGATGCATAGATGTCAGGCGTGAACCAATGATTTGTACACTGACACCAGCTTGAACTCAACCAAACAGCGATGGTGGACGAACTGACCACAGAACGAAGTGAACTAACGCAATGTTACTTCTCATGTGGTGCCCGTAGCTGTCCAGCTGGACATTTCCAAAGATCATGTCCCTAAAGACATTCCGAGGACTGCTGGGATGGCCCAGTGTTTGCCCGGAGCCAGCTCTGAGGAGGGTCTTCTTTGGTGGGTCTTGTCTTTTCCCCCACTGGGTCCTTGAAGAACCTGCCTTTGGCCGTGTTCTGCAGCCCAGTGTCAGGGCAAGGCCACCCTGTGTGCTTAGAGCCATCGGACCACGGGCAGCAGGAAGCAGCTGTGGGAGAGACTTGGGTACTCTGATGGGCCGGTGAAGGGCTGGAATTGGCGGTCATAAGCGATATTTAGGAGGAGGTGGTGAGGGTTAGGAAGGAGTGGGTGTGACAGGAGGTGTGGCCCAGTTGGCGAAGCAGAAGCCTACACTGGAGAATCCAGGTTTATCTCTTATAAGGTCACCCCTCCCTCGGTCCCCTCTGTCCTCTGCAGTGTCCACTTCCTCCCAAGTTCCCCTAAGGTCCGCCTCTGGCCTGTGCCCTTCCTGCCCGACTTCTCCGCGCAGAGCAAAAAGATGAGATTCTCTTCCCGCAGCAGGCAGGAAGGTCCGAGGCTCACAGGTGGGCCTGCCCTGATGTGGCCGGTGGGTGGCTGGGAGGGGCGGATCCGCGGGAGAGGATTCCAAGCAGCAAGTGGGACTTTTGAAAACCCTTTTTATTACCCACGCGGCTGCCCACACCCTCCCCCGTCACTCAGCCTACTTTGAAATTCATTAGCGCCAAGCTTGGAGAATGCTGGCTTTATGTAATAAAACCTCTCCCTGGCCCTGTCCTCCCTCTGAACCCCAGGCCTCAAGCAGTATTTTTTTTTAATGCATTTGAGGCTGTTGACAGGGGGTGGATTGACAGCCCTTGATTCGGGGCCTCCCTCTTTGACTGAAGACAGGTAGGACAGGTGAGGACATCATGGTGGAAGGGCGCCAAAAACAGTCCTGCGGCGTTGTCCCCTTGCTTCTCGGGAAGCCCTCAATCTTGGGGGTGGGGGGCCAGGGTGGAGGTGAGGTGCTGCCCCCTCCGGTTCTCGAACACTGTTGCACACTTAGAATCCTTTGGAGGGATTTAAAAGAAAAATCTTGCCGGGTCTGGTGGCACACGCCTGTTATTCCAGCACTCCAGGAGGCTGAGGGAGGGGGCTCACGTGTAGGAGTCCAGCCTTAGCAATTACTGAGATCCTGTCTCAAAGGAAAAAAAAAAAAGGGGGGGGGGAGAACCTGGAAATGTGCATTTCTAATATTTTCTGGAGGTCATCTTTGCAGCTGGTCCCGGCACTACACTTGAGGAAAGCCATGGTCTAGACTACTGAGGCAGTGCCCCTCCCTTCCCCTGGTCTTCCAGAGTCCCCATGGTGGCTTTATTGTGACAGAGTCCTGGTTTAGATCCAAAACGCTCCCTCCCAAAAAATTCCATGTGTTCACGGCTAGGGCTTATGAAGTTGATTGGATTATGAAGAACTTAGCTCCTAAAGTAGATTTGGATTAATCCAGAGATGAGATCATATTTGACAGCATTATTTGGAAGTGACAGAAATAGGACTGTCCTTGAAGGGAGTGGGAGCGAGGGCAGTGACGCTGGCCACTCCACCTGCTCGCGCCCCTTCCCATCTGCCCTCCCCAGCTCTCTGCATCCTCGCTGTCCCAAGTTGACCAGCGCTCCCCTGCTACACCCTTCCACCATGATGTCAGCTGGCAGCCAGCTGACCATGGACAGAAACCTCAAATGCCACTAGCCAAAGTAAACCTATCTCCTTTACACTGTGTAATGGCAGGTCGGCTGATGCTCCTCCCGGCTCCTGTCCCCATGTCCCCTCCTGGCAACCACCACTCAGCTCTGCTTCTGTTAGTCCATCCACCAGGTGTCTTAGAGTCCTTGGGTAGATGTTGTCTTCGTCCCTTTCTTGTGGCTGGACACGACACTCCACACCCACAACTTAAGGAGAAAGAGGTTCATTTTCATTCACAGTTCAAGGGTTTCAGTCCATGCATAGTTGATCAGTTCCAACACAACAATTTCGTGGCAGAGGAAAGATGCTCATGACATAACGGCCAGGAAGCAGAAAGAGAAGATACGGCCGGGGAGGGGGCGTGCCCTTCCAGGTCATCCACCAATGCATGGACTCATTCATAACTACGGCCCCTGTACGATCCAATCACCTTCTAAGACACTGGGGGGAACATTTTAGATTTAAGCTACAAATATGTTCACACAAAATGGGTCCTTGGCATAAGGCCTTCCAGGTTTATCCATCGTCATACATGGAAGGAATTTCTTAATTTCTAAGGATAATATTTCATTGCATACATAACATGGCCCACCGTTTCTTTACTGTCTGTTGAATCACACTTAGGCTGTTCTGACCTTAGGTTACTGTGAAGAACACTGCCACAATCACGAGACTCCAGTGACCCTGGATCCCAATTTTGATTGCTTTGGATACATTCCTGGAAGTGGAATTCTTGATCCTGACAGGTGTAAAGCCACTTTTTAGTTTTCCCAGGACCCTCCATACCATTTTCCAGAGTGGCTGGGCCACATTTCCATTCCCAGCAAGAGTGTCCAGAGATATAAGTGTCCGCCAACACTTGGTGGCCTTTTGGAGAGGTGCCCTGTGGTCTCTCATCATAGTTTTGAATTACACTTTTTTGGTTATATACTATTCATATACTTGGTAGCATTGCATGTTTTCTCTGGAAAAATGACTTACAAAACCTTTGCTTATCTTGAAAGTTTTATTTATCTGTAATCAACACATAATAATTGGATATATTTTGGGATGCACTAGCATAATTCAATATATAACACTTGAATCAAGTCAGGTAACTGGCACATCTTTTTTGGAAACATTGACCATTTCTTTGCTGGAAGATTCTTCTATTTCCTCAATCCTTCACCTTTCTGTCTTCTTTGGGGGTGGGGTCACAATCCTATTCTTTTCTTCTATGAGCTCTTGGTTTTTTATTCCACACATGGATGACAGCATGCAGAATTTGTCTTTCTGTGCCTGGCTTATTGACTTAACATAATTCACTGTCCTCCACATAACTGTTCTATGCGTCTGTGTTTTGCTCATTTTTAAATCTAGCCTTCCTGTGTTCTTTCCTTCCTTCTTTTCATCCCCTCTCTCTTCGACTGTTGCCTTGTAAGAGTTTCTTATATATTTTGAATATTAACCCTTAGCTGGATTTTTGGTTTGCAAACATTTCTTCCCATTCTGTTGGCTGCTTATTTATTTTGATGGTTGTTTCCTGTTGTGCAAGAAATATCTCACTTAGGGGGCTGGAGGCATAGTACAGTGGTTAGGGCACTTGCCTAGGGAGTGCAAGGCCTTGGCTTTGATCTTCCAGGACCACATGATAGTCAGGATGATTTCTGTGAGTTTGAGGCCAGTCTGGGCTACACAGTGAGTTCAAGTTCAGGACCAACCTGGACTATACAACAATACTTTGTCTCAATTTTTTTCAGATTTCTTATTTATTTATCTACTTATTTATTTGATAATGAATATCCAACCCAGGGGCTTCTCATTGAACCACATTTCTTTTTTTTCCTCACCCGTCTTCCCTTTTCTTTTCTTTTCTTCCTTTTTTTTTTTTTTTTTTTTTTTTTTTTTTTTTTTTTTTTTTTTTTTTTTTTTTTTTTTTTTTTTTTTTTTTTTTTTTTTTTAGTTTTCATTTTGAGATAGAATCTTGCTAAGTTGCCCAGGCTGGCCTTAAACTCGCAATCCTCCTGCCTCAGCCTCCCAGAGTGCTGGGATGATCAGACCCATATCTCCAGGCTCAGCTCTTTAAGGCATTTTTAACTGGATACTTTCTCACTTGTCTGCTTTAGAGGTCTGTTGCCTAGACATGTCTAAGAAGTCCTCACCAATGCTGGCAATGGTCTGGTCTTAACATTTAAGTCTCGAACCATTTTCAGTTTCTATTTCTGAAAACTCAAAGTAAGAAGGGAGCATTGTTCTTTACCCACAGATCCAGCCTTCCCTGTGCTATTTATGGAAGAGTCGCCTTTTTTCTGTGTGTATTTCTGGAACCCTGTCATCGGTCACCAAGCAGATCACATAGATTTAGTCCCAGGCTCTGGTTTGGTCCACCAGTGTGCACATCTGTCTTTACCCGAGTGCTGTATTCTTTTAGTTACAGAAGCTTTGTGATATGTTTTGATATTGGGAAGTCTTGATGCCTCCATGTTCGTTCTGGTTAGAGGTGGCTGTGGCTTCTGCTTGTTTTGTGCTTCTATCAATGTAAACATTTTTGATAGTTTTTTTTCTATTTTTAAAGCTATTGGTATTTTGATAGGGATGCTATTGAATCTACAGATAGCTTTGTGTAGTTTGGACAGTTTAGCAATAGTGATTCATGACAGGGCAAAGCTCCAAACACATCTCTGTGTCAGCTTGTCACCTACCCTACAGGGTCTCTTCTCCTCCGGGAGGTTTGTGACTGCGGTCAGGAAGCAGAGCCATAGTCTGTTCCCTTCCCCAGCCCCCTGAGGTCAGATGGAGACCTGTCCCCCAGCCCAGCCCACAGGATGTCACTTCCAAGGCATATGGGAAGCAGGGGTGTATACTCCACGAGTGCTGGTCCCTTTCTGGGTGACCAAGGTAAAAGGGCTCCGCTCAGAGCTGCCAGTGCTGCCGCATCCAGGGTCCTGGAGGGCCCACGAGGAGCTGAGTCCCAGCATCCCTCACCAGTGTGCAATGTGAGCCAGATTGTGTTGAGTCACTATAATTTCAAGGAAAAGGATCACGCTGGGGCCTACCATGACTCCCAACACCACTGAATCACTCATCCCTGGGGGTCTTTGTTACAGACCATGTACTACTGAAGCCCTTCCTTTCCCAGCAATCCACTGTCTGTCAGTCTCCCCCAACCTGCCTAGCCTGGGCCACTATCACCAGGTGCCCTAGTTCCCAGTGATGTGATGTTCATTCGCTACACAAACCTCTTTTGAAGACTCACAATGGGCCAGGTGGATTCAGGGGCTGTGCCTGAGCCCAAGTGCTGAGCGGCAGCGGTCCCGGGCTCCTGCCCTACCCGCCTCAGTCTCGTCCAGCCTCTGACCACCTTCCTGTCTCTCAAGGTGTTTATAGGATCATCAGCTGTCCAAGTTTTAGCATCTCTTGGCAAAGCCAAAAGGATGCTCTTGCTCTGGTTTTCCTGTTCCTTCCTTCCCTTCTCTGTGGATTTGCCATCCTGGTCTGTCCATAAACACATGACCGGGGAGGTTACCTCAGCTCTTAAGAGCTTCCCCTCTGGCAGGGAGCCAATACATCCAGCACAGGGCGTCATCACAGTGGAATGTGACTCCCTTCTGCTCTGGGCTCTGCCTTTCACTCAGCCGTGAACGTGCCCTCAGGCAGGGGCTGGATTTCAGATACGAGGCTGACCATCCCCCTCCTCGGGCACAAGGCAGCTGCTTCTGGGCAGCGTGGGAGCTAGAGCTAAGCATGCCCCGGGACACTTGGCCTCACCTCGTGAAGTTGGGTCTGCCACTTAGATCTTCGCCCTACTACAAAGGGCATTGCTGCTGAGGGCAGCTTAGCCCTGCCAGGCTGTGATGCTCTGCTCCAGCTGTGAGGGGACCTGGACGTGTGAGCTGAGAGGCTCCACATGGCAGCCAGAGCCCAGACCGCAGACATGGTGGGCTGGAAGCAGAAGCTGGGACTAATGGCTGCTCAGGCCAGGTTCTCCCTTCAACGACGCTCTCTAGATACATTTGACAGGACAAGTGGTTTTTCTAGCTTCTGCATGAGGCAGTTATCTGAATAACAATAAATCTACCATCTATCAACACCTACTTGGCTTAGACAAGGTGGCCTACAGCACTCCACACATTCCATTCTGATATGACACCGTGGCCCCCGACTTTCCGACACCAGGGACAGGTTTGATTGAAGAGCATTCTCCCAGGGACAGGTTATGTGCTTGCTCTGCAGCAGGTTCTTGGAGGACAGCTTAGAAGGACCAGCAGGAGCAGGGGGCAGGGAAGGAAGCCACACCTCCTGCCCAAGTGGCATTAGATCCTCATAGGAGCATGCTGACGGCAGGGGGAGGGGGGCGGAGCTTCACTCATCTTTCGCTTCCAGTGCCCATTCAAGTGTCCTCATAGGGCCAGGTCCTTCCTGGGCTATAGACCGACACCCATCCACAGCCCTGGAGGTCAGAGACCTTTGGTAAACCTTAGTTATCCCCTACTATAGAGGAGGACATTGCAGCTTAAAGATGTAGAGTCATACCTTGGGCTTGTATGGCAGTAATCCCACTGGAAAACAATAGATCCAGGGTCCAGCCCACATCTGGGGCCTCCTGGGCTGGGCTCCTCAGTGGCTAAGCTGGTCCCTCTATCCAATTCCTGCTCTGCCTAGCTATGCAATGCACTGTTCTGATCCTCTCACCTGACACCCATGGCCAGGATTCAGCTTACGCGCCCCAGGGTGCTCATAGGGCCACTTCGCTTTCCAAATAGTAATGAGGAACTGTGGCAACAGGTCACTGAGTTGGCACCCGATAAACACTTTGTGTATGCGTGAGTTCAACTGAACTTTGTCTGGAATGCTGCTTCCAGTCCTTTCTGTATGTGCATGAGTTCTTTTTGGACTTTCTCAGTCCAAAGTATATCTGAGTGGGAGAATATGTGATAAACAGAAGTGACCCTTTTGGTACTGTGCGCTGACCACCTCCTAGGTCCCAAGTTCCGTGTCAGGCACTAGGGACGGCTTCCCTCTTCAGCTCATCTACCCCTTGGCCTCTCGCCTCAGTTATGTTCAACTGCTGTAGCTGCCTTGAGTGTGTATAAACACACCAAGCTCTCTCCTGCCTCGGGGCCTTTGCGCATATCTGATGTTACACTCTGGCACAAGAACAACTTCTGTGTGCCCCTCTCGCGCTCATGGAACTGTTCTTCCCGCCGTCTCCACACTGTAGTTTTTATTCCAGAGCCTTGACTGTCGTCTGAGGTCATCTCGCTTTTCTAGCTGTACTGATCCTCTTCTCAGATAAATAGGTTTTATTAAAGCTCTGACTTTCTTTGTCTGGTTCCTTGTGGCGTCCTCGTATCTGGAAGGGGTTGGCCTAGACTACAGAAGTAGTGCCTCAGTAAATGAAGTCAGGTGTGTAAATGAGAGACATTGCAGAGAAAGAAAGAAGAGGCATGGAGTTCAAATCTTGGCATCTACAGTTACCCATTGGAAGATGTTAATAAGTTCATTCGACCTGTGTGAGTCCTCTTTTTGCCACTTCTAAATAGTTGTGTGGATATTTATAACCACGGCAAGGTTGGAGTCCGGTGACGTGGGCCGACACTTACCGGCACGCAGCAGGTGCTTCCAAATGGGAAAACAATTACGACCTTTACGATCCCTGTTCTCATCAGAATTGTCATCATCACTCGCTCGGAACGGAGGGAGGACAGAGGAGATGCAGATGGAGCCGGGAGCTGACTTGAGTCGTGCCTGTAATTATCCACTCAATACCACCCATTACCGAGGCCTCTCCACGTGCCAGGCCCTGGGCTAAGTGCTGGGTGTGCAATATCTCAGGTAGCAGCAGCACTCTGAGGTTCCTGTGGACATCAGACGGAAGAAAAGCCAAGCAGGATCCAAAACACTCTCCCCTGACTCCAAACACAAACTTGCTGCTGTCATCAGCACGAGTCTTTGCTTGTGACATCCCTGCTCCCTGGGGCACTCACCCGAATCAGAGTAGATCTTGTACCATGCAAGCGTGGGACTGGGACACTGGAGGTGTCATCACAGTCCCAAAGTCAAGTGCAAGCCAGCATCCTCCAGCTGTGGAAGAGGAGCTCACCGAAGGGACTGACACCCTGAGCCCAGGAAGCTGTGCCCAGCGCCACCAGCCTATGGACCGGATCTTGATCCTGGCCCAGGCTCTTTTCTTCTCTGGCCCAGGCTGACTCATGGAACAAAAAGGAATCGCTTTAGGGAACCATTTCTCTGGCATATGTCAGTCTGGACAGCTGAGTCAGAATGGCCGTGTCAATCTGGGATGTTGGGTAACACCCTTCCCCGTCCAAGCCCCCATGCCATATGTTTCTTCTAGAGACTTCTGAGAAACAAGACAAGTGTCTTCGTCAGCCAGCTGAAAGGAAAGGAAATCACTGTGAGTAATTTCGAATTGCCAGGTCTAAGGAAGCCTCCTCACCTCGTCCCATGGCCAGTCTTGCTGATCATTCAGGATTGTCACCTACGTCACTTTGAAGTCATCTCTGTTTGGTTCTTCCAGGCACTTCTGTTTCCTCCTGAAACGTGTAAGAGATGAATGATTTGAAGTTTTTTTTTTTTTTTAATTTGACCGTAGATTATTATTTGGAAATCTTAACCCCTTATGATGCACATTTGAAGACGTCATTACAGGTTTGGCTGGAGGATAAAAAGAAGGTTCCTCACAGACGTATTTAGGGCAGTGGTGACTTGCATTACTGCCTGCAAAATAAATGATGGAGAAACATTTGCTGAGGCTGAAACAGGAGGATTGTGATGGGTCCAAGCCCCACCTGGATTACATAGGGAGTTAAGGACCAGCCTGGGATACAGAGAAAGACCCTGTCTCAAAAAAATAAAATAAAAATAATTGAAATAAACATTTGCTGCAGGAATGACAGAGACATTTTTCTATCTTTGATTGATTTGGGGTGACTGTCTGGGATGGGTTAAGGCAGGTTCTGAGACCATATCTGAACTCCATAGGGGAGGAAATAATGATAAAAATACTAGAATCGATTAGTGATGTCTGCAAAATGGATTGATAAGTGATACCTACCAAAAGGATTTATTAGTGATGTGCACATGCATTCAAGGGTTGATTAATGATGTCTGCATGAAAGGATGGATTCAGCTTGGTGGCGCATGCAAACCTGTAATCCCAGCACTCCAGGAGGTGGGACAAGGGTGCTACATATTCAAGGACAACCTAGGAAAATTAATAGTGAGTTTGCTAAATCCTTTCTCCAACTTAAAAAAATATATGAAAAAGGGCTGGGAATGTAGATAGGTGCCCAAGGCCCTGGGTTCAAACCTCAGTACCAACAAAAAGAAAAGGAAAGAAAAAAAGAAGAAATGACTTACGTGTAAGCAAAATATGTATTCTCCTACTCAAAGCCCAGTTTTCTCATTTTCCAGTTGGGCAACTGAGATTCACAAATAAAAGTCACTTGCCCAAAAGGAATGACGCTCTACAGGTTAACTCTTGGGCAGCTTTGTTTTCTCCAGTGTTTGGATAATCAAAGCCTAGTTGAGAAATTGTTCACACGCTCACTGGGCCTCAGCTCTCCAGGGGTGTAAAAAGAGCCCGATGCCCCTGTGCAGGCGGAGGCAGAGAAGAGCCCCCCATGCTCCTGAGGGGACCTGAGGGCTTCTGCTGACATCCGAAGGCCTGGCCCACGCACAGAGTGGTTTGTTGTAAAAGTGCCCCTGTTTCTTTCTTCACAGATGTCCCAGATGCCTGAATTACTTTAACAGGCTACTCTGTCCCCATCTTTTACAAGCCCTGGGAACTTCTTGAATGTCCATAGTTGGATTAAGTTTATGGGGAGACAGGGTGATGGGGGTCCCACCCACCTCAGGGACAGGGGTTGTGGCCTTATTATTTGCGAAGTGATGGGCTTGGAACATCTCCCAGTGACATGTTATACTCCCGATCTGATTCCCTCCAAGGCGTCCCCTCCCAGACCCGCTGGCACAGCTGAAAAACAAACCCCTCCAGACCCGATATCTGTGTGTACAGGGTGGGAAGGAGGAAACCTTATTTACTTTTGATTCATCCTCGGAGCCTTGACTTTCAGGCATTTCTGACTCTCAGTTTTACAAGTTGAAGATTAATACGAGCCCTGCTCCCAGGGAGTGGAAGGCCAGTGTGAGAGGAAAGTGAGGACCCAACCCAGACGAAGAATGGGAAAGCATCATAACAGAGGAGTGCAAACAACTTTCTCTTCTGCAGAAGGCAGGTCTGTCCTGCTCATCTAAGCCCAGAACAGCTGCATCGCTACGGGCACAGAGACATTCAAGGAAAATGGATTTGATTTGGGAATTGCAGGGGCACAACTAATTCCAGATTACTCTTTTTTCTACAGTTTCACCATAATGGGGGGTTAGGGAGAAGTCAAGACAGGAGGATGTTACCTGAGGCAGGAATCAGGAGAGATCAGGGTTACAGACACCATGGTCTCCAGAGTGATACCAGCCGTGGAGGGTGTCCCATGTTCCAGGAACCATGTGTTTCTCATCTTGAGTCTCCACAGTGGTCCCCAGGAGCCAGTCTTCTAGTCTCCAGTTTCACAACTGGAGAAACTGAGGTTCAGAAGTACGAATGGATATTCCTTAAGCGACACTAGGCATTAGCTTTCTTTTCATGTATTCATCCACTTCTTGTCTCACTGAGTATTAATCATATGCAAAGAAGTTCATAAAAATTGTAAGTCGTATATTGGTCAGTTTTCCATTACTAAGACAGAATACCCAATACCTGCCACTGGAAGGAGGAGAGATTCATTTTGTCCTGTGGTTTTGGAGGTTTCAGCCCAGGGGCAGGTGGTGCCAAGACAGGAATGCCACAGCAGAAGGGCGTGGCAGGGGAAGGCCCCTGGAATCGTGTCACCCGGGTGACAGGGAAGGAGCCAGAGGAAAAGGCGCCAGGGACCAGCTAAGGTCCCCATGGCTGCCCCCATGACCCACCGGTCCCACCCAAAGTGTGGTGTGCTGTTCTCCTGGGCGTCCCCGAAGCCAGGCAACTTGGTAAGCAAGAGTAACCATCATACTATAAGACAAGATATTGAAGGTGAATTTTAAAAGGAGCCAGTGGTAGAAAAAGTTGGGGCAACTCGATCAACTCCGTTCCTGGAGTTTTCCTCTGGACATGGTGATCAAAGAGAATCATCACAGAGCAGTAAGACCCCCAAGGGCAGCTGGCTTCCCTTGTCAGCCTGAAATCCTACTGGCTTAGAGTCTCTCAGGCATGGGGATCTTGGGAGATGCTGCCTTGCCCATACCAAATATCACTGAAAACGACACCAAAACGTGCCTCACTCAAACCCAGCAGGTGACAGCCACCTTCTAATGCTGCATCACCTTCAAGGAGCGCATTGTGGCCGTCTGTGTCTCCCACATGGTCGCTGTTCTTTACTGTGAAGCACGCTGAGCCGGCAGGGGTAGATGCTCCACACCCATGTGGCCGCCATGTTTTTGGGGCGCTCTGTACCCTGGGCAGTCAAGGGAATGGACTTGAACTGGGAAACCTGGACGTGAGCCCCAGCTCTGGCACCGTGTGACCTTGGGAGAGCCCCCCACACCTGATCACTTGTTGTTTTTCTTCTCAGTAACATCCAGTACTGCTTTTCAGCACAAGGTTATTGTGAAAGTCAACTGAATGGCTGCAAGTTAAGGATTGACAGGACTGCGCATGCAAGTTACATTGAGGCACCCGGGCTGGACACCATGAGAGTGACTTCAGACTGTCCCCCACAGAGCAAGAGCGTGAGACATCCTGGGTCACTGTGTCTTGGAAGCTGTTACCATAATGAAGTGACAGACCCGCATGGCAGGCGCAGTTGTACTGGAACGATGATGTTCCCAGTACCACATGAGGCCACAGACCCAGCTGCTGGTCATGTCTGCTGGCCCAGCTTGAGCTCATTAGTCCCCAAGATCACCCAGACAGATCAAAGAAAATCCAGACGTTGCTCAATAGGCCAGTGACTGTCCCATCAGAGAAAGGAATTCCAGCTTGTTGATTAGATCTGGAGAGAGATGGTGGGGCTGTGCTCACTCTTCTAAAATGGTTGGGAAACTTACAAAGTTTCAAAGCCAGGAAGAGGTAGGGGTCTCAGAACTGAAGACCTGGTCTTGGAATTCAGAGGACATGAGGTGTTGATCGGAGACTCACAGTTAAAAAGGAGACAGTTAAGTTCTTTATTGTGCTAAGAACTTAAAGAGATTATGAAAAGAATAATAGAAACAAGAACAATGACAAAACACGATGAAATGAAATGCAGAATTAAATAGATGCATTCATCAGGAGGATGAACCAAGGAGCAGGAGAGGGGACCGGGGATGAGATGGAGCCAGGGTGAGGTAAATGGCTGGAACGGAGGGGCAGGCTTTGGAGTCCCAGGTGGGCCTTGGCTGAGTCGTGAGCTGGAGGAAGATGTTCTGCTTCCACATCTGGACTACCTACGTTATCGGTCGTCGGTGCCTGAGAGACATGGAGAGGAGGTTTTCACAGGGAACTGGTGGGACCAAGCTCCACAGTTCACCTTTGCTTCCTAAGAGGTTTCTGATGGGGGGAGATCTTCCCACAATGCCTCACGGCCAAACAAGAAATAGGCTGGAGAAAAAGGAGACCAGGGTGAAAAGGACAGGAAATTGGGTACTTTGGAGAGTGAACAGCTAGACTCAAGGGAATGAGTAGAAAAGCATTTTCCCTGCCTTCAGTATTTCAGCTTTGGCCTTTGTTTAATAAGATGCCATCTTTGGTTGCTTCATCACGGAGATTTAATTCTCAGTACCTCCTCATCTCCAAACAAAAAATTATCTTGTTTCACTTTTTATCTGTAAGTTTCTCAGGTAAGAGAAACCAAGCACTATGTAACTCTCTGTTTCCAGTCATTAAAATGGAAATGACAACTCTACTACCTGCACTCCTCTTCTTCTTGGAAGCGTGGCCAGACTACATTTCCCGGAATTCCTTGCAAGAAGAGTGGACACGTGATTGAGTTCTGGCCAGTGGAGAGTGAGCAGAGCTGGCCTAACCACCTGGGCCTCCTTTGAGTTAGCCTTTTTCTGTGGGCTGGATGGGTTCAGGGAGCAGGGAGGCCACAGGGTATGGCAGAGTCTCAGTATGCTGGAGACGGGTGGATACAAGCTGCCGGGAATACCTGATTAGATGCTAGTGTGACAAGAGACAGCTGGGTGTTGTGTGGGGCCGTGAAAAGGTTGGGATGTGTTTGTTATAACATCATATTTAAAGTTTTAAAAGTTATTGTCATTTAGGTTTCGCATACTGATGGAATACAGAATGGTATTTGTAAGACATTCTTTCTTGTTCAATACTTGGGTTCAAGCCTGGGACCTTCACAGTGAATTAGATCTGGAGGAAACACCTGCAGCCCACCTGCAGATGCTCGGATTTTTTTTTCCAGCCACCTGAGGCCATCAGGTCCCTAAGGAAATCTTAACATGGACGAAAACAAATGCCTGTGCTGCCTGGGTGCCTATCTAGCTCTGAGTGTGAGTTCTCTGCCATTTAATTTTTGGCTGTGATCTCAGAGGCCTGGAGTATGAAGTCATCACACCAGGAGGCTGGGGACAGGCTACAAGAAGAGGTCGGAGCATCCCAGCAGGCACCGCGAGCGGGCCTTGTGAGCACTGCCTTCTGTCCTGTGCCTCGCCTGCGAGGATGGCTTTCTGGCCTGAAAGAGTGAGGCTCGAGTGGACTGCTGGGATTGCTGGAGATGTCCTTGGGTGGTGGAGCCCTCCAGCCATCCCACGCGTCTGGTCCCTTGACTTGATGGTAGGATGTAAAGTCTCCCGACTCCTTTGGGGGTTTTCCTTTCTCTTCAGCTTGTACGTGAGCCCATAATAACCTCTGCTTGTTGCTCCTGGGATGTCCCCCACCTTGCCAATCTCCTGAGAACGTTGGCACTGACCCACAGCCTCAGAGAACTTAGGTGGGTTTCTCAAGCAAGTTCTCTCCTAGCTGATCTACACTGAGAACTTATTACATGTTGCACTGGACTTTTAAAATTTCCCTTGTCCCCCTCCTCCTAGGCAGAGAGAGTATCACAGTGCCCATTTTACAGATTAGAAAGCTGAGATGCAGTTACTCAGCAAGGAATAGGGTCATCCAGTCCTCACACTGGCATTCGCATTCAGCCCCTTGGTCCCCTCTGGGGCCCGGTGTTCAGATTACTGTCAAACAGGTTTTGCAAACTCAGAACTTTCCAGAGATCTGCTCTGCCAGGGCCTGATGCAAGCAGAGGCTCTAAGAACTCGCTCTGGTTCCCAAGGCGTAGAATGCCTTCTGTGTTTCTTGAACATGTTGTTTGTTAGGTAGAGACTTGAGTACCAGAAATATCTTCCCCTCCTCTTAATCCGGCACTGAGAAAGACAAAGACCCGACCGACTGCCTCACGGAGGCCAAAGCTGAGCCCCAGCAGCAGCTTCCCTTGCGAGGGGTCCACCCTGGAAAACACTAGGGGTTTCAGCCAACGTTGCCCATGGCCCAGGCTTCCCAAGGCAAACGTTTTACATGATTTGTTTTAGGTTTCCAAGTTCTTGCCTCTTCTGTTAAAAAAAATTTTTTTTTAAAAGAGCTAAAATGATAAATAGATAAAAGCTTTTCCAAATGTGAGCCCGTCCTGGGCGAGTGGCCTTGGAGTGGCCGGCTGAATAGGGTGGCGGGCAGATGTACTGGGATTCCTGGTCCTGGCCACACATGTCGCTTGCTGACCTCAGGGGACCAGAGCCTGGGTGCAGAGTCTGATGGATTGCAGTGCCAAGGATCTGCCCTTGAGGGAGTCCCACACCATAGGGCCCGGTGGGTGAAGGCGACCTCCCACACCTCCCAACAACATCTGGGGGGGGCGCAGCAGGGAAGGGTGTGGTTGCAGAGTCCTCCGAGACTGTTTTCTACGAATAATAAGGAGAATCATAATCTAAAAGAGTGGCTTTTTGAAAATCCCGATTCTCAGCCCTGAATTCTTACCAAAGGAGTGTCCGATGGAATTCAGGAATATTTGCATTGAGCCTTCTCTCCAAAGAACTCATGCCACCTCCATAACTCATCATCTTTTGAAAGTCACTGATCTAAAAATGCCGGGGTGCTGTGTTCCCTGGTGTCCTATGAAGTCACCTTAAATAAAAATTCAAAATTTTGTTAAAAGTCGCCCCTCCAGGATGGGGAGACCGTGGCCCATTTTATCAAGCCAGATCTAGCGCAAGGAGCCTATCTCGCTTGCTGCGGCAGAACCCCGTGGCCAGTTCCACAGGAGGAAGCTGGGAGCATCCCGCTTCCCAGAGAGGCAGACTGATTCCGGGCACAAGGGCAGCTGCGGTCACACAGCTGCTGAGGTGCGCGCACGGGTCGGGTCGCCCGCGACGGCTTCTCTGATGGGAGCCCAGCAGGCACCAGCATTCTGATCTTCTTGACACCAAAAAGGAGAAAGGGAAAGGCCTGTGGCTCCGCGCATGCGCTGACAATTTAGAAATTCGTCTCCCCGGAGGTCTGCGAGACAGAGGTCTGACTTCAGCACCACGCCATGAAAATCTAGGCACAAGGAGCTGCACACCCACCTGAGAGAAGAGAGGACCAGCCTCGCCCCTTCCAGCTGCTGCGGCCCAGGCCCGGGGTGGCATAGCTCTCCGTCCACTGCTGTCCTCGCGTGCCTCTATGCCGTGGCTCTGTGTTTCTTTTATAAAGACATGGACAACCCGGGATGTCCTCATCTTGAGCTGCCTAATTATATCTGCAAAGACATCTTCCTGGGTGCGCATGTTTCCACAGGACCCAAACATGGAGTCCTTGCTACAGAAGTGAGCGGGGCAGGCGGAGGTGACAGCCCTACACAGAGTCCCGCATGGCACTGCTCACGACTGTGCTCGCAGCGGATGACAGACTCGCAGCTCAGGTGGAGCCCTGCAGGTGGTGTGACCCCGGAAGAGGCTGACGCATTGCTCTGCTGGCCAGCAAGCCAATCCTGGGGTCCCAGGGTAGGGGCCCACCTCTGGGTCAGGGCTCAAGCATCTCTTGAACAGTCTTTTCCTTTGACTTTCCAGTATAGCCAACGAGAAAGTGACTTTCCTTTCCCTTAACTCAGAATGGAACGTCTTGATTGGCTCTGTGTGGGTCACATGATCATCTGTGAACCAGTCACTATAGAAATCTTTTAATCAATGGCATATGTAGAAGGCTAAGACGGATCATCACACGTCAAGAAATTGTTGAAGGTGTCTCCTGTAAACACAATGCTTATTCTTAGCCCCATGGAAATTATGTTCTTGAGGAAAATATGGACAATGAGTATGGAAACAAAAACTACCGTTCAAGTTCCCAGAGAAACGAGTGCTGTGGCGCAATTGAATTAGGCCGACGTGTTAGAGAGTGGTCAGAGGACGCCGGCTCCACTGGCTGATTCCGTCAGTAAAGCCCCTCCCAGATGCGCAGATGAGAGAGAGAGAGCCTGCTAAGTGGAAGAAAAAGAGCTGGTGTGAAGGCACTGGGATGGGAATGAGCTTAGAGGAATGGAAAGATGGACAGCGCAGCTGGACCCTGGCACATGAGCACATTGAATGTGAGAAGCCACATTCAAGTGAGGGACCCAGGATCTTGACCCCAGCAGGGTAGTTTCCAAGACTTTTTTTTCTCTCTGTCTCTTCTCAATTTACCCTTCCTTACGAAAAGGACTTCTCTGTGCTGTCCTGTGTGACTTTTCTCGATGTGTGGTAGGAAAATTTCCTTGGATTGAAATGACTATTTGGAACACCCATCTAACTCGTAGAGGCCTTCTGTCCCTCTTAGGGACAAAAACAGCATGTAAATGGAGAGACCACCAAGGGTTAATGAACTCTGTAAGCTCTTCTTGGATCTTCACCCAAATCCGAACTTAGTCCAAGCAAAACGCTCTCTCTGGGGTGGGAGTCGGGGAGCTGATGAGTGATGCTTTCCCTCTCTCACTTTCATATGCCTCAGGGCTGATGGTTTCTGGCCAAGGCCAGAGGTACTGAAATACCACAAGAAAGGAGACCTTTGAAGTGCGTCCCTGTTCTGTCAAGAAGGCGGTGGTGTAGCCCAGAGGGCTCACCCAGGAATGGAATCTCTGGAGGCCCCCCGAGACAAGAGTGGGGCTTGGAGCTGCATTGGAAAAACATCTGAGCCTCTGGAGGGGGCCTCGCGTGGAGGCAGCAGCTCCCGGGAACCTTCTTGTGCTCTGAGCCAATTTGTGTGGGCCACCTGCTCATGCCTACGAGTTCACGGCTCTGGGGAGTTCTGAGGCCCAATGCTGACGAGCCCTGGGACAGGGAGCCCTGGAATCCTCTGCTCTCCACTGCAGCAGTTGCTGCAGCTGAACACACGAAGGGTGGACCTGGGATGTGGCGGTTCTCTTCATGCATCCTATTAGATGCTTATTGAATCGATGATGTTGGTACCATCTGGGATCCTGTGAGAAATATAACATCTCAGGCCTTGGCCCAGACCTGCCGTATGAGCACCTAATCTCACAGGAAGGATGTCCCTAATGAACATGCACATGGGAGTTTGAGAAAAGAAGCACTAGACAAATTTTGTTAAAAGTGCAAGCAGGTGACCACTCCTTCCGTGTGCCCGTGGCAGGCATCAGTGATCAACCACAGAGCGGCTCTCTTCTGTGCTCAAAGACTTCTCCCATCATGGTTACACTCAGCATTGACCAATGGGAACCAGCCTTCAGTTCGACCTGTTTTTAGCAATATCATCAGTGCTTTAAGAGTGCTCTTTCACTGATGCCACTGTGTATCCAGCAATGGGTAGGTACATCATACGTTTTTGTTATATTTTTGTGGAATAAATATATTTTTCTGTCTTAGTCACCCAGTCATTGTGGGGATACAACATCCAATACCTGCAGCTTAAGGGAAGGAAGGTTCATTTTAGTTCAGAGTTCAGACGTCCCAATTAGTTATGGATGGTTGGCGGCCATGGCAGAATGGCATGGCCTGCTCGTGGCAGAGCAAGAGAGGAGGCAGAGGGCAATGAATGGAGCTGGTGAGGGAGATACACATGCCCAGAGACCTATCTCTCCAACCTCCAACCAGGCCCCACCTCTTAGAAGCACAAGAAATCACAGATTAACCCAGATGATCCAACTACCTTCCCAGCAGACTTTTGTGGGACATCCCAGATCCAGATCATAGCACTTCCTGTTCCAAATCCTAGCACTTCCTGTTCTTAATCCTAGCACTTCCTGTTCCAAATCCTAGCACTTTCTGTTCTAAACCCTAGCACTTCCTGCTTCAAATCATTGCACTTCCTATAGCTTATTTCCCCATAGAGTTCACTCCACTCCAGCCCACACTCTTAGAATAACCGGTGTCTACTGGCCATCTGGACAATTCAGCGTCTGTTTCAGGTGTTGGGTTTTATTGTTAGCAATTATCTGCTGGAAAGCTGAAGTAGGGTTGTAAAGGGACTCTGTGACAACCCATAGCAACCTGTCTGGCTGGCGTATGGGCCTCAGAACCTGCAAAGTTTCTCTGGGACATGGCCCCCAAGTCCCAGCTCCAAAGGACGGCAGCCACATGACCCAGGCTGCATGCAGGAGTGGTGGGGGAACTGGTCAGAGACACAGACCCACAGAACTCCCAAGACAGAGCAATAATGATTATAAATAGCATCCTCTTGACGGCCTTTTGATGTAGTGTCCAAGGCCAGGTGGAAAATCTTTCCTCTCCTGCCTTTCCCCACTAATCACCTTCCTGTCATTTTTCAATAAAGATTCGGAGCCGGGTCGCTCGCTGCTTTGAGCATTTGTTTCCCATTAGAATACCTTCGGCGATTTTGGTGTGTTATGCTAGATAATTGCTTTAATAACAAACTGAGGAAAGACTTTTGAACATTTTAGGAAGTCATTTTTTTCTTCCCCCACCCCAAATCTAACAGGCACTGACAGAGAACTTGGGAATACAGAGAGAGAAAAATATATACATGAATAAGGCAAAGGGCTGTGGGAAGTAAGCAAGTGACCAGCAGGAATTGTTCAGTAGCTGGGGGTAAAGATCAAAAGCCAGCGTCCTGTCCCCACTACAGGAATTGGTAGGGGCCCTGGTGACAGGAGATGGGGGAATTTCTGTATTTGGCAAATCGGAAGCAATATTTTCGCCATATCTCCCATGATTAATAGGGGCCGGATAAGAGAGAAATGTATTTGGTGGAACACAAGTGTCCTGGAGGGATTTTTCTAGCATGCCTGCGAGTTTACAGAATGTCCTGCGTGTGAATAATTCATTTAAAAAATGGCCCAACCAGAGGGAGAAAATAACAATTCTATTTGTGCGGCCACCAGCATGCTACCTGCTGTACCTTACAGAGTTTATCTATTTTGATCATCCTCATGCTCTCTGACAGGTTAGGAAACCACCCATCGCGGTGAGTATAGGGCTCTGTGTTGACGCAGGCTGTGTGGAATCCAGTGTATCTGTTTTGATGCATGAACTCTGCAAACAGGCAATGGTGTGCTTGCCCATGGTAGGGATGGAAAACCAACCACGGGAAGGAGGAGGATCGCTCCTGAGAACTAGGTGGCAAATCCGGTTCCTTTCTCCTCAGCCCCGGAGAATGTCAGGAGCAGATGGCCCGGAGACATGGCTTTGTCTCCAGAACTGTGTTCCAAATGTGCCTGGTGTAGTGAGGGTCCCTGAGTGTTGCCAATAGGCAAAGGACAGGAAATGGCTGCCCTGAGGACAGAGGCTCCATCTGGACACGCAGAGAAAGACAGTGGGGACTTGTTGGTGCTGGTATGAGAGGGGACTTGGGGACACATGCCTTCTTTGTGTTCACACTGAACTACATCCATTTTTAGTTTTATTTTTTGAGGTAGAGTCTCGCTAAGTTGATAAGTGTCTAGGCTGGGCTTGAACTTGCAATCCTCCTGCCTCCACCTCCCCAGGGCTGGGATGACAGCCTTGTGCCACAGGTCATGAGATCTTATGAGCACCCAGAAGCAGCAGCCAAGGACCCATGTGAGGAAGCAGGGCTCAGACTTCCAGGAGCAAAGGTCCTGGACTCTCCCGACCCACTTCCCTGTCTTCCCCACACAGGCGTGTTGACTGCACTGGGAGCTTCCTGGCAGCAGTGGGCCCATGCCAGCAGCCTGGGTTGACAGCTTCAACCCATAGTACCACGCGCTCTGTTACCTTGCCGGGACTGACACAGAGCCAGCTTGCCCAGCAGTCAGGGGAACTCATGCCCATGCAATACAGGGATGTGGCCATGCTGGCATGAGCACCCTAGAGGCCCTGGAAACAGGTAATGGCCGTAATAACCTGCAATATTTGTACAAACCTTGAGTCTTTTCAAAGCAATTGGCCGCCCCTTAATTATCTCCCAGCCCTCCGGGGCCGATAAAGCAGAGTTATAATCCCAATTTTATAGCTTTGGAGGCACCAAGAGGTTCGGGGACGTGCCCAGAGCCACCAAGGAAACGGGAGGTTGTGCGGGGTTTGGAACCTTGTGGAATGTTCCGCGCTGACTACGGTGTTTCCTCCTTCCCCTTCTCCCTCCTCTCATCCCTCCCTTCTTTGCCTTTTGATATTCCTTCCTTCCTTCCTTTCTTTCTTTCTTTCTTTCTTTCTTTCTTTCTTTCTTTCTTTCTTTCTGAGACCCAGTCACCCACTGTAGTCCCTGCTGGCCTTTAGCTACGGCAAACTTCCTGCCTGAGCCTTCTGAGTGGAGTGCTGAGATTACAGGCCTGTGTCACCAGGCCTGGATTATGTGGTGCTGGGGAATTGAACTCAGGGTCGTGGGCTTGCTAGGCAAGTGCTTTGAGCACTGAGCTATATCCTAGTCTTTTACATTATATGTTGATTGCTTTGATTAACAGGGTAACTTCCCCTCTTATCTTCCTTCTCAGTGGACATGGTATTCCTTCCTCCAAGGCTCAAGACAGGGCTGGATTCCCTAAGGCAGAACTACACCCAGAGAAAATGGGGCTGAGTTGGGCACAATGCAGAACTCAGAAAGAGTAGGCCACAGAGGACAGGCAGGAGTGTCACGTGGCCTGCAGAGGGGGACCCCGAAGGTTCATGGTGGTGATGGGCGTGGGACCTGGTCCTCCTCAGTGACTGTCTTAGTCACCTTCTCGTCACTGTGACACAATACAGGCCACTCCCAACTCCTAAAGGAAGAGAGGCTCGTGGTTTCAGAGGCCTCAGTTCATGCATGATAATCTGGTAAGGAGAAAACCTGCCCTCGGCATGATGGGAAGGAAGCAGAGAGAGATGGGGAAGAAGGGCAGAGCTGGGGCAGGAACATACCTTCTAGGCCACGAGCCCAGTGGCCCACCTCCAACCAGGACCCACCTAACAACACACGAGGTCATCTATGGCTGAATCTGGTGAGAGGCACAGTGCCCTATGACCCAGTCACATATGAGACTCTTAGGGGACAATTTAGATTTAAACCAAAATAGTGACTGAGTTTCCCTACTCAACTTTAAGTGCAAAGTTTTCTGTTCTTAGGTCTAGAAAGATCTTGTTTTTCTTCTCCTCACTTGCCAAGATTCTATATCAGGGGCTTTCAGAAGTTCACGTGCCCAAGGATCACTCAACAAAGTCACTTGAACTGTATGCTCTGGGCCTTGCCCCCTCCCCAGGATTTGAATTCATTCATCAAGTTGGGAGCAGGGCCCAGGAATCTGAATTGTGAGAGGGGGCTAGTACACAAAACACAATTTAACAAAGACCAAATGCCAACTGATGATCTCCACTCACATGTGATGGGAAAGCTGAGGCCTTGAGCAGAGATGGCCTGTCATTAGCGTGTCCCTGGAGATGCCCACACCCTCTCTGAACCTTCCTTTTACCAACCACTCGAACCCAAGATGGCGAGACTCAGGGGGATGGTTTGTCTGTTTGTTGGCTTCTATTTTTGAAAATTAATGATGTCAGAAAGAGGGAGAAGTAAAGGTCAAGGAAGGAAGGGAGGACAGTGTCAGGTCATGGGGAGGACAGAGACAGTGCATGGGGGTCACCCGTGGCGTGTGATGAGTACTATGCAGTAAGCCAAACCCAAAGCTTCATGGAGGGTCTGTCACAGGCTTTAGAACGAGACAGGACTCTGTCCTCCCCTTATCTCCGTAACATACGCCAAGACAATCTAAGACATTACTATTCCAAACCTCAGTTTCAGCATCTGCACAATGGGCAACATTGTAGCTCCTAAGGAGGCTTACTGTGGCTTATGTTTCTGGGGGCTGGGAATTCTCAGGGCACAGTTTTGGCATCTTCTCCAGAGCCCTGGGATGCTTTAATTCATGGTAGAGCAGGAGGAAGAGAGAGAGGGCAGCAAGTGAGAGAAAAGTGGGTGATGTGGCCCCCGTGACAGCAAACCCATTTGCCGTAGAAAGGCCTGACCCCTCTCATGGAAGTTTATGATGGGTGTTGCCAAAAATGGTCCCCAAAAGCTCGGTGACAAAGGCTCTGTTGTGGGATAATGAGCTTTTGAAGTACTGGATCATGAGGGATCTAACTTCCTCAGTGGATCAAACCACTGATAAGTGTGTAATTTAGCAGCATTATGGGAAGTGATGTAAGCAGGAAGTGGCATAAACAGGAAGTGATGTAAACAGGAAGTGAGGCCCTTCCCAGGCCCACTATGGAACTGGCCAACCATGGAAGGCAACTTCCCGAGTTATGAGTCAACACAAGCCTTTCCTTCATTAAGTCGTATTTCTCAGGCACTTTGTCCAGGGATGAAAATCTGAGTGATGTGGAGCTTTAGTTCTGCAATCCAAATAGTTTCCCACCAGACTTCACCCTTGGTCACTGTCACAGAGGAGAACTGACTTTGCAGAATGTGAACTGGGCAGGGTGGGCACACTCAACCAACCTGGGCTTCATCACAGACATGCAGTAGGCAACAGGAGCAAAAAGACCCTCCCACCCACACCAGGGCACAAATTCTGGAGGATGCGCTATGGTTGATGGCAGGAGCCATTGGCCACCACTGAAATTCCCATGTCACAGACAGAAATCCCCAGGCTCAGGGGTGTGAGTCAATCACTGCTGGGACCATCGCTCCTGAGAGGCTGAGGAGAGATCAGGTTTTGGCCTGTTGCATCCTTTTATTCCACCTTAATAATTATTTTTATTAGCTCATGTGCGAGGTAACATCCTAGTTAGCTTAACTTAGGGAACTCCTACACAGACACCTCACATCTTCCTCAGCTTATTCCCCCTCTCCCCCTGTGCCTCCCACCCCCCGTATCACTGACCGCTCCCCATCCCACCAAGCTGGCCTGCCCCCTTCTGACATCCCTGCTCTTTGGACTCTGTCAGTCTGAAGACAAATAGGAGAACCTGGTTCAGAACTTCAGAAAAGCAGAAATCTCAAAGCTGATGCAGAAAGGTCATCCTTCATGAGGGTCTGCCTGGGCAGAGAGGACGACCCCAGGTCAGCTCGGGCTGTGAGCTGCTGAGCTCTAAGAAAGTTTCTGTTTCTCTTCTGTTTTGTTCTGGAAGGCATGGAGTTAATCACAAAACCCAAACAGAAATGACCCAAGATTGAACTAGGCTGGCAAGCAGGGGTATAAGAAATTCAGCCAAGAGCTGAATCCTTTCCAGCCAACCAGGGTATTTCTTGGGCCCTGGCCAGGGTGGCACCACTCGGTGATCTTCTAATAAGCAGTCTACAGGAGGAAGGAGAGGAGCGGGCAACTTAATTTTGTTCTTGGAACGCTCAGAGATGAGCAGGAACCTGGCTATTCTTAGCTGCTGTCTGGGGGCTTCCTGAAAGCTTGATTGCGATGAGTAGAAACAGCCTGAGCATTTACAAACTCCCTCCAGTGTTGCATCCCGGCTGCTAAGCAGATTCCAGGAGATACAGTATCTGGAAGGTGCATCATTGTGTATAAATATTTCAGAGGTCGGGACCCAACACTTTTAAGGGCTTGAGTGTGTTTATCCGGGGGGTGGACTTGTAGACTTCACTTCTGGGTGTTGGGTAATCGTGTAACCACTCTGCATAGCTGCTCCGAGCAAATGCCAGTTGCCTTATGAGGTCCGGGATGGGGTCCAGGAGAGCAGCCAAAGTTCTTGTTTACGTGGGTGGATCCTGGACTTGCCGCCTCAGGACATCCATGGCGGGGGCCCTTAAATTGAGAAAGTCTGACTTTGCCGTGAAAATGTCTGAAAAAAAAAAACTATTTCTGAAATTTCAGTGTCATGGGATGACTGGGGAAGAAGTGATTAGCATGTAAATTTTATTGGGAGGGACTTGAGGTTTTCCATTTCTCACAAACTTCTGAGTGCTGCTGAGCCTATTGGGCTTTGGGCCAGAGTCCAGGAGCAATTCTAGAATTTTCTTATCAGGAGTTCTGTGGCCACATCCCTTGAATTCTATAGGTGGACTCTTTGTTTCAGTTAGGAAGGCATTTAGCGGCAAGTAACAGAACACCCACCCTCAGCAGCTTACCTAGCTAGGGGATTTAAACAGTTAGCTCATCAAAATGGATGAATAAAAATTATATAGATGTGTGGTATAGGATGTGATGTTCTGATGTAGGTGTACAGTGTGGAGTAGCTAAATCTGTCCACTTTGCTTATGTATTATGTTGTGGGTTGTGTGTGTGTGTGTGTGTGTGTGTGTGTGTGTGTGTGTGGTTGGAATGAGACCAGTCATAAAGCTACTGTCTACACAAGCTTCAAGTAGAGGATGTATGTTAGAACTAGACTAGACTAGAGCTGTTATATTTCCCTGTTCATCTGGGGAACAACTTATTTCTTCTGTGGAACTGAAAATGTATAATCTTTTACTAACCTCTTCTCACTTCTGTTTTCCAATTTCAGCCCCTGATAACCACCATTCTATGCTTAATTGTTATGAACTTGAACCTTAGATTCCACAAAAGTGTCCTAACATAGCATCCTCTGGAGTCATCCATGGTGTTGCAATGATAATTTCTTTCTTTTCAAAATGTTTAATAGTACTCTAATAGATCTAGCTAGCTAGCTATGCTCACCCCACAAGGAAAAATTAGCAAGAAAAGTAAAACTAAACAAATGAGATTACATTAAACCAAAAATCTTCAGCACAGCAAGAACATCAATCAAAAGGGTGAAGAGACAACCTTCAGAATAGGAGAAAATATTTTCAAACCACACATGTGATAAGGTGCTAATGGATACTCAAAATCTATAGAGATATCTATAACCTAATGGCAAGAAAAATGAATCAATTAGGAAGTGGGCAAAGACCATCACGAGACATTTCTTAAGAGAAGACTTACAAATGGTCTGCAGATGCATGAAAAAAAAAAAAGATTTTCAACATTGCTATCAGGAAAATGCAAATCCAAACCACAATATCACCTTACACTGTTAGGTTGGCCATTATCAAAATGAAAAAATGTAACACGTATGGTAAAGGCTGTCAGAGAGAGAGAGAGAGAGAGAGAGAGAGAGAGAGAGAGAGAGACAGAGAGACAGAGAGACAGAGAGACAGAGAGACAGAGAGAGAGAGAGAGAGAGACAGAGAGATTAAGAGAAATACTTGTCCATTATCAGTGGGGAAGTAAATTAGTTCAGCTGCTATGGAAAACGGTATGGAAGTTCCTTAAACATTTAAAAATAGAGATCCACCGATTCCATTTGTGGTTATATACCCAAAGGAAATGAAGTCAGTATGTGATTACAGCATAGCTTGTGATTGGTTAGTGGGTAGACACATGACTCTTTTATGACCAATGAAACATGAGGGGAAGTCTCTTGAGAGTTCGTGGGAATGTTTTGGTGTAAAAAAGGAAAACAGAAAACAAAGATGAAGAGAAGGGTTCTAACACAAAACTAATAATCAGCTCTGTGGACAGGAGAGGGAGAGGAGTAGCATTGAGCACTCACGAAGGTTTTGTAGTTTACATCCTATTTCAGACACTGATAATTGAGTTATATGAACAGTAACTTTTCTTTAAAACCAGTAAAACACTACATATAAACTACAGCTATTTGTGTATGTGTACAGATGAGTATACTTGTTTGTATGGAATTCTTAGGAAGAAAAAGACAAGAAAATCTCCAAAGTATGAGAAAAGAGTCTCCACACAGAAAACATTATCTTGTGTGGAAGACAGGTTAAGATCTGGGATAACCATCTTGAAAGCATAAGAGGGCACAAAACTGGTGATCTTCCCACTCTTTCTTCTCATTTATATAACATTTTTGGCGTGCGTCTGTAGGTGGCATTGTGTTAAGTGTTAAGAACACAATAGTGAGTAACATCTGGTCTTTGGACAACTTTAGACCACCAAATGAGCCAATGCTGGGTCACTTTGCCCCAAGGTGATCTACTAGGCTAGATTTTGTAGTTCTGTGGATTCACACATACAGAGTGATTTCTATAGTAGTAGCCCTTTTGTCACAATATGCCATGATAAAGTTTATGTCATCTCTTTCTTGAGAGAATGAAGGAAGTAATTAATATTTCTGGACTATTGTTGGCCTCAGGTAACTGAAATCACAGATGATAGAGCTCTTCATCACTTAAGTCTGTGATGGCTTTCAGATGTGAGCTCCAAGGGAACTGGTGTTTTGTTTACTTAGATTGTGGCTCGATCCCTTGTGTCAAAGCTGGGTGCACTGAAGAGTCCCCATTGAGTTAATAACAGGCGGGGACAGAGAGCTGTGAAGACACTTGGAGCAGTCGCAAGACATGGCCATGCAGCAGGCACTTTACTTTGATCTGAGGCTGTCAGGTCACTGGAAAGAAATACACAGATGAATCCTAGCCACATAGAAGGACTGAACTCTGTGTACACCATGATGGAGACAGTACAGGAGCTCCTCCTTAGCTGAACTTAATAAAACTTCTACTGATTAGCAAGTTACACACTTAGACATGAAAGCTCACTTAAATTATAAACTGTAAAGCAGAATACGAGTGAAATTACACTAAAGACATTCAGCCTTGGCTCCGGACACAGCCCCAGGGCTCTGGGAGCCTCCCTGGACAGACTGTTGGGGTTGGCTTCATTTTGTCTGTTATTTTTGTCACTTGCTAGACTTCAGCTTGACTCGACTCTGTCCTCCATCCCTAGCCCCAGGGGCACAGGCTGAAAACCCTTCCCTCCATTCTTCACCTAGAACTACCCGAGCAAAACCAATGTCTATTCAGATAAGAAATGGCAAGTAATTTGGTACTTCAGTCCAGGCGTCCCCAACCCTTTGGACACCAGGGACCAGTTAAGGTGATGACCATTCATTCTCCCAAGGATGGGGGTAAGGGGGCAGATACTTTCTCTGCAGCAAGATGTTGAAATTCGGCTTTGAAACCCAGCAGCCCCTACTGCAGGGGAGCAGGAAGTGAAGTTCTGCCTCCTGTCAATCATCACATCAGTAGAACATGATTGGAGCTTGCTCACAGGGGTGGAGCTTCACTAGCTACTCACCTCCTGCTCACAGCGTGTCTGCCCCAGTGTCTTGATCCTTCCAAGGCCAAATAACCTGCACAGGTCCCTGCCCCAGGGGTTGGGGACCCCAGTTTCAGCCCATGAACTTGACATCTACCTACTGCATCCCAAGACTTCTTCTCAGTGCTGGGGACACTGAGGCACCCCACCTCCTCCTCTGATAATCATAGCTACTATTTATTGAGCCCGCAGCAGACACTGTACTCATGGCCTTTCTTTTTACCTTTCCTTATCTGGGAAAGAGTACTTGGCATTCTCATTTCACAGAGGAAAAATCCTGAGGCTCAGATAGGTAAAGTGACTTCTCAATGCCACGCTTTGGCAGACAGCCAGAAATATGGAATGAATTACAAAATTAAAACATTTAAATGTGAAAACTTTACTACAGTAAATAATCCACTGCCATTCACCTCCCTCGAAATCCTTTCCCCCAGATATCTTAGTCCATCCTCCCCGCCACCTGCTGAATCCATCCCAGAAGTTCTCGCTCACAAGTGTCTTTAGGAGGTTGTGATCAAATGTGGAGCGAATGCCGAGGCCAAGAGCAGCCAGCAGAAAGGCAGGCTTGGAAGAATGTGGCGTGTGTCCTCCCCCACCACAGTCACCTGGGGCGGCTTCCTGCGGCTTCTAGATCTTTCCAAAGTCAAAAAGACGGTAAAAGGTAAATTTGGAATCCATTCAGGACATTGAGGCAGCTCCAACAGCTCAACAGAAGATAGTCACAAAAAGACTTCCAGAACTGCCTCAGAAAGTGGTGGGAATGGGGGGAAGAGGGGATTTGAAGCAAGGTAGGAGGGTACTCATGGCACTGTGTGTGTGTGTGTGTGTGTGTGTGTGTGTGTGTGTGTGTGTGTGTGTGTGCATGTTTTACTGTACTAATTATTTTTATTAAACAACATACTTTTCTTTCCTTTCTTTCATTTTTTTTTTTAAAAATTTTTTTTTGAGGCTGGGTCTCACTCTGTAGTCCAGGCTGGTCCCAAGCTCGCTAAATAGCGCAGGTTGGCCTTAAACACATGATAATCCTCCTGCCTCAGCCTCCTAGTGCTGGGGTTACAGGTGTGCACCACCATGCTGTGCTTACAGGTGCTGGAGAATCGAACCCAGATCCTTGAGCTTGCAGGACAAGTGCTCTGACCACTGAGCTACGTCTTCATTCCCTTATACTTCAGTCACCTCCCCATCCACAGAGACACCAAGCCCTGAGCTGCTGGTGGCTCCTGTGATGCCAGCTAAGCCCGGGTCCCCCTAGGCACCGAGGCGCCCGGTTCTCAGTGCTGCCGGGGTGCTCCCTGGGTCATGCTTTTCGATCAGGTTGTCCTGCTCATTGAGGAAGTTTCCCAGTGTACCCAGTGTCTGTGCACAGCTACAAGCCAGTAGTAACTCCAGATCTGTGACAACAAAAATGACCCCAGGCATCGCCTGATGTCCCCGGGGTCTCAGGCCGAGGGCTCATCTCATAAACTTTGGGGTGGCTCTTCTCTTTTTCCCACCCAAGCCATGAGGAAATCCCATCCTCTGGAAGTTCCCTGTGACCTGGGGGCTGATGACAACAGCTGTGTGTCTACCCTGTGCCCTCCCTGCTCTGTCTCCTCAGCGTTCCCTGGCTTCTCAGCTCCTGTTCTTTTCTCTTGTGGCTTATGCTTATGACAGGACCTACAGGGGGACTTTTGAGTCACATGTCAGAGCGTGTCACTCCTTGGCTCTCGACTCTGCTGTGGCTCCCCAGTTCCCCGGGAGTAAAAGCACAAAGTCCTTTGTAACCTGCCTCCTGGGGGGGTGTCACCTGCTCCTCTGAGGACAACAATCTTCTAAGATTAGGGCCCAGCCCCGTGAGTCACCTCACCTCCGTGAGCTCGTAAGTCTCCGTCTGCAGATGGAGTCACACGAGAGGTCGGGGCCTCACTGTGTGGAAGCGGCATGGGGTGCGGGCAGAACTCATGTGAACCTTCCAGCTTGCCAAAGAGCTTGCTGATTTGGGGTGCTCCTGCAAGCCCCTTTTGGGGTCCGTGCAACTGTTGCAGCGACAGCTGCGAGTCTGGCCTGAGCACAGCTGTGCGTGCCCACTGGCATGGGGCCGGCTCCTGAACGCACCACGGCTGGTTCAGGACTCAACCCCAGGGCGTAGCAGCTCCGGGCCCCGGGCCCTTTGTGACTCAGTGACACAGCCTTGCAGTGAGAAGCAGATAAACAAAGAGATAATTTCTAAGCAGCACGATTAAGGAAATAATTAAAGTAACGTGAACAACACAAAGTTAGCAGGAAGGGATGGCAGTGTCTTTGCCTGCCTGGGTGTGCGTTGTGTACATGTGTGCACGCGCATGCGCGCATGTGTGTGATTAGTCAAGGTTTTCCAAAAGAGAACGTGTAAGCACTTGCTCTTTGACAACATCAAAAGAGACTTTTTATTACCATTACAGAAGAAAATATGTTGGCTGTCAAAACATTAGAAACCACTGATAAGCAAAAAGAAAATGAATTACCATATTCTCATCATGGTTTATGTCCCATGTGTCGTTTCCAGGGTTATGTTTGTGATTTTTTTCCCCATTAAGATAGAATCAAATTGCAAATACTGGCTTGTAGTAGATAGATATTTTCCACTCACGTGTCTCTTAGGAGCATTTTTTAATGGGTTCTAGGGGGCAAGGAGAAGTTCGTGAGGCTAGCTGGGATGGGGCAGGTGTTTCCCTACAAAGAGATGTGAGATGGCAGGTCGTGCTTAAGTTGCTTTGGATGAGCCTGCTGGAACACAAAGGGGTGGGAAACCAGACAGTGCAGGAGGGGGGGGGAAGAGGGAGATCTGGAGAGAAATTCCAAGGAATTTATGCTGTGGCGAGTGTGGCTTTGTCTTGCGGACAGGCACCGTTGTACCACGGCTGATCTACGAGCCACCAGCGGGAGGTGAAAATTTTTAGGAAACAGTGAAATAACAGTGCAGAAATGACACAGTCAGAAGCCGAGCTGAACATGACCCACTGTGCCCGGAGCACATGCGTAACATGGCCACACACACTGAGGTCTGGGGATGTTTGTTAGTACAGTGTAACACGGCTGATGCTGACGCACACACCCTCACTGTCTAAGTCCCACCAGCAAGGCACAGGGTTCGTCCTCCCACATCCCTGCCAGCAGGCCTTTTATTATCCTTCTGAATCCTTGCTAACAGCCCTTCTCACTAGGGTAAATATGGACCCTCTGTGTTGTTTTAATTTGCATTTCTCCAGTGGCTAAAAACGGTGAACACTTTTTCATGCATTTGTTAGCCATTTGCACTTCTGTCTCTGAAAATTGTTTATTTCAGTTGCCTGGTTTTTTATTGTGTCTATTTTTCAGGGCTTTTTTTTTTCCCTTTTCTTGGTACATTCCAGGTACTAGCCCTCTGTCCAAGGAGTAGGTGTAAAAAAAAAATTAGTTTTGCCCATTCCAACAGTCTCTCTTCACTCTGCTGATTGCTTCCTTTGCTGTGCAGAAGCTTCTTAATTTGACATAATCCCACTTGTTAACACTCGGTGTTATTCCTTGCGTAATAAGTATTCTATTGAGAAAGTCCCTGCCTACGCCTATGGCTTCAAGAGTTTTGCCTGTTCTGTCCTCCAGCTGTTTCGGTGTTTCCACTTTGATATCTAGGGCTTTGATTCACTGTGATTTTGGAGGGGAAAGAAGGAACCTCAAGAGAGGCGGCATCTTAGACTAGAAATCTGAAGACTGGGGCTTCTGTCGAGGCTCAGCACCTGGAGCTTCCTGGGGCAGAGAGGGAGGAGGCTTCAAGGGCAGGTGACTTGCGTTTGTGTCCCGCCTCAGCTGCCCTCCAGTAAGTAACTTAACCTCTCTGTGTGCCTCTCCTCTGGTCAGTAGATCAAGAATAAATGTAGCATCTACCGAAGATATCTTTTGGGCAAACTAGAATAGTTCTTGTGCTTAAAACAAATAGAACAGTTCCTGACATCTGTCCCCCAGCTATTGCATGAGTATTGGTTCTTTTAAGATAATCATAACCCATGTGATCTGTGGTTATTAGAACAAATGAGAATCTCCTTTGCTTCTTTGGGGCTCAGATATCTCATGTGTGAAATGGGCCTAAAATACTCAGCCATCTTCCAGAGAGCCATTGTGATGTCATAAAAAAATTGGCCAACACGGGCATGAAGAGAGATGGATTCTTCTCCACTGGTCACTTTGTACAAGGTGACTGGTATCACGGGATCCCACCTTTCTCCGCATAGCTTTCAGGGGTGTGTTGTTTACTCAAGGGCGAGAAAGTGGGAGAGGGGCACCCACTTTGGGTGTAGGGCCCAGGTTGAAATAAATAAAGGAAGAAGAAATATTGTTACAGCTTAATCTTCCTTACTTTTTCATTGCTGTGACTCAATACCCAGCATCCACAAATTTAGGGGAGGAAAGGTTTATTTAGCTCACTGTTTCAGAAGGTGACAGTCCATTCAGGCGCGGCCAGCAGCCATGGAAGTACATGGCAGAGGCAGAGGTGGAAGCAGTTCCTCATGACATCACACACAGAAACCCAAGTCAGGGCAAGTTGAGACTCATCCTCCCAAGAAGGCAGGAAGCAGCTTATATATCCTTCCAGGTCTCATCCCAGTGATCAGCCCCTCCTGGATCCAGGTGTGGAAGGTGGGGTAAACTCCCACTACACACCTGTAATCCAGTTTATGTGCCTGTAATCCAATTTACACGCCTGTAATCCACCCATCCAGGCTAGGCCCCAATCTCCCAACAGCACATGGTTCCATGGACAACCCATAACATTCAAATACATGAGACTTTTGGGGGACATTCCTGATCCAAACCATAAAAAGCGTCTTCTTGGGAAAGCCGTAGCCTTTGCCTGTGTTTTCAGGCTCCCTTGGCTTCTGTCTGCAATGGGGCGAGCATCTCTCCAGCCTCTGTCTCTGCCGTGGACCTCCAGCTGCTCCACAATCAGACTGTGTGAAACCTTCTGAAACGTGAGCTAAATAAATCTTTCTGCCCTTAAATTGTGGATGTTAGGTATTTTGTCACAGCAATGATAAAGTAGCAAAAACAGTGCCCATTCCCCTAACCCCATGATCTCCAGTCATTCTGAGAAGGACACGCTGCCACACACTGATGTCACAGAAACATAAAGCACACAGTAGGCCAACTGAAAATACAGAAGAGCAAAAAATTGTCACATGGAACTGCAAGCCATCTTTGCTCACGGTACTGGACATTTCATTCTGACTTCTTTTTTTTTTTTTTCCTGTGCTTCATTCCTTGCTGAGAATTCAGTTAACAGGATACATCTCAATTGCCCAAGAGAACATTATTTAAAAGAAAAAAATGGAAACCATTTCTTTTATGGAGATTCCAAGCCCCGGCCCCCAGCCCCCAGCCCACCCTGTCCCTTCAGGAATGATTTTTTAAGCCTGTCTTTATCTAGGGTGGGAGACCCCTGGGGCTGGCATGGGGTTCACAGATGTTATCCGCCCCGGGCCTGAGTGAGGAGGCCCAGACACCCGAGTTCAGAGATGGTGCTTGAAGCGCTTTCATTCCTTACATGTGACATTCCGTCCCCAGGAGAGTGGCCTAATCCCCTGAGACCCCCTCAGCCAGGAGAGGAACCCAGTGGGATTTGGAAATCAGAGGCTAGGATCTGACACATACCTCTTGTGGGGGAGGGGCAAAGATACAGGAACAAATATTGCTGATGTCGCTAATGACCCTGTGGAGCTCTAGCTATTAGATTTGGGGTCCCCTCCCTCATCTCAGTCTCTCCAGATTCTTTAGTGGCTTTTAGGAGGCTTTCTTCCCTTTACATACCACCCCCTGCCTATGTACACATGGCATAAGCTTCACACACTCAAAAATCTAGATCCATCTCCACCTTCTCCCAGATTTTTGATAACCCACCCCAGGATGATCTAAGGCACTTTCCTGCAGGTCGAAAATGCTCCCTCTGGGACCCTTTCCGCACAGCACATCAGAGCTGGCGGTGTTGCTTGTTTGTTGGGCATTCATGGGTTTTTCTGCTGAGCCTGCTGCTGGGAATCTGAGGTTTCTGCAGTGTGTCAGGGTGGAGGGACTGTACCAAGGCCATATCCCATCATCTGGGTAGCAGCAGGGTGTCACTGCACGCCTGCTGTGTGGGAGATCTCACCGGGGAGTAGCTGGTGGGTGGATGGAACCGAGACAGACATCCGGACTGGATTGCTGGGTTTCGCAAGCCTCTGCATCACCCACCCGAGTCCTGACCTCTCCTCTTCTTGCTCACTGTGTGCGACTTCGTAAGTTCACTTTGCTCATCTGTAAAATGGGCTTGGACACAAAAAGTCTTGCCTCCCAGGGCCTGTGAGGATGACACAGGATGGTGGCTGTGAGGCATCTTGCATAATACCTGCCTATCAGTATTCTTATGGGAACAGGGCCAAGAGAGTATGCATGAATCTACAGGCAGATTAATTGTAAGCAACTGTGTCATGTAATTATGGAAGCTGGCCCATCCAAAACCAGTAGGGTGGGCTGGCTAGGCAGGAGACCCAGAGGACAGCTGATTATGCAGGTCAAGCCCAAAGCCCTGTGCTGGCAAGATTCCTTCTTGCTCATGACAGGGGTCAGTCCCAGCGCTACTCATGCCCTCAACTGACTGGGGAAGGCTCACCTACATCTTGAAGAGCCATGTGCTTTCCTCAAGGTCTCCTGAGGTGCATTTTAATCATACCCAGAAATCACTTTCCCAAGGATCTCCAAAATGATGTTTGATCCAATATCTGGGTGCTGGACCCAGACAAATCCAGATAGAATTCGTCAGCGTAGCACAGCAGAGAGGTTGAGTAATGAATCCCTTAGTGAGCGGGGAGCACGTGTACAGGAAGGAATCACTATTAAGTTTTCCTGTTGATCTTTCTCTCCCTCCCAGTAGACAATACCTTCGGGTGGGGGTTGGGGGGGGGTGTGATCTTCTGAGGATTGGGCTTTATGAAGCAAATATTCCACCACCAAGCAATACCCCCAGGTATTTATTTACTTTATTTATTCTGCACTTGGAGGCATAACTTGTCTTCAGACCTGTGATCCTCCTGCCTCAGCCTCCCCAAGTAATGGGGGTTCACTATCATGCCTGACTGGGGACATGAATTTTTCTTGTTAGCTTTTGTTGCTGAATATCTATCCCAACCAGCCCAAGTAACACCTGGCACACATGGGCTAAGCGTCTGTCACCTAGGACCCCAAAATGGGTGTGACTTGGGCGCACACCTGTTCCTCCTCAAGCTGGATGCCTGTGTTCTATAACGCAAATGCATACTGATGAAATAAATCATGATTCAGGGGACGGGGGATGAAGTCCCAAAGCCACAGTGCATTGAAATCTGGCCCACCATGAGCCCTGATGTGACGCTCAAAAGGCTTCACATCTTGGAGACTCGCCTTGCTTGGATTTTGGGAGCTGGGAAGATGGCTGAGGTCACCTCCAGGAAATACTACAAAAAGTGGCCGACTCTGAAAAGTCTGAATCACAGCCAGTCCCAAGGCATCATGGGAAATGCAACCTGCGTCGTGCTCAGCTGCAGAATGAACGTGTAAAAGAATGAATGAACGAGCAGCAAATGTCCAGCTTGCGTTTCTTATGTTTTTGCGTCTTCTGGACATCCGGAAACGCCTTCATCCCAGCAGAGAAGCGTGGAGACCCCACCTGCTGCCTCGGCCCCCGCGACCCGGCCTTGCTTCCCAGGCACTTTGTGAGGATCGAAAGGGCCACGGGGCTCAGAAACGCTGCTGCTGTCTCCGGCCCCGCTTCCTGCAGCTGAAGGCCTCCTTTGGATTGAGGGGGAGCCCAGTCGAGGTAGGCCAGGTTCCAGCAGCTCCTGCCCCCAGGTGACTCGGGGCAAGCTCAGCAAAGGCCCCTGGTGCTCTGTGGTTTGCAGGGGGAGGGAAGGCAGCACTTGCAAACCACAGGAATCTGCCGCCTGAGCCTGGGAGGGGCCCGACCTGCTTGCTACATTCCGGGTCCCTTTCCCACCTGTCTCCTGCCTGCCCTCCCCGGGGGCCTCCCACCGCAGCTCTGGGGCCACCACCTGCTCCTCTGAAGCCGGCGTTAAGCGTGAGTGACAGGCTCTCGACTGTGGCCTCAGCTCCCGTTTGCACCACGCCTCATACCTCGGCGGCTTAGCACGAGTTACAAGGTGTTGGAGGAGCACCCGTGGCCTGGAAGTCAATCCAAATCTCCCCCAAAATGACAGGCAGATAGGAAAGGTCGCCTCCTACCTGCTGCCTCAGCTCCTGTCTGCCGTGTGCTGACTTCGCCTGATTCCACAAGGCCTGGCGGTCCTTAGATTTGGAGAGGTGAGACCACCTCAGGGATAAAGGCGACGGGTCCCTTGGGCGACTCACATAACCCATGTGGGAGGAATTTGTTTAAGAGTGAACATAGAATTCAGTCCCGGGTGATGAAATTACTTGCCGCCAAAAGCATTCCCCATGAACACATTCATCATTTCTACTTGTTCATTCTGACCTACGGTCTGCGCTAAGCATTCATGACCAGGAGCTCGCTGGGCCCCTCCACACGCTAATGCTGTGCCCATTATACGGATCAGAAAACTAAAAAGGCAAGAGCACAAGAATGTTAAAGACAGCACAACCGAAACATGACAGAGCTGCAAAGCAAATGGAAGGCTCAGTCTAACAGGTCTGTCTTAACTTTATTCTTCTTCTTTTAAAGAAAAGGAGCTATTTTTGTCTTCTCCCATATTTAATGAGAACCTACTAACAGAAATAAATAAGGAATGTCTCTAGGACCCCCAAAGGCTGCTTATCCAAGAGGAGGGGTCCCTAACAGACCCCTTGCCTGCAACAGAATCCCAGAATGGCGGCCCACTCCGAGAGGACAGCGTCAGCGGTGGCAGGCTTTCAGAAGTGACAGTGGTGTGGGCTTGAGCCGTCATGGCAGCTGCGTGTTGCTGTCTGGGCTGGCCTTACAGTGGAGCAGAGGTGGCTGTGAATGCCGGGGGAGGGGCGGCCCACCTAGGGTGGCATTAGGGGGTCAAGTGGAAACAACCATGAGCTAATCATGGGAGAGGGACTTCGGAGTCCGGGGGGCTGTACAGGTGAAGGTGTGGAGCAGAAGGGCTCAGGGGACGCCACAAGGGAGAATCCAGGATGGACCCCTTGGGAAGCAGGAGAAGACATCGACTGAGGGTGCTCCCTTCTGGGTGGACTCGGGTGCACCTTGGCCACAAAACGTGGACTCGCATTCTGTTGGGGAGAGAGGAAAGTAACAAATGGTGATTTTGTTACCGAAAAGGAGTGATTAAGTGAAATGACTCAGGGAGATGGTAGACCACAGGGTGTGGTGGGTGACCCCACCTCACTCGAGGGGCCCCTTGTACTCCAGGACAACAGAGGACTGCCCCGTGAGCCCCGCCACCCACGTCACAAGGCAGCATCCTGGGGCATTTGCATTTTCACTTTCGGACCCGCCACACTGTTCCCCATCCTGGTTGCACACACCCATAACTCCCACCAACAGTGCGAGACGGGTCCTTCTGCTCCACATCCTCGCCAACAGTCGTGTTTGATAACCATCATCTTAACGGGAGTGAAGGGAGTTCCCACTGTATGTCCGTGTTATGGATCAGAGCTAAAAGGTCCCCGAAAAGTCCTGTGTTAGGAAGTGGGACAGGGTCGCGGCAGAAAGGACCTGGAAGGATGTGACCACATCCCTCCCTCTGCCCTCCTCTCCCCCGGCCTCTGGCCACCATGTAGGGAGGAGAGCCATCCCCCACCACACCCTTCTGCTGCGGTGTTTCACTGTGTGGCCAGCTTACTATGGATTGAATCCACAGACCTGGAGGGCCAAGGCGAACCTCCCCTCCTTCAAGCTGCAGATGTCACATATTTTGTTCCCAGGAAAGTGACCAGCGCACTCATGATGCTGAGCACATTTTTATACACTTACTAGATGTTCATAGGTCCTCTTTGGAGAAATGCCTATTCAAATCTTTTGTTGTCCACTTTTTATTTTTGAGATAAGGTCTCGCTCTGTAGCCCAGGCTGGTCCTGAACTCACTATGGAGCCCAGGATGACCTTGAACTCAGGACAGTCCTCCTGCCTCAGCCTCCCAAGTGCTGAGATTACAGGCATGCATCACCAAGCCCAGTTTTCTCCATTTTAAAATTCTTTTTCTTGTTGTTGTGTTATATCATAAATGTTCCTTACGCAATTCAGATATTAACTCTTCATCAACATGTGCTTTGCAAACATTTCCTCCCTGTCTGTGGGCCACCATGGCCTCTGCTGATTGCTTCCTTTGCTGCACATGGGCTTATGGGACAAAGTGAGTTCATTGGTCTAATTTTGCTTTGGTTACTTGCACCCAAAAGAATTGAAAACAAGATCTCAAAGAGACTTTTGCACTGTCCTATCTCTTGAAGTATTACCCTTAAGAGCTAATGGGTAGAAACAACCTGAATGTCCCTGAATGCAGCCATGGAAAACATGTGAGGAAATATTATTCAGCCTAGAAAAGGAATAAAATTCCAGCACAAGTGACAGCATGCACGAACCTTGAGACCATTATGCCACTTGAAATCAGCCACTCACAGAAGAACACATCCTACACAGTTTTGCTCACCCAGGGAAGATACTGCAAGTCATAGAAGGAGAAAGCATTTGGGCTTTGGAGGAAGAGGAAGTGGGGTTCTGCTCTTCAATGGCCAGCATTTCATTGATGCAGGATGTGAAGCTGTACAAAATCACTACTATACTACAATCCAATACTATACTATGCAATTAGTATTATTAAGAGGGTAGGTGGATGTTGTATTAAGTGTATTTGCTACAATAAAAAAAGAAAAAGAAGTATTTTTGCTCTTTCAATAAAAGACATCTATTGAGATTTTTCAAGTACAATATTTTCATTTTCAGGCATTCTCAACTTATTGAAAGAATTAAAAATCACTCATGGAAAGATGCAGCCCATAGTCTTCTCACAACCCAGACCCCAGAAGTCAATCCCCTTTTTCTGTCAACAGCCAGATGGCAAGTATTTTTGGTTCTGCAAGCCATACGTCCTCAGTCACAATTAGCCAGTCTCCCACTGTAGTGCAAAGGTTGGCCATAGACTATGGTTCAATGAAGAAGTTCTGTTGTGTTTCAATGAAGCTGTGTTCACAAGAACATGAAGTAAGCTGCCTTTGGCCAGCGGGCAGGTTCCTGGGTAGGCACTCACCAGAACGAGCTGGCTTCTCAGTGTGAAATCCTGTGTCTGTTCTTCTTGTATTTTTCCTGGTCAGGAAGCATAGTTGTGTCTGCTCACAGGAAACTGGAAGTCTTAGAAAGTGAAGCCACGGAGGCAGCTCTCCAACAATGGTGGATGGTAAGTGGGTAGATAATCACCCAATTTCCATACGCCTTTCTGTTGGTAGAACTCCATGGTAGGCTTTGCTCGATCTCCCAGAGTTCCCCAGCCATTCACCGTTGGAAACTTCTCCACACCACATCCAAAATGGCTGCCCTCTCCTTCTGCTTCACTTCCTGTCTCCCCGGCCAGTGCTTCCTGAAATTGACTTCCAAACCGACTTCTACTCTTGCACCCTTGTGTCTGCTTGTGCTCTGAGGAAACCCAGACTGAGACACTGTGAGAAAATTTAGTGCTCTTGCCATTCATTTATCCAAGTATCTTTCTTGAGGAATGGAAATACTGAGATAAACATATCTGAATCCCAACCCACAAGACAGTTCACCAAGTGAAAGGAGATACTCCCAGAAAAAAATTCAAGGAAGCCTGATATTGCAGCCTGTGAAAGGTAGAGTGGGTGGCCCCCCACCTCAGGGGTTGGCAAACTATGGCCTGCTGTTCAGCCGATCCCAGAGGCTGCCTGTTTTTGTAAACAAAGTTTTATTAGAACTCTGTGTACCCGTTTGTGGGCTGTATCTGCGTTTGCATGACAACAGCAAAAACCTGTTTTTCGGTACTATGATTGAGCTGGTACAGCTGGAAAAAAAACCCCAAGTTATTTATAATCTAGATCATCACATAAAATGTTTGCCAACTGTGGGTCTACGTGGCTGGGGCAAGGGGAGGTGGGGCAGAGCATTGGAGTCCTGATTCCTCTTAAGAGATGTATAGTTTATAGGTAGTGACTTAACCTCTCTGAGTCTCAGGGAGCTCCTGTCTCCCCCTCTAGGGTTGTCCTGACCCTCCAAGGGAACTGCTCCTAAGGAACTCAGGGTAGCCAGGGGGGCAGAACATGTCTATGATCTCAGTATTCTGGGAGACTGAGGCGGGAGGGTCTTTAGTTTGAGCTCAGCCTGGGTACCAGAGTGACTTAGAGAGACACTGCAAAAACAAAACTAGAAAAGAAAAAAAATAAAAGGGAACTAGGGATGTAGCTCAGGGAAAGGCCAAGGTTTTATTCTTATTTTTCCCCACTATTTTTATTAATATACAAATGTAATACATAGTATTTACAATGAATTTGGTTGTTTCATACATCTATGTATCACATCGACTTCACAATCCCTTTCCATCTTCTACCCTCCCACCCACTCCCTGTCCCTTCCCCCGGCTCCGGCTATCACTTCATATGGTTCCAAAGAATGTCTGTGTTCTGGGTTTTCCAAGTCCGAGAAACCATACGGTGTTTAACATATTAATCTTCTGTGCCTAAGTCATTTCACTCAAGTCACCACTCTACTCCAGCTTCCTATTCCTAATGGGTTCGCAGTCATCAAATCTTGATATCTCCTCTCTGAATCCAACCAATCCCTTCGTTGGGATATTCACCAAAAGCTTTTTTTCCCCCTATTTTCCTACATCTTTGTTGTTATTGTTAAACCTGGCTGTACCCACCAGTTCACACTAGAAAATAATTATAAGCATGTAGTTCAAAAGGATAGTTAATTTGGGAAAGAAGAAAAAATAATAAATAAATAAAATTCAATTGCCTTAGCTGAATACTGGAAGGTGCATATTTGTATATTCACAAGGTTATCTTTACATCAATCAGTTTCCTTAGGATAAACTTTCATTAGTGACCTGATAAGTGAATTGCTACAACAAAACAAAGTTAAAACTATATCACATTGTTACATTAAATGAACTTAAATCTATACCACATAAATATACTTAAAGCAACAGACATGTAGGCAAATCTAGTTATTTCTTAATTTCCTAACTTTCATATCTTATTTACTCATATTTCACTGATTACTACTTTTTTTCTCAGCTCCTTCTACTCTAGATATTGTCACTTTTTCTCTGGGGTCATTGGTGTCGCTGGTCTCCCTTTCACTGTCCAAGTTTCCTTTTAAGTATTTTCTGCAATACTGGCTCAGTGGCTGCAAATTCCTTTAAGCTGTCTCTGTCATGGAAAGTTTTAAGTTTTCCCTTTAAGTTAAAAGATAATTTTGCTGGATATAGCAGTGTTGGCTGGCATCTATGTTTTTTTAGTGCTTGGATGATATTGCTCCACGATTTCCTTGCTTTTAGAGTTTGGATTGAAAAATCTGCCGTTATCCTGATGGGTTTATCTTTGTAGGTCACCTTCTGTTTTTCTCTTACCGCTTTTAGTATTTTCTCTTTGTGTTAGGTTTCTAGAATTTTAATTATGATGTGTCGTGATGAGGGTCTCTTCTGATCAAAGTTGTTTGGTGTTCTATATGCCTGCAAAAGTTCCGTGTTCATTTCTCTTCTTAGATTTGGGAAATTTTCTTCCATTCTTTCATTAAACATGTTCTTTAAGCCTTTTGTTTTATCCTCAGTCTTCTCCTTGATTCCCATAATTCTGAGGTTATTTCTCCTTGAATCATCGGTCAGCTGTTGTAGTGACTCGCTTTCTTTATTTACTTTGTATTCTTCCTGGCCTGTATATTGCAACTTAGTCACTTTATTTTCTAGGTCTGACATACTATTCTGAAGTTGTTTAAAGTGGTTGCTTATTATTACCTGTGTGTTTTTCATTTCTTGAATATCTGCATTCAATTTTTCTATATCTCTGTTGTGTTCTTCTCTAATTTCTTTTTTTGTCTTCATTATCTTCTGGTATATTTCTTCTGTGGTCTCCCCTCGTTGCTTTTTAAGGCTTGCTTTTTGCCTATCTATGTATTGGTGTAACTCTTCTGCTGTCTGTTTAATTTCCTGCTTTAATTCCCTTTTAATTCACTGAATTTCTGGGCCCAGAAGTTGCCATCATTTTTTCCATATTCATCTTTATTTACCCTGACTTCATCTCCTGGGGTTTCAGGTCTTTTTGTAGGAGATTTGTAACTGCGCTTCCCCATTTCTTCTTTGGTCTCCTCTAATTTCTTTTCAAGGTTTGCTGTATGCTTAGCTAAGTGTTCTTGTAGTTCTTGGGCTGTCTGATTTATTTCCTGCTTTGCTTCCCGGTTTAATTCCTCCTTTAATTCCTGCTTTAATTCACTGACTATCCGGGGCCAGAGGTTACCATCATTTTTGTCCTGTTCTTTGGGTTCTACAATTTCAGCACCCCTTGCACCCTCCCCTGGGGAATCAGATCTTTTTGTATAAGATTTGTTACCATGTTTCCCCATGGTTCTGCTACCTCTGACTGTCTCTGGTGTGCAGGAAAAGAGAATGGCTCCTGCTGACGTCACTGCCTGCGACGGCTGTTGAGTCGTGTTTCTGATCTGGGATCCTGGGGCCTTTTCCAGGGAGAGAGCACACTGCATTTGTAGTACACACAGCTGTGGGTTGGTGCTTCTGAGGCTGGGGCCGCCCGCAGCCAATGATTCCCACTAGTCTGGGTCCGCGGTTACCTCAGGCTGAGATTCTGGCCTCCAGACCTTGTTTGTGATCTGTGGGTGCCAGCAGCGCGGGGCCGCGCTGAGTTGGCTGCTTCTGACCCGCCCACAGCCTCTTTTCCTGTTGTTGTGTGCTCCGTCCTCTCCAGCTCCATTCAGTCAGATGTTCAGGTCCCCGTGAGCTTTTCTCCGTCCGCTGCTGCCTGCCATTTGCCGCCATCTGCGGCAGCTTCCTGGACTGTGGGGATTTTTCCCCCTCTCCGTTTTTGATGATCCTTTGGAGTTTCTGGCCTCCCGCTGGTTGCCTTTCAGTTTCTGGGGGTGCGCCTCTCTTTCCTAGCTACACCAAACATGCTTTTTCTAACTATCTTCTTGACTTTTTAAGTGAGTTGATGAGGAGACTTTGTGCAGTGCTGTTACTCAGCCGCCATCTTGACCAGAACCACCAAGGTTTTATTCTTATGACAGAAAAAAGAAAGAGAGAGAGAGAGAGAGAGAGAGAGAGAGAGAGAGAGAAAGAAAGAAAGAAAGAAAGAAAATAAACCCCCAGCACAATGCCCGGCACCAGCAGGTGGTGGGGACCCTCAGCTCCAAGCCCTCAAAGGGCCTCTAGGACACAATTTAGGGACCCAGCTTCTGAGCTGAGCCCGCAGCAGCTCACCCACCTTAGCCAACCCCTGCAACTCCAGCCCCCTCTGCGCCTCCCAAGCCCCTTGAAGTGCCCGCCTTGAGCCCAGCACTGGGGCATTGCCCACAGACTGTCCTTCCCTGCACGTGGCCCAGCTGTGGCATGTGAGGGAATCCAGGCTCCAGGAACGAGGCGCTCTGCAGCCGTGGGGATGGAAACCGTTACTCCCAGGCTGCCGTGGCCTGGGCCTGCTGAGCAGAGACGGGCTGGGCTCCAGGAAGCCACCCAAGCAGCTGACCTCTTCGTCTTCCTGTGTCCCCAAGCATCTGGAGAGCAGAGGGCCGCTAATTGGGGCACTCTGGCCCTGGACGTCCGGGATGAGGCAACCCGGGCCATCACCCGTGGGGGATCCAGGGATGCCTCCGGGTGGGAGCCTGTGTGAGATCTGCTGAGCATGCTTCTCAGCCCAGGCCATGTTGCGGGCACGGGGCTGGACGCTGGCACCTTCCGGCCAACACCGGGTTGCTACCAGATGCCAAAGGTCTCACTTCCCGGGAGGCCTCTTGGTTGGACTCCCAGAACAGTGGAAAGGGAGACCTGGGAGCTCTCAGCATGAGGGCTCAGAGGGCTGGAGCCAGGAAGCAGGGCTCTGACAGGGACGCCACCTGTGCCACCTGTGCCATGCTCCGCTGGGTTACACCTAAACCTCAGCTTCGTGTATCGGTTCCTTTCTGACCTCAGGACCTTTGTAAATGCTGTTCAGTGTATCAGGAGTCCTCCCTGCCCCCAGCTAGCTCCATGGCTGACCCTCTCTACCTCTGGGTCTCTGCTCAAAAGCCATCTTATTGCAAAGATTTTTCTCGACCATCCTGTCTGTCTCTCTCTCTCTCCATCCTCAGCATTTTTTTTCTTTTTCATAGAACTCAGGGCTGCCTGACTCATTCACCATCATGCCCTTAATAGCTGAGATCTTATGTTTCAGACCGGTTCCTCCCAGTATTTCACAGTTACTGTTTTATTTACTTCTAGCTCCTCAGTACCTAGGCAGGTGCCTGGCACACTGAAGGAATGGGACCCAAGACCTTTACACTGAGCTACGTCCCAAACTTTTAATTCTTATTTTGTTCAATTTCGTATCTTCAGGTAGGGTTTTGCTGAGACTGAACTTGCAGCCCTCCTGTCTCAGAGGGCTGAGATTACACAATACTTATTTTTGAATGGAAGAATGTGTAAGGCCCACGTGCCTTTTCCTTCTGAATCTGACACCACGTCATATCTAGATTCTGCTGCCCGTGCGAGTGAATGTCATGATTATCGCTAATATTCCAAGGAACAGCATTCCCAAATGGATTCCATGTGACTGACCCTGTCTGTGTCAGCCACTGTTTTACTTGGCTGTATAAAACATCAGATTAGGATGCTACACCTCCATTGCTCAGTAGCCATAAGATGCTGACGGCCCCTGTGCCGGGCTGTGCGGGTAGAGGATGCTCTGTCCATTGGCAGGATTCCAGTGCCACTTCTGCCACCATTCTGCCTGGTGAGGCCCAGACAGCGCTCACCTTCACAGGGCCCAAGGGCAGGAGGGTTAGGAGCACTAGCCAGCCCCAGCTCCCCTGTGGATCTGTGTTCTTGGGCTCATTGCTTTATCCCTCTCTCCCGAGCGTTGGTCTCCTCAGTTGTCCTGAGCATTGTCTGACTCGATAGTCACACAGCAGGTAGAGCAGGCATTTACCCTTCTAATTGTGAATGAGGATTGTTGTCTCCCAAATGACTGTGCACCGTGGTACATCAACACACGTGTTGTGCGTGTTGTAATCATTTTTTTTAATTCAGTGAAGGCCAGTGATGATGATAGTTAGTGACAGTGACCACGACGGTGACGATGGTTCTGAGAATCTGTTCATGCAGTAGTTAAACACTGTACCATGCAAGAATTATTTGATTGTGTCACCACTGTCACTCATGATGTCAGCATTTTCACTTGTCTGTGACAGGAAAATGCAGCTGTAGAAGATTAAAGAACGTCTGTGAGGTCACATAGCTGGTGAATTGCAGTTAGGACTTCAGTCAGACTGTTTGGTATTGTTTTGATTTTTCTCTCTTTTTGGTGGCACTGGAGACTAAACTCAAGGCCTTGGCTCTGAGCTGCATCCCCAATTTTTAATTTTGAAACACGGTCTCATTAAGTTCATAAGTTGTCCACCCTAGACTTGAACTTGTGATCCTCCTGCATCAGCCTCCCACAGAGCTAGGATGGCAGACATGAGCCACCACACCTGCATCAGATCAGGTCTTGTCTGGGGCCAACACCGGTGAGTGTGACCTCTGTGGTTCTGCTTCTGACTCTGCAAGCTGAGGATCACAGTCGGCGCCTTGGCAGGAGTGACAGGACAGTGATACCAGGCGCTGGGCACATCCTCTCAGGAGCCAATGAGAACAAGCCAGAGGCCCAGGGAGGGTGAGTGGAAGGAGAGGTGGCAATCGGAGGAGCCCGAAGACATGCACTAATTAAGGGCTTTGTCACCAGTTCAGGGATGTGTCAAGATGACAGTCAGTCAAGCAGATGAGGACGCTGAACTAACATCTCCCGGGGGATGCCCGGTTTGAGACTGGCTGGCAGACAAGAGCACAACGCTGAGAAGGAAGCTGCCAGAAGGTTGGTTACATGAAATCGCAGCAGAGGGCTTGAACTGTGTCCGCCTGCTGGCTTTAACCCTCTCTCGGTGGAGGCGAAGTCCAGTAGCTCCTGGCATGCTTTTGAATCCTTGGACCAGATAAGCTAATGCAAGTACAGTAGGAAGAGTTATGTAGGGCCAGAAGGGACAGTGCGGCAGGAGACAGGAAAAGAGAGCTCATCCTTGGGGACACCTAGGCACGACATGGTTTCTAGGCATGCCCAGCTCCGGGCCCTCAACATGCAGCCATCAAAAATCTGTCCCTCGCTCTCCACCTTGGCCATGTCTTAGGCTGTGCTCCCTGTGAGCCAAGCTCAAGGACAAAGAGTCAAGGGCAAGTGGTCGATCTAGGAAGTGACTCTGGAAAACTCTAGATGTAAAGGTGCACTGCTGCTGTGGGCAACTGAAGCTCAATCCCAGGGTGTCTTAGTTCCTTTTCTGTGACTCAATACCTGACATCCACAAATTTAGGGGAGGGAAGGTTTCTCTTTGCTCACAGTTTCAGAAGGTCACAGTCCACTCAGGGGCGGCCGAGAGCCATGGAAGTACATGGCAGAGGCAGAGGTGGAGGCAGCTCCTCATGACATCCCAAACAGAAAGCCACATCAGGGCAGGTTGAGACAAGTCCTCCAAGGAAGGCAGGAAGTGGCATATGTATCCTTCCAGGTCTCTGCCCAGTGATCAACCCCTCTTGGATCTATGTGTGGATGGAAGGTGTGCTAAGCCCCCACTACATGCCTGTAATCCAATTTATATGCCTGTAATCCAATTTACACGCCTGTAATCCACCCCTCCAGACTAAGCCCCAATCTCCCAACAGCACATGGTTCCATAGACAATCCATAACATTCAAATAATGAGACTTTTGGGGGACATTCGGGATCCAAACCATAACACATGGGAACCCTTGTGAATCAGTCCAGACTACACTCCACTGGGGACCTTGGGAGGACAGTAGGACCCTTGCTTGGCAGGTGGGGAGCAGTGTTGCTGGTCCTCTGAACTCCACCCTTCTTTGGTTGAGGTTGCCCTGGGAAGCATCACCTGTGCAGTGGTCTGCATACACAAAGGGAGCTCAGAGCATTAGAGCAAATGCTCAGGTCAAGTGTGTGGCCTTTCACCCCGCTCCATGAACTTCACTGGATCAAGAAATGCCTAGTAGAGCCCAGGGGAGTGTCTGGGGTGGCTGTGGAGGTATGGCCTAACATTCTGTCTGGGTTCTCACTGGCTCCTCACTGGCGCTGTTCTTCTGCTCTGCTCCCCATCCTCCATGAACTAAGCAGCCCTGCTGTGCCACACCCTTCCGCCATGATGTTTCTGCCTGGGAGCCGGCAGACTCTGGACTGAACCTACACAAATCGTGAGCTAAGTGATGCCTTTCCTCCTGTAGGTGTCAGGTGTTGTCTCAGAGGTGGGAAAGCTGACTAACACAGGGAGTTCTGAGAGCTGCAGGAAGGAGGTACCAGCCAGCCTGGGGACAAGCAGTACTGACAGGGAAAATGATGGCCCTCCAGCAGTGCCTACTTCACCCTTTCCACTGTGGCACCATCAGAGGCTCTGGAGCTGTGCCTTATTGAGCTAACTTGGTCCAAAACAGCTATTGCTGTGGGGGCACCTGGTGCCCATCAGCCAAAGTCGAGGCAAGAGACTCAACCTTCTCCCACCCACACAGGTGGAATGGGATGGATACTCCAAGGAACGTGAAGCATCCCAGACACCTGAGGGATGCTGGTCCACTAAAAACAACAGATGGATGTTGTCTTGTTGCTTGAAATGGGACAACACTCCGACGTTGTCACCCTCTACCTCTGAGTTTAAGCTAACACCTTTCTGTACTAGCAGGGAAAGAAACATTTCTGGCCTGGGCGGGGGGGGGGGGGGGGGGACTCCACAAAGATACAAAAGTGAGTGTGGCTTGTTATCTAGGATTGCTGAAATGATCTTGTAAAATCACACACACACACACACACACACACACACACACACACACACACACACACATTTTTTTAACAGAGGCTTTTCAAACATTTTTGCAAATGTTTACGTGAGCCTAATGGAGCTGAATCTCCTTAATGACTCTGATAGTGTTTGTGTTGGCCCTGGGTTTCACAGCGTGGGTAATAAGTGTTATTCATACGCCCGTGTGGCCACGTTCGGTGAAGGGACGTCCATAAAGCGAGCGCTGGCCTCTCTTGTTCTCTTTGTACCTTGGCATGTGACATCTGGGCCATTTCCTCACGTGGTCTTTCTGCATTAATGGGTATAAGTACCTTGGAAAGATGCCTAAGTAGTGGCTATTATGCAATTTTCCGTTAAAGGTGGAGGAAGTGACAATCAAAGGTTCAAGAGGACTGGAGGGGGGCAGGATTTGTACCGAGCCCCTTCCCCTGTGAAAATGTCAGAGGGTCCCCTCCCCCGCCCGCTTTATAGTAATTGCAAAGTAAACAGAGTTCTGGGGCTCCTCCGACAAAGCCTGGGCTGCGGTGGGGCAGGAGCAAGGTCAGCAGGGAGGGGCTGTCTCTCCTGCCTGTGTGTTGTCTTTGAAACTACAGAGAAATGGGAAACTTAACTCCCAACAAGCTGAAGCAAATGGAGACCTTAGAAAAAGTGAATTGGGTCCTCTTGATGCATGTATACTATAGGAAAAATCTCGTCTTTAGGGGTACTGGAGAATGGTTAGTGCACCCAATGTGTTCTTCTCACTCTGGTGGAAAATGCCGCAAGTTTCCAGTACCCACTTCTGCCTTCTTATAGGGCCATGCTGGTGGCATAGTTTCCTAGAACCGCCAGGAGGAACAGGGACTTGGGTGGATACAGTGATGAATACCTTGGGTCCTCTCTGAGGAGGAAGACTTGTTCCTTCTGCTGTTGGAGATCTGAAATAAAAACAATTGCCCAAAGTCATACCTCTTTCCAGGTTACCTGTATCTAATAACATGAACTTGAGGACAATCTGGGACAACTCCCAGGAGCCACCCTAACTCTAGAGCATCTTGTGGACTCAGCTGGGCTGGTGCAGGGATTGTTCAGTCCTCACTTTTCCTCAGCAAATTCTACTCCCAACCTTCCTCCTGCAGGTGTTCATTAAGGAAACACCTCTATAAATATCCTATGCTAAAAGGAACCTCAGAGAGCCCCCCACTCAGTGATCCAGGCACCCCTTTGCTGGCCTCTCTGCTCCCTGTCCTGCCCATTCCCATGTTCTTATTCCTTCACCCTACTTTTTCTCTTCCCACTATTCCCTCTTCTCATTTACCAACTTGTCTTTCAACTAGGAGGTTCCAGGACTTAGACAGCAAAGGTCAGGACCCAAGATCTAAAATAGAGACTGTCTGGAGGGGGGTGAGACTACAGAAGAATAGGCCATCCAATCAGACCACAGAGAAGACAAAGCCATTGCCAAAGATGCCTCCCAAAGTATGAGGGAGGGGAGGGGAAATACTTTGGCTTCTCCCCTATTTCTGCCCTCCATATTTCACAAGACTCTTTCATTGGTTGAGACTAATTGGATACCAGTGACCAAGGAACCCTGGGAAATGTTTATAGGCAAAAATGCCGCAGTACTAGAAGGGGCCTATTGTGGCTTGGGTCTGGAATGACCCCACAAGGTCTCATGTATTGAATGTTATAGATTGTCTATAGAAGCATGTGCTGTTGGGAGATTGGGGCCTAGCCTGGAGGTGTGGATTACAGGCATGTAATGGGGCCTTACCACACCTTCCACACCTGGATCCAGGAGGGGCTGGTCACTAGGAGGAGACCTGGAAGGATATATAAGCCGCTTCCTGCCTTCCTGGGAGGACTAGTCTCAATTTGCCTTGAGTTGGCTTCCTGTTTGTGATGTTGTGAGAAGCTGCCTCCACCTCTTTCTCTGCCATGTACTTTGATTGCTGTCAGCCGCCCCTGAATGGACTGTGACCTTCTGAAACTGTGAGCTAAAATAAACCTTTCCTCCCCTAAATTTGTGGATGTTGGGTATTGAGTCACAGCAACAAAAAAGTAACTAAGACAAACCCCCATTGGGTTTGGAAAATCTGCTCTGACATTGCCTAGCTATGTGATTTGGAGCAAGTAAATCATCTGACCCCTGAGATCCATTTTCTCACCCTCATGATGTATACCATCACGAAAATCCCTTCTACAAGACTGTTATGCATAATAATGGATACTGCACCGAAAGCCCCGCAAATAACAAGTGGACAACACACGTTAGTTAGTGTCCTCGCCCCTTCTTTTCTCTCTGGGACATGATACCTGGTCCAATGTCAAGGAGGAAAGGTTTGTTGTAGCTCACAGTTCAGAGCTCTTGGCCTGTTTGTGGTGGCCCGCAGTGGCGGCATGGTGGGAGGGTCCAGCAGAGAACAGCTCCTTATGACATCACAAGAGGAAGGAAGGGATGCCAGGAGAAGCCGGGCAAGAGTACAACTTTCCAGGTCACATCTGTAACCTGCCACACTTTCAGTCATGTGCCTCTCTCAACCGGGCCCCACCTCCTAAAGGTAGGAGAGATCCACAGTTAATCCACCACATTCAGGGGACCTTCAGATCCAAGGGGGACATTCAATCCACGGGGACATTCAGATCCAAGCCGTACCAACTACACCCCCATCCGCAAGCTGGCATGTTTGCAAACACTCACACATGCACAACTGCAGAGTTCTCCAACATTTTAGCTACACATTCTACACTTCCTGCTTAGCTTGATCCAGAAGCTGCTCTTCCCAGCTTGTTTCCTGGACCACGTGGCTGCAGCTCTGCAGGACAAGAAGGTGGCCTTAGGGCTCCCCTGGTCCCATCCAGGGACCTTCCCTGTCCCTCAAAAATGGAGCAGCAGAAGAAGAAAGCATCAAGTGCTCCCTACTATCTTTCCAAAATGCTTCCATTCCAGAGCTGATTCTGTTCACCCTTCTCAGATGCTTCCTTGATTCTGGGCCGGGGGGTATTTCCGGGTCAGGGGCCCATCTGCTATCATAATTGACTGGTGATGTCCCAGGAAGAGCGGGTGGCACTCAAGGCTTGGATGGTGTCAGAGGTCACTCAGAGCTCAAGGGGCATGTCCGTCCTGCATCCGAGCCTGGCCCTCTCCCTTCCTGACGCTGCCTTGTGTTTCTACCCTAATTGTTTCAGGTCTGTGGAAGGGCACGGGGCTGGAGTCTGTGCCCTCACGGAAGCGTAGAGGAAATCATGTGCATAGTTAAGATGGGTCTGGAGATGCTGTCTGTAGAACAGGGGGGCGAGGAGTCCCTGGGGCTGTTCCCTGCAGCACTGCAGTGACAGCAGGGGGATCTGGTGGAGGAGAGGAGACAGAAGAGCAGGAGGTGGGCGACATGCCAGAACCAACTCAGGAGACAGACACTGGCTGCGGGGGATGAGCCCGGCATGGCGAGGAGGTCACAAGCGGGTCAGGGAAGGGGCCTGGGAGTGTCCTCACCCTTATGGGAGAGGACAGAGCCAGGGGCAGGGTACAAGTTTTGTCCCTGTTAGGATATGGGTTGTGTGGCTCCCTGTCTCCCACGCCCTTGGGTGATGTGACTGAGCTCCCTGGGCCCCTCTTCCTGTGTTCGCCCTAGGCTCTTCTGCACACACACACACACACACACACACACACACACACACACACAAACACACTGAAATACAATCAGAACATGCACACAGATACCCACATAGAGACGACCAACATGCACATGGAGGCACAGCCCACAAGGGCACAAATACACACGCGGGAAGAAATCACCAACCACACAAAGAGAAGCTCAGATGTACACATGCAGGAACACAGGAACAAACACAAAAGCATTCAGAGATACACAGAAACGCAGCACATAAACCAAGTCACAAAAGCACCAGCACACACACAAACATGTGTATGCACACACAAAGACAGAAATACACATATAAAAACACAGACACAAACACCCACATAAACACATAATAACACACACAGTTACACAAATATAAATGCACTCAGACACACCACCTCAAGACACACATACGAAAGTATACACAAGGCTCATGCTCAGAAACATACCAAACTCAGAGAAACACACACAAACATACATAAAATACACACAGAAACACACACATAGAAACATACACAAATGTGCAAAAATACAAAGGCAAACATATACACATACTCACAGCCACAGACACACAAACACAGTCATATGGACAAATATACATGCAGACCCAAGGGCAAATGTTGTACATCAATGCACTCAACATAGAAACACAAACACAAAGTCACCTGCAGACACACATTGAAGCAGAGGACATGATCCCCCCACCCCCATCACCCCCCATGCCTGCCATAAGTCCACCCTCGGCTTTAGCTCCTTGTGACAAATGGTGTGACCTCCATGCACTCAGGCTTCATGTGGCTAAGGTCAGAGGGGAGCAGAAGACACTGAGGGTCACAGCACCCCCAGGCTGTGGCCAGCCCAGGGTAGAATCTGTGACCACCCTGGGGGACAAGCTGAGCTGGGCCTGCCCAGCCTGCTGTGTCACCAGGAGAGCAGGCACTGCCCTCCTGGGGAGGACTGGGCACTCTGCCATCATGGCCTGGACAGGCTGAGCAGCACTGCTTCCCCGTGGGCCTCACCAGCAGCACCACAGCAGTGGGCACAGCCCGAGCTGGTCCATCTCCTATCACCCGGAAACCTGCCTTCTTTTCTTTCTCCTCATATCTTTATCCTCCCCTCTCCCATCCCTCCTCAGGGCCTCAGGTGGAGGCTTCCCTGCCTGCTGGGGCCCCTCCACCCTCCCTGAACTTAGTCTCAAACTACTTCTCACCCCCACTGGGCCCTGTGGGCATCTCCCAAGAGCACTATCCAATGGGCAGCAGCCAGAGGCACCAGAGCCCTAGGAGGGGAGAGTCGCCCGGCGGGGCAACCACCCAGCTTGGATCTACATATCCCTGGAGCCAGGCATAGTGTCTGCCACTTGGTGGCTCATGGTGGCAGTCAGAAGGTACCATGATGTAATATACAAGGCACACACTTCAAGCATAAAAGAAGGACACAGTGGACCTCAGTTCTGTTTGCTCCTCTGAGCCCAGCATGGGGCAGAGGACACTGCCATGGCCACAGGATGCCCCCTTTCTGAAGGAAGGAGCCATGTTTATGCCCACCTGCACCCCAGGGAGGAAATGGATGGGTTGGGTTAGTTAAATGAGATGCAGATGTAACTAGGGCAGCTCCGTGGGGACAATCCAACATGCCTGAGCTCTTAGGCAAGTGAGCCCTTAGGTGAACTCTCTGCACCTCTTCTGAGCACCCTCCTCCACTCCAAAGGCTGTCCATGGGCTGTTCTGGCTGTGGGACACACAGAAATGAGCCTGCAGTTTGGTTCTAGAACTTTCTGTGCCCCAGGGACATGCCTGTCAATCTCTCTGAGCCTCACCATCTGCCAAGTGGGCGCCATATTGCCTCTCCTTGCCAAGATCGCCTGAATCAGCAGCAGCTTGTGTTATCATTATGATGGCAAAGTCAAGGAGAGAAGAAACATCCCTCCAAGAGTGAAGATAAGTCAGGGAGAACTGGAGGCCCGAGGAGCTATGTCTCCATCTTGCTTTAGTGGAGAGCTGGGCTGAGATCCACGCCTCGGTCCCCACTGTCCCCGCCCCCGCCCCCCTGGTTAGCACACTGCTGCTGGGGTTAGCAGGAGGGACAAACCGGATTAGATGTTAAATCAATTTGCCCTTCCTCCCCAGGGGCAGCCAAGGCAGGATCCACATGAATAATGATTTGTCTGAAGCAGCAAACTGGATTATTTGAACAAAAAGGGAGAAAAAAAACCCTCATATTCATTTTTTAATAATGGCTTCTGCATGCAGACTCCAGGCCCAGAGAGAGGGGAGGGGCGGGATGCCTGCTGGGGTGGGGGAAACGCTAGAGCACAGGCAGTAAGGGCCAGTGCTCCCTCCTCAGGTGCGGATGGTGTTCACCACTTCCGGTCAGCTGCTCAGTTGGGTATACTTACAAGCCCAGAATGGTCGCTATGAGTTCAAGCAATACAATTCAAAAGAAAATGAATCTTTTCACGTTGTGCCCTGGTCGGTATCTTGCATTTTTCATAACTCATGGTGATGGTTTGGATCTCAAATGTTCCCCCAAAGGCCTAGAGTTAAATTTTGCTTTCCCAGCTTGTTGCTCTTGGAAGGTGGTGGAGGCTTTAAGGGGTGGGGCCTAATGGGAGGCCTTTAGGTCACTGGGGGCACATCCTTGAAGGAGATACTGGTCTTCAACTCCTTTTTTTCCTCTTCCCAGCTATGAGGCAAGTGGCTTTGCTCTACCACACTCTCCAGCCATGATGTGCTGTTATGGTTTAGATCTGATCTGCTCCCTAAAACCTCATGTGTAGAAGGTGATGCAGTCAGGAGAGTCAACCCATTGGTTTCCTGTGCTGTTGAGAGGCGGGGCCTGGTTGGAAGGGGCGGGTCACTCAGGCTTGACCTGGAAAGATGCTTCCTGCAATGTGACCCGGAAGCACATGTGTGTACTTAGCCCATTCTCCCTCATTCAACTTCCTGTCTACCAAGGGGTGAGCTGCTTTTCTCCTTCCAGGCCTCTGCCTGCCCTCCCACCATTGCCAGCCAATCAGAAATATTGAGACCTTCTGAATCCATGAGCTAAAGTAGACCCTTCTTCCTTAAATTTGTGGGTGTTAGGTATTGTACTGCACCAATACATCCTGACCACACACTAGAGGTCCAAAGCAGTGATTCTGCCTAATTATGGACTGAGGCTTCCAAAACTGTGAGCCAACAGAAACCCTTTTTCTTTATAAGTTGACTGTATGGTATGTGGGACACCACCTGATGCATACTTCACCCTCACTGTGTGGCAGCTCCAAGAGCTCTCAGGGGACATGAGGAAGCAGAAGTACTCAGAGCAGGATGTCTTGACTTTGGCATGGGTGACATTTAGGTCTGGATATGGCTCTGGAGGTCTGGTGAAGTAGATCTCCCATCAGGGACTGCAGGACAGCCGGTGAGAGTCTGATGCGGATCTCAGTTGTTTGAACGATGATGAAAACCAGAGCCTGAAGATCGGAGACAGGCAGACAGGCGCAAGTCCAGACTGGGGCGAATCTGTGGTGAAGATCTGCCATGTGTAGCAAGTCGGCGTCTGTAGACAATCGCAAAGGCGAGAGCTTTCCCAGAGAAAGAAGCTGTGGCAATCTTCCCTCTTCCTTCCTTTCATACTTACTGTTGGAGTTCCAGTTAGCCCTCCCACATCTGGGTGGGTGCTCTTCCCTCATTCGCTGGCCCACAAATCACTCACACTCTAAGCCAGGCTGGTTCTCCATTCCCAATCTAGGCGTGATTCCCCAACCTTAATCCAGGTGTGATTCTTGATGGCCTCAAGTTGCCATCATCTCTCCTACGGTCACAGTCCACAAAGCCAGATCTCTACAAGGCAAGTCTGGCTCTTTATAGAAAGTTTACTGACTCCTGGGCTGGAAGACCAATCACAAACACTATGTTGTGTCCCACGGACAGGACCATTCTATGAGAAAGAGTGACTGGGAGAATTTGGTGGTTCAGCACAGCCTCTAGAGCCAGGCGGCCTGGGTCTGAGTTCCTGCAATGCCACTTAATGTTTGTGTGACTTTTTGAAAGTGTATCCACTTTTCTGTGCTTTGACATACTCACTTGTACATTTAAATTTTTTAATAAACTAAGAAGAGTTCATTCATAGAGAAAAATCAGTATGATTCATATGAATCAGTATAATTTGTATCAGAATGATATGGCTAAAATAAGACTGGGAGAAATCATAATTGTTGCTGCTGTTACTACGCTCATTCCTGTGGCCAGTGTTGTCATCCTTCTATGTGCATGTCTGTGTGTAGAGTTGTGTGTTTTGTAAGGACACCGGTTGTGCCAGGTGAGAACGCACCCTAGCAGTCCTGCTGTGGTTTACCTCTCCTTTAAGGACTGTTGTGTCCTGAGATATCAGAAATCAGGGCTTCCTCCATACAACTGGAGGGAAAGATACCAAATACCCCATCATACCCCTGGCTTACTGGGGATGAAAGTGACCGGAAATGGCAAACACATACACGCTCCCACTTGCACAGTTAAAGTAAATGTCCTCCAAGCACTGTGGAACACCTTCAGGGATGTCCCACACCGTCATGGAGACGACACCTGACCTGGTCTTAGAATGACCTACTCCACACCGGACCTCTGCATTCCTGGAGGCCAAGGGCTGGGCCTCCCTGACTTGTGCACTGAGACTCCCACTGACATGGCCCTCAGAGGAGGATGTGCTCTGTGACATACAAGGACAGCACCGCAGGGCTACCAGTGCGCTCGGATGACACCTCCAGCCATCAGTCCATGGGACAGAGCCCCAAGTCCCAGTCACGTCCTGCTTAGAGGGTCCCCCTCCGCAGATCCTGGACAGTTCTAGCAGCCGGCACAGTCGGGAACACAGGCCCAGGCAGCTATGAAACAGAGGGGGTTCTGCCCAAATCACCCTTAGACCCCAGCACAAGTATTCTCTACCACCAAGTGACAAGAAATAACTGCTTCTCCTCCAGTTCCTCCAGTGTCACTCCCAGATCTTAGATCCCCAAAAGCTGCATCCACTGAGGCTCTGCCCAAGCCCCTTCGCAGCTCCGGGACTGGGCACTTGTTTTGTGAGGGGCCCCCTCCCCTGGCATCCTGTCCCTGCTCCTGAGGCTGGCCTTGATTCAGTGACACAGCTGTAGTATTCCAAGGCCAGATACTTTTTTGGAGCAAATTCCACCAAGGATTTTGTGGGCTAAGGGTAGAAAATATTTCATTCCTACTTCCGAAAGGCCAGCTTGGCCGGAAGGCGGGCTGGATCCTTGCGAGAACGCCCTCGCCCACCTGATGCGTTTGATCAAACCCCCCCGGGACCCCAGGATCTCTTCCTGCCACGGAGGGATTAAGGGTTTCCACAGCTCTTCCTTTCACAGTGTGTCCGTCTCCTCCAGGAGACGGCACTGCCCGTAAATCAGGCTGCAGGGGACAGTCAAGGTCAAGTGTCTCCCTAAATTCAACCCTGCTTCCCCACCTGGGCCCCCTGGGGCTGCACTCTGTGGCTGTGACCCGAAGAGGAGCGTCCCGGGGTCCTGGAGCAGAGGTGGCAGGTCATCTCTCCCTCCTGCTCAGCCAGCCCCGCCGCACTCCTAACTGGTGGTGAGCAGAACCAGGACTGGGATTTGCTGAGCACCTGCTGGGAGTCAGGCATGCAGCGGGGTTTCCTCAGATGCCACAGCAGCTCTGCTGTCACTGCCTTCCAGACCAGGACCCTGGGTTCAGACAGGTAAACTGATACTAGGATCCCGTAGGCTGTGAGCTCTGAAGCTTCTTCTTTCCACCCACCTTCTCCCTATCCTTATTATCCCTTCCCCCCTTATCTTTCCTTCCTTCCTCACTCCCTCCCCTCCTTTTCCTTTTTTCCCCTTCCTTTCTTCCTTCCTTTCTTCCTTTCTTCCTTCCTTCCTTCCTTCTAGCAGATGCTTAGTTGTGAGGTGTCTGCTGGGTGCTGGGAGCTGCACTCAAGTGACAAGGTCACCCAGTGAGATGAGCTCAGGTGTGACATTCACCTGCGTGGAGCAAAGGTGGCAGCTGAACCGGAGATCCCTCACAGCCACTTCCTGGGGGTGGGGGTGAGGGTCCTTCCCAACCCGAACTCCCCAGGGACATGGGCGTGACACATGGGTTGGGTATAAAAACAGTGTGAACAATCATAATAGTACAAGGACCACTATAATATAAGTAATAAGGATGAGGCTGTCGCTCATCAGCAAAATGAAATAATATCTATTTTATGATTCTCAAATGCTCCCGTAATAGTCTCTGGACACAGGATGCTTTATAATCAAGGTTGTGCTTGACTGGATGGGAGGAAGTTCTTTGAAAGACTGTGCTGAGGATCTGGGGAGGCCATGTTGATAAAGGTTCAGGATCTGAGCTGGAAGGACAGCTAATATTTTCTCAGATCATTCAGAAACTGAGGTCCTCCCAGGCTATTGGGTGGCCAAAGGTCCCAGGCATTTGGTTTCCCATCCTCTGGTTCACCATGAGGCTGTGTGAACTCTGTCGTGACCCGGGGGGACCTTCTCCCATCCCCCCAGCCTGGCTGGTACCAGCGGCCCCAGAGAAAGAGGCAGGGTCCTCTGCAGGGCCAGAAAGCCACTTACTCACAGGGGCAGAAGGCCAGCTTTTCCCCTGGGAGCTGGGACAAGTCACACTCTATCTGTCAGCATCCTGGCAAGAAGCAAGGGGCTCTGGGACCAGTGATGTAGAGTTATAATCCTAGCACACCAGGAGGCTGAGCCAGGAAGGTGGCAAGTTCAGCCAAGCCTGTGCAACCTGGCAAATGAGTGAGACTCTGTCTCAATATTGAACGTGTAAAATGGGCTGGGGGTGTCACTCAGGGCTGTGTAGTCACAGCAGCTAAACCCACCTAAAGGTGATGTCCTCCCCAGATGTCATCCCTGCTTCCAAGGCAGGCGGCCGACCAAGGACCCCTCTTCCCTAGCCTCTCAAAGAATTCCCAGCTTCCCACAGATGTGAAGAAGATACTTCAGAGTCATTTTGGACACCCGTAGTGGTTGCTCTCCCCAGAGGTTCCCTCCTCAGGTCTTGCCAAGGTGCCTGGGGGTCCCGCCTCACTCCGTCACTGCAAAGTCAAGTTCATGGTGCCCCGGGATCAGTCCAAATGTATTAATCTCTGCAAAGTTCAGACAAGGAATTCAGTGGCCAGGTCCTGCTGCGCGTGACCGAATGGCCACAAGAAACATCACACTAAGCTGGGGGCAACCTTTCCTTCCGGCCTCTGGATGGCTCTCCTCTTCCTTCCTGCCTTTCCTTTTGATCTCTCTCTCTCTCTCTCTCTCTCTCTCTCTCTCTCTGTGTCTCTCTCTCTCTGTCTGTCTCCTCGCTAGGTCTACTCTCAGAATGGCTACCCAAATGCAGATCTCACACACTGCAGGACTGACTTCTAGTACCAACTGTCCCAGATGCTTTAGCCTCAAGGTTGATTAAGATCATGGATACCAGCATCAGAGTGGTTTCATCGTAAGAATCAAATAAGATAGTGTGTGTAAAATGCTCGACCCCATTGCTGGTAAGTTGCAAGCGCTCAGAGTCACTGTATGATTTTTTATTTTCCAAAGTGCCATGTTCAGTCTGTTCTTAGAGCCTGAAGTCTAGTCACTACCAATTTTTTTTTTCTTTTTTGAGTTACTAGAGTGGAATTATAGGATGACAGGAAAATAAATTTGTGTTGGAGAAGCCATTGCCCTTGGGATGATTTGCCAGGGCAGCAATGGAAACCAGGCCCAAATCCTGATAAGGGCTAAGCAATGTCCACAAGGAAGCTAGCACGGTGCTCGTGCCTGTGTGTGGGGAAGAGGTCAGCGTCAAATATGGCAGCCAGGAAAGAGCTTTCTAGAATGTGACTCTTGAACAAAGACCTGGCTTATCATGTCAGCATTCACATTCAGAAGAAAACTCTTCGGGGAAGAGTGAAGGACAGGCACAGTGGCTGGAGTCGGGCTGTGCGTGGGTGCAGCAGGGACAGCAGGCAGCTTGCCGTGGTGGGACAAAGGTTGGGGACATGGCAGAATGACCACAGAAGATGCCACGCTGTCCCCAGGTAGGGAGTGACCTTGACTTTGATCCTGATTCTGATGAGCACCAAGCTTTGTGCTCACGAGTGATGTGCTGTGTTTCAATGTTTGGGAGCCCCTCTAGCCATGGGACTCAAAGTAGGTGGAAGCCGGGAGGGGACAGTCTGAGGCTGCTGCAAGAGACGCAGGTAAGAGGGGTGAGGGGTGGGCACAGAATCGGAGCCTTGGAGGCTGGAAGAGCTGCCAGGAACCGCATGGGGCATCTTGCTGGGAAAAGGTAGCTTAAATTCTTTATGAGGTGGACGATTGCACTAACCTGCAAACTTCACTCGGTGACTTCTCCTAGGTGACTCACACTGTCTCGTCAAGGCCTGATCGTGACTAGATTCCCAGGCCATGATCGTGCACCAGGCCCATAGATCAACTCCCTTCTGGGGACCACCTGTCCTCTAAATCAGGGACTGGAGTCCTAGGGGGTCAAATAAGGGCACCAGGACACATCCCCTTGGAGTGCTGCCTGCTGCGGCAGTGTCATGCAATGTCCCCTGCAGCCAAAGGCTCGTGGATTTATAAGTCTCGCAGCTCTGATCAGCATCTTCCACAGAACTCGCGCTGTCTGCGCCTTGTACTATAGGGATCTGCGTCAAACCAGTGCATCAAGGAGCACAGCGGGGGGCAGGGGACCGCTGCCCGGGCTCCCTACCTCTCAATTATTTATCAGCCATAATTTCCAGCAAATCCCCGGCTGTTTATTGGTGATCATCCATTATTGAAGCGCTTCCTAGGGCTGGGGCCAGGTTTTCGGGAGCTGGAGCTGGGGCGTACACTTGAAAGCTGTTAGAGAGCCCCAGGGAGATGGGGGGGGTCTCCTGAGCAGTGGGTCATCCGCTGAGGATACACCTTTTAATTGTTGGCTTTTGTGGGAGCCTGGGACTGGTCGGGATCCAGCGTGTGGTTTGCCATCGGTAATTGGCGGAGCTCTGGCAATGAGGAGTTGTGTGTTAAGCTGCCTCGGTGGTGGGAAAGGCTCCTGGACCCCCAAGGTGAGCTTTGTGCTGCCCTGGCGATCTCTACAGCTCATTGCTGGCTCGTAATCACTGGATTAGGCCAACTCCTAACACAGTGTGACCCCCTAGTCTCACTCGGGGCCAATGATTTGGCAATTGACTCAAGGAATGGCAACTTTAGATCTGCTTATATGAACCAACAGGACTTCCTATATCTAAGAGGGCAAGTACTAGCTCCACTTAGAAATCTGTGATCTGTCCTCATCCTGCTTCTTTCTTCCCCACGAGCAGCTCCAGGCTCTCCTGATCCATCATCTTTTTCCCGCCAATATTTCTCTGCTTCCCATTGGCCCACATTTCTACTGTCTGCCACTGTGACTGCTGCCCATGGCCACCACCGCCACAGTCCATTTGGGTGACTGGGGCAGCCTTTTCCCCATCCTCCTTGCCTCATCCTCATGACCTCCCCTAAACTGGTCTCCACCAGCAGCTCGAGGTGTATTCTAAACCTCCAAACCAAGCCGTGTGATCCTGACTCTTGGACGCACTTGGCTTCCCTTCACAATCTGCAGAAACCGCTGTGTCTGGGTTCGAAATTCCACTTCACCATTGCACTCAAGAGTGTCTTCCTCACATGACATCAGCCTCACTGGTCTTCGGTGGGCAGCTTGAGCAAACTCTTCCTGCATCCCGGCTCTTCCACAAGCTTTCTCCTCCCCCAGGGAGGTACCATGTCCCCAGCTTCTTCTCATATCAGGCCTCAGCTTTAACCACTGCTTCTGTGGAGCATCATTTCCTGGCCACCCCCTCTTGAGAAGGCTGCCCTCCCCCCACCCTGCCGGTCTGTCTTTGGATTCAGGATTCTTTGCTGGGAGTTCTCCTGTCATTTGCCAACTATTTATTTGCTATTTCAGCCTCTCTCCCTTGACTGTAAACTCCAGCAGGTCAACACCAAGTGCCTTGCCTAAGGCTTTGCAGGTAGTAGGTGCTAGTGGATAAGTAGGTCATACAGTGAATACAAAGTCAAACAATGTCATGGATCCACAAGCACATACCATCTCCTTGTAAGCTCTCAGTTTATTTTTTTTTTTTATGATACTGAGGTTTGAACCCGGGACCTTTGCATTAAACTACATTTCTTTCCCTTCTTTAATGTTTAAACAGCTTCACTAAGTCACCAAGTTGCCCAGACTAAGCTCAGACTTGCAATCCTCCGGCCTCAGCTTCCTAGAGTGCTGGAATAACAGCCCAACCACACCTGCATGAACTCCTTCACCGGCTATTCAGTGTTGCTTTGCAGTTGTGGGATCATAGGATGAGGGAATCCACTGGATCCTCCCTCCTGGAGTTAGGCTACCACACAACAATCCTCCCCCGCTGAGACACCCCCAAGCCCTGCATGGCTCTCACGCTGGCTCGTGGTTGTCCCATCATGGGGTGACCTTAATTGCTGGAAAGTTCTTCCTTAACATGACTCAGAACCTGCCTCCCTGAACATGTCCGCCATCTTGTTTTCTTTCCAAAGTTTAATTAAGAGAACAGGCTGCCCAATTTGCTAGACTGGAGTCTGAATACTGGCCCCTCCAGTCGCTGACCATGTGACTCTGGACAGGTGACCAAACCTCTCCAAATCTCAGCGTCATTGCTCATAGAGCGGAGATGACATCGCTGTCTCATCAGGCATGGAACAAGACAGTGCTGCCCAGTGCTGAGTGCTAAGCCCCATTCCTTCATCCAAATACCTTCCTCTGGGTATTCCTCTAACCTCCTTCCAGATAAAAATGAAATCAAATCCCATTCATGGGCCTGAGGTCCAGAGCCACCTCCAAAATGGAAATAAGACATTTTCCCAAGAGCCTTATGAGCCTAAACTTCCGGGAAATAATACAAAGGTCCAAATCAAAACTCCCAGCATGATAAAAAATATTCACCTTTGTCGTATTCATCCATATCAGATGAAATCTATGAGGTTTATCTTCACAGGGTGAGGATGGCTGAACAATTTCAAGAGTAATTAACCCTGTGGAATATTTTCATTGTTTTAGAGATCTTTTTAATGCCTGTGTAATTTAATGAAACACACGAACTCCATTAGCCAAATTACATTCCACTCTGAAGGCCGGGTTGGGAGAAAACTAATGAAATCTCCCCTGGCTTTCTTCCTCTCCGATCTCTTCCTCATTCGCGTGAGAATGTCCAGATTATTTGCCAGAACTTGTGTCTTACTATTTTGTTGCCCTCAAGATTGCAAAACATGAAAATAAAATAAAAACAACTCCATATAGATCCAAACACAGCTTTCCCTCTGGCTGGATAAGTGAGCTCTGTCCTAGATCAGGAAATCACTACTGCCTCCTTTCCAAAATAATTAGCATCGATACGTGGTGGGTAGAGGGAATACTAATTCAAGAATTAACTAATTGCTTTTTGTTTCCCAATTAGCTGATCTTTGTCCATTGACTGGAGTCCTCCTAGGTCTCTACTTAATCATGGCTTGATGGTAGATGATGTACTAAGAGGCCTAATTCATGGAGAAGGAACCCTTGACGTGATCCCTGTCTGAACTCCCATGATCCCCAAGGAAAGTCCCTAATGCCTGGAGTCATCACAGCCACCATAAGAAGATGGGAGCATTTCAGGGATTTCCAGATGTATACACACATGAGTAAACTGTGGCTACTGCCTTGTTTGGGTTACAGAGCCAGACACGAAAGTTTGAGAATTCCCAGCCCTCAGTGCCAACATTTAGACTTCTTATCCTCCATTGTGGTGTTCTAGTGTTTTTGGGATGACCACTCCTACAGTTTATGTTCATCCACATGGTCAGGATGTCCTCCGGGGCTGACCTATGACTCAGTCTCCCCAAACGCATGTGCCCTGGGCTGAGTCAGGGACCCAAAGATTTCAGAAGGGACAACTTGTGTCCACACGCTCAACTCTCTTCAAAGGCTCTTGGAGTCCAATGTCATGACTCAGAAAGTGCAGGCCATGGGCCAGCAAGTCGGTGGGAGCCCTGGCCAGCATCTCTCCTTCACTGTCCTGCCCGGTTCCCTCGGTAGACACCTCACTCTCCCACCTTGACTCTCCATCCCTGTGTCTAACTGTCACCTCTTAAGCCTCCATCCTTGGCTTAAATTACTTCAGGTGCCTTGTGAGGATGGACAGCACTGCCCCCCCCCCTCCACCCCCAACCAGCTCTAGGATAAAAACCCATGGTTAAGCTTCCTTATCAGCTATGAGAAGTAGTGACTTCTGATTTAACTTCAAATCTCTGTTACCTACGTGTGAGCCTCACTTAGGGCCATGACCGCTGAAGGATTTCAGGCAGTAATTGTACCAAAGTTTACAACCTGTGTCAAGGTGCATCAGAAAATCAAGCAGGGAAAAGGTGATGTACGGATGGTCAGGAGTAGGGAGGGATGGACGGGTCCATGACCACAGGCACTGGTTCTGCACCTCTGTGGCAGGTGTGCGGGTGGCCGCATTTCCACTTTTCTCAACTTGACACTCTCATGAGAAAATTCTGAGGAAAGGAACTAGAATGAATCAATCAACATAATTTAAAATAGATATATGTATATATCAAAAATACATGGGCCTATGCATGCAGAAATAAGTTATCACCTGTATTCACTTTCCTGTTAAGAAGTCTGCCATAAACTTTAATCATCTCCCAAGTAAATTTCTCGTGTCTTACCCAGCCTGCAAGGGCAGAGTCCTCATTTCCTCTTCCTGGCGTCTCTCCTCGCTTCCTCTTCCTGGCGTCTCTTTTCATTTCTTCCGGGTGTCTCTTCTCACTTCCTCTTCCTGGTGTCTCTTCTCTCTTCTGGCCCCTGAACAGCCTCTTGTAGCTTGGGGTTTCCCCCAAAGTGCCCACTGTTTCTGTCTCCCACCTCCATCCCTCTGCTCACGGTGGTGCTCCCAGTAGGGTGCTCCACTCTCCCCTCCCCCTTCCGCCTGCCCCGTGGGTCCTCGGTTTTGAGGTTTTGCACTGAACATTCCATGCATCACAGGTCAACCCAGCATTCCCTTCCTAACTCAGCTCATCGCTTCCCACAGCTGGTCTGCTATGCCAGCTGTTGGCTAGACCTTCCCACCTCCAGTCATCGGGGAATACGAAATGCAGGTGTGCCCTGCCATCACCCAGCCCACGGTGGGTGACGATGGCACTCAGGTCAAGCTAGGATGAAGCCGTGCACTTCCGGGTTCTGGGGCACCTTCCTGCCCCACCCTCCGGGAGGCCCACAGGCCAGTTCAGACGTCCAGACGCCTTTATTATCACGCTTTGCCCCAACACCTTCTAAGGACCGGCACCAGCTGTCTAGTGAAGATCCAGGTGTGCCATGGCCTCCAAGACAAGCCCATTGGGCAGAACATGGGAGGTACAGTTGATCCCGCCCACCAGAGCTTTGTTCCCAGGGCCCAGCTCGCCTTCTCCTAAGAGCCTCCTGAATACCCCCTCCACTTGGCCTGCTCTGCTCTGTCCCCAAGGTGTTCCCATAGAGAGGGCACCCCAGCCCCCTGTGTCCTGGTGTCCTCTTGGGCTGGAAAGTATGGGCCCTGGCTGGAGACTGATACCTTGTACCGATCTGCCGGTTCATTCCCACCAGGGAGCTTGAGTTCCTCTGTCTCCTCTTCCAAGCCCCCTGATCCTGAGGTGCAGGAGCCCATCCATTTCTCTTGCTCTGCATCTCCAGATTTACTCTTGAGACCTCGAGGTGTTAGCAGCTTCCAGACACTGGGAAGCCTGGTGCACACCATGGCCCCTATGGTTCGCCCTCTTCTAGCTGCAAATTTACAATGTTCTGATTTGACGTTTTTGCATTTTGAGCGATTAAACCCAGGACTGCCACACTAAGCTATATCCCACCTTTTATTAATTCAATACTTTTGAAATTTCAGTGCAAGTTCTCAGTAAGTCATTAGGTTATCCAGAGTGGGCTCAAACTTTCAACCCTCCAGCCTCAGGCTCACAGGATGCTGAGATTAGAAGCAGGTATCAACACACTCTGAGTAAAGTCTTCTATTATCGTAATGGGCCACGTGCATCTACTGAGAATCTGATTCCACCGTATCTGCTTTTAGAACCGGCCCAGGATCACCATGACAGCCCTCGGTGGTCTCCCAGCCATGGTCCCTGGCAGGAGGGCAGCTTCCTTGCTGTGTGGGGTGGAGCTCAGCTAGGGGGTGTCATCTCTGTGCTTAAAACCAGCTCGAGTTCCCCCAGATGGTGGATACTGAGAGCTCAAGGGTGTGTCTTGATGGTTCAGAACCGGGGTACAAAGACAGGAGACTCCCGTGTAGATTTCACCAGGTTTTTTGGCTCAGACACTGGACGTCATTTGGACTATTGAAAAACAAATCCTAGGACTCAGGAGTTACTTAAGGGATCTGCAGTTGAGGGAATACGGGAGCATGGGAAGGGGAAGAAAAACATTAAGAGACAATCTGTATATTCACCAATTCCCCGAGATAAATATGAGTCTCGCGGTGTTTGACCTTCTGCCCATGTGGCACGCAACAGGCAGGTCATCACATGACCTGGGGTGGTCAACAGTCCCAGAGTAACTCAGCCTTATAGAGAAGTTACAAATTTAAAAGACCACAAGGCAATGTGTTGGCCATGTAAGGAAACAGCCTCTCGGGAATGTACCAAGAAAAGCAACTAGCTCACCAGCAAGAGATTGAATAAAACAGGAAGCCCATCAAGTTATGAAACATTTGTCCTGGGTTTTGAGGGTGACTAGAAGATATTTGAGGAGGAATATCCCACACAGGAAAAGGTGTATACAAAAACAGTGAGATGCAATCATCTTCTGGTTCTGCTCACAGGTGCAGGATTGGAATCAGGAACTCACTGGGGCTGTTGGTAGGATAGTCCCACAGCCAATTTAGGATCTACTCAAGGATTCTACAGGTAGCCAGAGCTGGGAGTGTAGTAGCAGGCAAAGGAGGACAAGGATGAGGGTGGGGGGCATGTGTGTACCAGCTCCCCAAGGCTGGTGTAATTATGATGCATCCCTAGCTTATACTAATAAAAAAAAACAATAATCGGGTGGCTGGAGGAGCTACTTGAGGGTGTCCTTTCTTCTGGATGGTGTGAATGTATGTGAGATATAGAAACATTAGGGCCCCCTGGGCCCATTAAAGCAGATCCCAGAGCTCCCAACAGATGGCTGAGTGGCAGGAAACACACAGAAGAGATGGAGGAGCCTGGGCCCTGTGCGGTGTTGTTTGAGCTGCTGGGTCAAGCTTTACCTGAAGCCCGCGTGCGTCTTGACTTCTCAGTTCCATGCACCAATGTGCCCTTTCTACCTTTGTGTGAAAATATTCTAAGCAAATACACAGCTGGCCAGACCCTTTCTAAGGCAGACTTCCTCCCGTCATGATGTTCCCTTGCCTGTGAGCCACACGGCAATGCTACTCAGAGGAAATCAGCTATTAAAAATGTATTCCATGGATTTCCCCTGACCTACAAAAGTTTTGCTCTGAGGAGAAGTGTTTCCCCAGCCAAGCCCTTGTCTGCGAGGACACCAAGCCTGCCTCAGTTCTTCCGGAAGAGCTGGCAGGGGAACACCTAGATCCCGAGCACTGTCTCGGGGAGCCTATCCCCACCCGGAATTCAGGAGGCTCCTTGTTCTGTGGGATGGGGATGGAGGCGCTGGAGCCCCATCCTGGGAGGTGACGCTTTTGGAGGCAGAGAGCCAGAGGGACCAAAGCACACAAATTCGACCGAACAGCCTAAATCCCACCCACACTCAAGGGGCTGCGCAGGGATCATGATTTATGGTCCTGCTTGCTTGAGGAGGGGAGAGAGGGGAATGGAAAGCTCCCCACGTTCCTGAAGGGGGCTGTGGCATGAGAGTGGGGGGAGGCGGGGGGAAGGAGCAGTGTGGGTCTGGATGCCTTTGAAACCAGAAACTGTGCTCCCTCGCCAGAAGGAGCGCCCCCACCCGTACACTATTCACCTCCCCTCTTGGGCCTGCGGAATGAGGGGAGCAGGGGGACCCCCAGGGCCATGGAGGCCCGCGTTGGCATAGGCCCAGGCTGAGAGGGGTGTGTCCCATACTTGGGAGTGTTTGAAGGTCAAGGTCAAAAAAGAAGTTTCCAACCCCTGGGGCTGCCCCAAACCTGGGACTTCACAGGAAGCTCGCCTCTCTGGCCTGGTTTACATGGCCAGGATTCCGAATCGTTGGAGAGAGGGGGTTAGGGAATGAGGGGTTGTCTGAGCTGAGGGGAGGGTCTCACAGGGAAAAAACGGGGCTCATGAACAGATTTATGCAAAGTGATGGAGGATGGGTTCCCAGTAGGGCAGCCTCGAGATGTAAGAAGCTGGGGACAGAATCTGGGAGCAGGAGCCGGAGTCCAGAATCTCAGCAACAAATATGGCCCCTGTGCAAGCCAGGATAAGCCATGGGCAGAAGACAGTCAGGCCGGGCAGCAAGGATCAGGACTCCGCTGCTAGAAACCACAGAGTAGGCTGATTTAAATGAACCTATACTAACAATAATTAATAATAATAATCTCCTAAATAATGTCCCATATAGTTGGAATAGAAGTCACCACAAGAGAAAACTTCTTGCGAGACAAATCTCCACAGTGATTCCATAGTAGGAAGTCTCCTGGGTCTGTGAACGTGGTGTTTTTGGCTGAGGTTATTTGGGGGAGCCATGAACTTCACGTAGAAGCGTTGTTTGTTGACTGCAGGACTGCTCAGAGCCTTTGCCAGGATGATGGACATCCGCAACATCTCTGAGGGAGGAGCTTAAAACGTGCATGTGGTACAAGATGGCTTGAATATCCCTTTTTTTTTTCTTGAGGAAGATGGACGTAGACGCGCCAGGGCACCGCCTCCGGAAATGGGGCACTGGAAGTCCACGCTATGGATGTACAGAAGAGGACTTTATGTGCAGGTAGTGAGCCCATTGTCCATAGGGAAATAAAGTAGGTGTAGATGGGGCTGTGGTGTCTCCCACAGGGGATTGTGAGGGGGACTGGGTGCTGACACCATGGGAATTCCTGAGCCCATTACGAATTTGGGACAGTGTAGACACACACTCAACAGGACTGGTGGGGAACACTGAGTTTTAGGAGCTGTGACTATGACGCTGTTATTCAATGGAAAGTTTTTGGAGTCATCAACATGGATGAGGAGAAATTAATACATACAATGTGCTCACTGCAGGCAGGGCCACTTACCAGAGGTGCACACACATCAGCCTTTCAACAAAGATGTGAGTTGATATGTTTGTTTTACCAGTGAAGCTCAGAGAGGTTGTGTGACTCGACCAGAGTTACACAGCAGGAATTGGAGCAAGACACAAATGCACATCTTGACGCCAGACCTGAGGCTGGCAGCTGGATAGCTAGCAATTTGGAATCAGGATCGGACTCAGGCACCAGGAAAACGGGGTGTGTAGCCATGACCCAACCATTAGCCTGCTGTGTGGCCTCCTTGACCTTAACCATGTTGTTTAACTTCTGGGGACCTAAGTTGTCTTCTGCAGAAAATGGAATTCATTGAGTCATTTGTGCTCCTGCGTCGTATTAAAGGAGGTATAGTACTATAATCCCAGCAGTCTGGTGGGCTGAGGCAGGAGGATCACATGTGCGAGCCCAGCCTTGGCTTAACTTAGAGAGTCCCCATCTCAAAGCCCAAACTAGGTAAATGAATTGGAGATGGGAAGGCCCTGAGCTGGATCTCCAGTACCATAAATTTTTTAAAAATGTGTAATTGCCCAGGAGGAAGGATGTACCACTTACCCACATAGCAGCTCACGAGAGCTCAGCGCCATCCCTGGAGCCCTAAGCGTGCTGTGACTATAGGAATCGTGGGTGCATACGTAGTGTGAGCTGTCTGCTAGGATGGAAACCGTCACGACGGCCTTCTTCTGAGTCGGGAGTCCGGGCCAGTCCCTGATTGCACGAGACGCACACTATGTCACAGGCGGCTCCTCGGGGCTTCAGTTTCCCTGTCTATAAAACAAGAGGGGAGGGGCCCGCTAGGCTCCAGCCAGGACACCTACAGCCCTTCTCAGTGTGGGTGCCAGGGATCACAGATATTTTTAAACCTGACCCGAGAACCACTCAGTTTGAGGTCTGGAGTAAGAAGCGCCTTCTCCGTGAACTCCCTGCTCAACCCAATGTGCCAAGAATTTTAAAAGGAGTTGCTCAAAGTGACTACTAAGTCAACAGCGTTCCTCAATGCGCTTTTGTCAAAAATCAAGTCCTTTCCTCTCCGAAAAGGAGCACCTGGTGACCAAGACACCTTTCGGAGGGTTACAGGGCATGTGGCTACAGTCAAGGCCCTGAAAAGTCCTGTAATAAAGAAAACTTCTAAAGATTTCTTTTTATGGTAGTGAGGATCAAGCCCAGCTTGCCCCAAGCTATATCCTCAGCCCATGTTTATTCTTTTTTATTTCAAGACAGGGTCGAGGCTGGGCTGGAACTGGGCAATCCTCCTGCCTCAGCATGATGGGAGCACAGGCGGGTGCACCACAAAATTCAGCCAAGTCTTTCCCGAGCTATCCCTGGCGCCATGTTGGGAATTCTCTGTCTCCTGCTGCCCACCCGCTCCTGGCTGGTAGGTGAGTGTTCTGCCAAGCACATTTAGAGAGAGAGAAAAAAATAATACGTCTAGTTGATTGATATAAAAATACATCTGCAGGGGGCTCAGAGTCAGAGCTCAGGAATAGCAGCCGGGCCTGGCGCTCTGATTGGAGAGGAGCGGTGTGCCCCCGAGAGCCTGGCGCGGGGTTAATGGGACCCCGCTCGCCTGGGCTGGAAGCGCTCCTGGGAGCACTCAGGGATCCTCAAAATAGCTCCCTTAATCCCCGGCTCCCTCCTGGGCCGGAGGAGCCAGCGGCCTGGTGATTCAGCCGCTCGCTTTGCCACCGACCCTCTCAGCCGGGGCTGCAGCCAGGCCTTGGTGCCGCCGGCAGCCAGGTGGCGGGAGCCCGGATTAGCTAGGTGACTCACGCGCTCGCCCCACCACGTCGGGTTTGGTCCAGAACTGAGGCTGGCTGCGCCACGTGTGAAATTCCCCGCAGCTGCCCGGGCCCGGAGGCCCCGCGTGCACCGGCAGCGTCCGGCTCCAGTTGGGTGGCCTTGGAGGGCAGCGCTGGCCAGCGCCCACGGGGGCCGTGTTCTGAGTCACGGTGATGCAAGCCCGGCTTCTGCCTTCTCCTGGCAGCCTCGCTGGCTGTGCTTGGTCCTGGTCCAGCCCAGGGAACTGGGGTCCTGACTCTGCCTCCAGAGCCTCCGCTGGGCCTGCGGCCCTCTGAAGGGACCAGCATCCTCTGGGACACAAAAGAGAGACACCTGTCTCGTGCTGTTTCCCAAAAGTCCCAGCCCTGACGGAGAGACTGGGTGTGGTCACCTTGCCTCCCGGGAGAGAGTGGGCAGGGAAGGGGTCAGCCAGGCCCAGTGTTCAACCAGGTGGCTTCGGAGGACACCCAAGTGGCCGGGTGGGGACAAGACATTGTCAGTTTTCTCCCCAGTCCACTGACTCAAGCCCCAGGGCAACCTCCCAGGAGGACCCGGAATCCACGGTCGCTTTTCTGCTTCGTGCCTTATAATGCACCTAATGGGCATCTGGCACATAGTAGGTGCTCCAGAAACAGATGTTTGTTGAATGACTCCAACAGACCGTTGGTTGCTTGAAAAAGATGGCACAGGCCCATCATCCCAATTCTCTGGGAGGCCGAGTCAGGAAGGTCACAAGTTCAAGGCTAACTTGGACAACCTAACAAGGTGGAGACTGTCTCAAAATAAAAAATAAAGATGGGTCTGGGGATGTAGCTCAGTGTGAGGGCCCTGGGCTCAATCCTCAAAGACAGAGAGAGAGAGAGAGAGAGACGGGGGGCGGGGGGGAGGAGGAGAAAAAAAAGAAAAGAACAGGAGGAGGTCGGGGAAGGGATAGTCTCTGCCTCTCACACATTGCACCAAGCAGGAGCCCCGTCCCTGGAGCTGACGCCCCGTGCATGATGGGAGAAGAGGCGGAGGATTTGCGAGCATCTTTAATCGACCCCACCTGCCTTTCAGGGTTGCTGAGAGGATTAAACATGATGATTTATCCCAAATGCCTGGTGCATTTTTGCACGTCAGGAAAGCCATCCCTTCCGTGGGGTGGGTACAGCTCCTTGGCAAGCGAGCCAGGGCCGGGATTCGGCGCCTCCTTGGGTAGGTGGCCTTGGGCAGGACGCAGCCTGCACCGCTGTGCACAGCAACCCTGCCCGACACATGGGGAACCAGTAAATGCCATCTGTGTGGATCAGCTGTTTGGGCCAACATAGCATCTTTTCTTTTCTTTCTTTTTTTTTTTTTTTTTCATGAGAATTGAACCCAGGACCGATCTTAACTTGACTTATCCCTAGCATTTTTTTTTTTATTTCTTAAAAATTTGAAGCACTGTCCCGCTAAACTGCTAAATTGCCCACACTAGACTCAAATTTGCAATCCTCCTGCCTCAGCCTCCCAGAGGACTGGAGTATTTCCCCTCTGAAATCCATCTCCACCCTCTATCAATGCATGAAGTTTCCTTGGGACCTCACTGCCCTGCCTGACTTCCTTTATGGGCCTGTCAGCTGAATGGTCTTTTTTTTTTGTGACGGGGTCTCACTCTGTAGTCCAAGCTGGTTCTGAATTCACTATGTAGCCCAGGCCGGTCTTGGATTCAGAATAGTCTGCCTGCCTCAGCCTCCTAAGTGCTAGGGTTACAGGTATAAGCCATCATACTCATGTGGTGCTGGGGAATTGAACTCGGGTACTTAGTACTTGGGTAGCACTTGCTAGGCAAGTGCTTTAGCTGCTGAGCCGTTCCTCTATCCCCAATCAGAATGGTCTGACAGTACCAAGTGGTCTAAAGATGACTGGCATTCATTTACGGTGTCTCCTGGGAGGGACCTTTCCTTCAGTCCTTCTGTTGTCACAACCCACCCCCTCTCATCCCTATGCCCTTTCTGTGGTCGCCTAACAGCATGACCAAGCCAGCTCCCTAGGCCTAAATCCTGGGCCCCGGGTCTGCTTTGTGGAGGTCCCCAAATTAAGACGGGGTTCTCAAGGAGTCAGAGTCCAGAAATCATAAGCCGCCATGGAAGACAATTGGATCAAGGCTTAGAAAGATCTCTCAGGGGTGGCTCTGGGGAAGACGGGCCAGGAGAGAGGTGGGGTGGGTGACAAGGACAGGGCTGGACTGTTGGGGACCCCCCTGGGGGACAGAACTCAGGGAGGAGCACAGAAGTAGTTAGGGGACAACAGAGGCATTAAAGACATCAGGGTGTCTGTCCCCCATGCACACCGTCAGAGAGCTGGAAGAGTGGGACGGGGGAGCGTGCTGAGCGTCTGAAGTCCCCAAACATTAGCAGCCTGAGCCCCTGGGGTCCAGAATCAGGAACCATAATCCCTTCAAAAGCATGTTTAGAAGTAGAGGGTGGAGCCTGAGGTGCTTTGTATAAAGCTAAAGAGAAAAAAATTAAATTAAACACACACACGCACATACATACATGCTCAGCTTTGCCCACGGGGGAAAACACAGCAATTACTATTTACTCCCCAAATCAGGAGTGATTTGTGGCCTAGCGAGGGGGGAGGTTATTTATGATGAGGGGTGGGAGGCACCTCCAGCCCCTGCCCCTCCTGTGTAAGTCACCCCGGCCCCGGGGCAGGTCCCTCTCCCCGTCCTGGAATGGCTTCCACAAAGTATCCATGGGAAAGCAGACATCACGGGCACTGAGGAGCCAGAAACAAACAGATAAGAAGCCAGGGCGCACACGGCCCACGGATGCCTGGCTCGCTTTGATGTCTTAGGACTGAGCCGTCATAAATTTTCTGGGGCAACAGATGGAGATGCTAACCCCCACTCTTCACGATGGGGTTCCTCAGCTCGCACAGATCTATTAGCACCCAGGAAGCTCCCTCCTGGCCTGCCAACCTCCCCCAGCCTCCCCAACCATCCTGCATGTCAGGTGCAAAATACGACCATGGTTGCTTCCTGGCCTGGAAATATGTTCAACAAAGCTAGCTGTCACCTTACCTGACACATGCTCTAGGCTGTGTGGGCACTGGGGGACCCATATCTAGAGCCAGCCGCTGTGTGGCTCACGGGTTAAGTCAACCTCTCTGAGCTCGGGGTGGCATCGGGACAGTGGGGATGAGGCAGAATGCCTAAGGTGGCAGTGATGACGCAAGCTCGCTGCTGGGCAGGTATGGTGCTCAGTAGACACCAGGTGCCCAATGCATACTACTAATGTTCTCACACAAAGAAAATGCAGCACAGCCCAGCTTATCCCCCGGATTCTTATTTGTAGGTATGTGCCTACAAAAGTCGTGGCTCCCAAGAGCCTCTGCGAGCCAGGATTAGCTAGGGAACTTTTGAACATGCTGGTGTGGCTATGGTTCAGGGCCCTGCAAAGGGTTAGGCCACTGGCACCTCTGCAGGGCATCCCGGGTGGTCCTGTCAGTGTCAACAGCTGCTATATGGAGGAAGCCAGGTGGGGAGCAGTGGCGTAGCCCAGCTGGCTGCGGACACAGCCTGGGGACAAGTCCCCTCTGGCCACCTGCTGGCACCGAGCCAGTGTCTTAAGAGGATAGGTGAAGGATTCACACCCATACTTCCCTTTGAGTTTCTCTGTGTTCTGTTAAGTTGTTACCCTGTGGGGAAGGAGTCCTGGGTGCTCTACGTCCAGGCTGGGGACCCCACTCTGGGATCTTCTGGGCCCTAACCTTGCACCTCCCAGTTCAGTGTCTACCCTGCCTCACACTGAGGTCCTTGCCAGTGTGTGCAACAGTCACCAAACCTTCCTTGGCCATTAGCCCAGTGGCTCAGGTACACAGCCCCTGAGGCAAGTCTTGGGGACCGATGGGGGACACTGTTAGCTCCCCACTCCCACCTCTTCCCAGCTTCCAGTGATGCCTCCAAGCTCCAGCAAACTCAGTGTTCCCTAGCTCCTGTCACCCGGAGTGATGCTCCCAGGATGCTGGCGACGTGCACTCTGGGGTGGCAGTGGGGAGCACCCACACAACAAAGGTCCAGCTGGATAAGTGACCCACAAGTGCCGGTCTCAAGGCATCCTCAAGGCACATGTATCCTGCAAATATCATCAGTCAGATCCGAGAGCCATCCTGGTCTTCTCCCTGGTCCCCAATTTAGGATTTGGGCCTCCCTGCTAAACCTTGTGGGGGTTGGGGGATTGTAAGGCTGTGTGTTCCTGAGAGTGTGTTTCCAAGAACTTGGGGAGGTCGACTCACTTCTGTGAGGTCACCATCCAACTCTACGCTCCCTCTGAATATTTACAGTGTGCCAAAACATCTGGGACATGGTACCAGCTCAATACGCGTTCCTCTGCCTCCTTCCCCTCCTCTGTCACCAACATGGCAAGGTGGGTGTGGCAAGACATCAGGAAGGGAAACCGAGATCTGTGGGTACTGCTAATGAGGGACTCAGGAATCCCTCCTCCCGAGGTGAGTGGTTTTCTCTACCTCAGCACTTTACACTACACCCTCCTGCATCTGCCCCGGGGGTCCTGGCACAACCAGGAAAGGCGGGGGCTGGGGGGACGGGCTGCCCAGTTGGGGACCCATTAATGGAGAGGGGGTGGTCTCTTCCCCTGCCTTGCCATCTCGGTCGATGCTCATTGATCCCCGCTCAGCAGAGTGAGAGCCCGTCTTTCAAAGTTTATTCTGGTGTCAATTTTTATAGCCGCCCCCCCTCACCCCCCTCAGATCAATACCTTGCAAAAACATTAAGGCAAACTTTGCGAAAGCCCATTGCTCAATATGAGTTTTATGAATGGCTGCCGGCCCCGGCTCTGAGCATTTGGAAGTAAGTGGTACCTTTAATCAGATGAGTGATGGAAGCCTGTCAGCACAGATGCTTTCTCAGCCCAGGGAGGAAGGAGGGCTGGGCCCACCTCTCCCTTCATCAGACACACTTGTTTCCACAGTTGGGGAAGTGGCCGCGACTCGGCCTCAATGTTGGATAAACCAATATTAAACTAGGAAACAAAAATAAGAACAAGCAAAAGGAAACCCAGAGGCTAGTAAATATTTTTTAAAAAAATGTAGCACGGGCCTGCAATCTCAGCACTCAGGAGGCTGAGGCAGGTGGATGGCAAGTTTGAGCTCAGCCTGAACAACTTAGCAAGACCTTGCCTCAAAATAAAATGGGCAATGTGAAAAACCCTGAGTTTAATCCCCAGTGCTGAAGAAAAATGCTCATCTTTAGTTATTATCAAGAAAATACCAATTAATAATTATGATCAAAAAAATTCTTCCTTGGCCCTCTCAGCTAGGCAGAAATTAAAAAGTAAGCACCATCATTAAGCACCAGATTGTCTCGGTCTTTACTATTGGCAAAGCCAGGTGATTGTAACCCAGCTTGAAGAGCAATTTAGAATTGTGAATCTGGCGTGGGAGAGGCCTGTGGTGCCCAACGACAGGCACGAGACACAGACAAAGGCAGAGAGGCTGACTCGCAGCTCATCAGACATAAAGATGTTCACTGCAGTGTTGCGTACGTTAGGAAAATGCAAAAGCAACGTAGACCTCCACAGGAAAGAGGTGATTAAATCCACCATTATAGGCCTGGTGAAGCAGGTCTGTCATCCCCACACTCTAGGAGGCTGAGGCAGGAGGATTACAAGTTCAAGCCCATCCTGGACAACTTAGTGACTTGGGGAGACGCTGTCTCAAAATCAAAAATGAAAATGAGCTGGGAATAATGTAGTTCCACGCGAAGGTCTTGGGGGCTTGATCCCCAGTAAAACACACACACACACACACACACACACACACACACAAACACACACAGGGTCCACCACCAAAGCAACATCTATAAAGAAATACCACATAACAGCCAAAGAATAAAGTGTATGCACCAGCACAGAAAGCTTGAGATCAAACTAAAGAAGAAGAAAGGTGGCCAGGTGAGGATACTTGTTCAGATGGTACCCCACATCAAATGTTCAGAAACATGCAAATGAATGCTATACAATGTTCATGGATATGGATGACCTAAAAGGGGAAAACTTGTGGGAAATAATTTGGAGTATTGGGATAGTGTTGATGTCCCAGCTGGGAGGGAGGGAATGGAAGAAGGGAAGATGATACTTTGAGCTGATGTTTTATCAGTAATAATGCAGTTCTAAGGTGAGAAATCTGATGCTAAAGCAAATATGGTAAAAAGGTGGGATCCCAGCAGACATGAGTGAGCAGTGGGTGTACCCAAGTCACTGGTTCCTTGGGCCACTGCTGTCCTGAGTGACAAGAATGAAGCCTGTACCTATCAAGTACTTAAGAAATATTTGTTGAGTGAATGAATAATGAGCCAGAAAAATCTGTGCTCTGGTGACAGCTGGCCCTTACATTTTTTTCACTGTAATTTTATGTGTTTGCCATATTTCACTGGGAAAGGGGGAAGAAGAAAGCCAAGCAGACCTGGCCTAAGAGCTCGGCTGTTAATGCACATGGTCTCAGCTGTGTCTCTTTTCATTAACATGCTATGGGAGCAGGACATTTTCTGAGGGGCCTGGAGGATGACAGGTAACAAACATAGCTGAAGTAAACATTATCGTGACACTGTGTGTGTTTGCACGAAGCACACACTGTGCGGTAGCTACCCTGCCATGATCGTAGGCCCTGGATGCATTGCAGAGCCATCTTAACCTCTGGAAAACCGCCATGTCTGGGCCCTGGGAACTGATGCCCCATCATTTCTCACTGCCTGATGGAGGGGCCCAGGAATCAGCATTCTACCTAGTCTCTCCCGGTGATCTGGGTGCCCAGAGAAGGCGGAGACACACTTCCCAGGTCACAGAATGCTTCCCAGGGAGAGGACACACCTGCCCTTCACCTCCATATCCCCAGCCCCTGCCCACAGCAGTGATGGAGTAAGCGTTTGCCCCATAAAAGTACAGAAATAAAAAGAAATCTGTGCCCACACAGATCTAAAATAAAATACAAATTGCACATGACTGAGGAAGCATGAGTTGACATCAGGTGAGGATGTTTCTTTCTCCCCTGAGGGATAGAAGATCACAGTGCATCTGTTGCTTGTAGTTCCTTAGAGCTGGGGTCCCCAACCCTGAGCCTCAGAGTGGTGTTGGTCTGTGTGGCCTTGAAGGTACCATCCACAGAGACAGAGAGGAGTAAGAAGCAAGAGGGACATGGAGAGCGAGGTCCTGCCTCCTACCAGCATGCACCTATTAGGTTCTAACGCTACTACTGATTGGCAGGAGCCAGAGCTTCGCTCCCAGCTCCCCTCCTACAGCTGCTGCCCTGTTTAAGTCATCCTGCCACAGCCTACTGCCTAATAAGTACCCCCCCCCACCACCCAGGTCGTCACACACACTCCTTGGGAGAGCAGTCTTCAACCGGTCTGGTTCCTGGTGTCAAAAAGGTTGGGGACAACTTCCTCAGAGCCTAGGAAATCCAAGGTTTTCAATCCCCTCCATGAGATTCTTGGTCCATCCCCTTGTTCCTCTAGTCACAGACATCTGGTCAACAATTGAGACTTGTTTTTTTGTAGCATCAAAAGAGCAATTACTTCAATTTCATTTTATAGGACACCTACAAGGTTCCCGGCTATGGGGAAAACAAAACAACTTAGAAATGTTTTCTTCTTCCCTGTGAGAGCTGGAAAACTCCAGAAAACTCTCAAACAAGGAGCAGGCCACGCAAGCGAAGGGATCAATAACACACTGTGGAAAGACAGAGGAGATTAGAATTTCCAAGCATGGGAGGAAACACTCTGAGAGGAGGTGTGATGCTGCCTGAAAATAAATTAAACGTGGCTCTGTCTCATCAGTGGCAGCTGGAGGGATGTCAGCAAAGCTCAGGACCTCCCAAACCCCCAGCTTCTAGGACCTCACGGGTGTACCAAGTCCCCCAGGGGTCCCCAAAGAGTATCAAATGTCTTCAAACAATGAGGTGTTGGGATGGGACATTTTGCTAGGGTATTTCATGCAGGAAATGAAGGTTCCAGCAGAGACTGTAAGATTAGGTCCAGGAGATGCAGGGTTGGGAAACCAAGCTGAAGAATTCCGGAACTTATGGCCGGAAGAGGGAAAGGATCAGAGCACGTCGTGTAAGCGCAATGCACGACTGGATAGAAGACACGCCTGTGGCATGTGTGTATGCATGTGCACTTGGGCAGGCACATGTGTGCACGGTTGCACACTGGTGGAGTGCTTTTTATTTCTACTTAGCTTTGCATGTGAGACTGTGCATCTGTTTTTTCTACAGGTGGTGTCTTTGAAAGTGTGGAGCATGTGAACAAGCACATGTGTGGATACACATGCACCTGTATGTATGACTTCATGCACGTGAGGATTGTGGCGGGTTCTTATATGTGTAGATTCAAGCATGCATGTGTGTATGTGGATATTGTATGTATCTTCGTGGGTGCAAGTTGGCGTGGTTACATAAATGTCAGCAAATGTTTGCCGGGGTGAACCTATGGGTGTGCATGCTGCCTTTGGGCATTTGTGTCCTGCCATGATCTCTGGGAAGGAGGGTTTGTGTCTGCGTGGGGACTGGGGAGGAATGTGTGTGTGTGCTTGAAATGCGGGGTTGTGTGCAAGTGGATAAACACACATGCCCGTGGATGTGGGGATTGAGGGTGTGGATCTCTGAATATGTGTGTGTGTGTGTGTGTGTGTGTGTGTGTGTGTGTGTGTGTGTGTGTGTGTGTGTGTGATCATCTAGAGCCTATTGATGCAGAGGTGGAATAAAGTCTGACATTGAAGTACCCAGCGAGCCAGAAGTCAGGACCTGGAGCCACCCATGAACCGGAAACACTAAGTGCAACTTCCGGCCCATTGAGAGCTGGTCTTGCATCTGGTAGACCATCCCTCCTGTGAGTACACATGTGCACCTGGCAGAGAACTCTGCATGGGAGCGGCCGGTGTTTCCTGTGGGGCTCGAGGGACTTCACCTGTCACTTGCCTAGGGACAGATGGGGCATATCCTTCTGGGATGGGCGCTGAGGGCAGCTGAGTCAGCTTCCTTCTGAGAGGGCAGCAGGGAGGACCAGGACAGTGGCAAAGGCTGCCCGTTTGTTGGAAGCCCCTGGAGCATACTAGAAGGCAGAGTGTGAAGAATGGAGAGTGGGACCGGGTTCGAATTCTGACTCTCCCACTCTCAAGCTGTGTGACCTTGTCCCTCTCAACCTGTCTGGCCACACACGAAACCACTGGGATGTATCCGTTAGACCTCAGATGAGGACACCCAGCAAAATCTCATCTCCAGCCCAATGCCAACCACTCAAGAGATGGAAGTGGCAGGAGCGGGTCCTTTATCCTCCCTCCTCATAGCCTTGGCCCTGCAGCAGATGAGAGTCCCAAGGACTGTGTGTTTCCATTTGCTTGAAATTCTAGAGGAAGCAAAACCACGTGGACAGAAGGCAGCTGGGAACTGGGAGGCATTCTAGGGTGAGGGCACGCTCCTGTGCCTGTCCTGTGGGGCCGGCTGTGTGACTGAGCCCGAGTTACTCTCTGAACACACTAAGAGCCGGGTATTATTTTATGAGGAAATTACACGTCAGTAAACTCACAAAGAGAGACAGAGACTGTACCGCAGCCCTGAGTGATAGGGCCACTTCAGGGAGCGTCTCTGGGAAGGAGCCATTTGGTGCCATTCTCCATGGACTGGCTCAGGTTGTCCCTGTCTCTGTGGCCTGGAGCTCAGTGCAGTGTCTGGGCCTAGGGTACTTCTGGACAAACATTTGCCTTTTTCTAACCATCCCCAAGCTGGTCCAGGTGTGTCATAATCCTATAATCTCAGCACTCTGAGAGGCTGAGGCAGGAGGATTACAAGTTTGAGCCCAGGCTGGGCAACTTAGTGACTTAGTGAGACCCTGTCTCAAAACCAAATGTGAAAATGTGCTGGAGATGTAGTTCCAGGTGAAGGCCCTGGGTTCCATCCCTCATATCACATGCATGTACCCACACCCACCGACACCCCATTTCTTGAGCTTGCATCTGTGAGTCACGCGCTCACTTCCCTGGCCAAGGACCTTCCAGCACTCATGTCCCTAGTAAATATTTTAGTGGCCGTGGGGATCAATGAGGCATCATGAACAGGAAATTGGATGTAAATCATCTCGGTTGTTCTGTTACCCCAAAAATCAATCTTCACTCATTAGAGCTATTAGCTCCTGAGGAGGCTTGGCGTGGAGGGTGGTGGCAGCCGGGTGCCTCACCTGGGGTGCATGGATGGAGCCGGGCACGGGTGCCTGGAGACACACCACGTTTCTCAGAGATCAGCTCTCCCCTCCAGGCTAGGACACATGGGCCACAATGGGGTCCTCTGCTCTTCTCTCCCCAGATCCTCCACTTCACCTCAGGTTTCCCTGGACAGCAGGAGCCAGACTCTGTGAAGGAAACCTCTGTTTGGTGCCCTTTCTTCCTTTAATGGTGTTCCACCATGAGTCAAGCATGTGGGTGTCAGGAGCCGTCAACACGTAAGTCCCCTTCCCTCCACTCATGCTGAGAGCCCCTGGGTTCTCCTTCCATGCTGTGGGTTCTATTCCAAACACTGACCTTTCCTAGTCATTTTGACTTTGCAGACAAGCAGGAAGTGGCCCGGTGCCAGATCTGGTGAGTAAGGATGGGAAGCACCGCCACATTTTGGGGAGCCAGCCTTTCCCTTGGGTGGCACCCTCTAAACTGCATTTCCAGGAGCAGACTTCTGGTCGTGCTTCAGAAAGCTGCTAGAATTGTGGGGCCATTGCATTCAAACAGCAGGCAAGAATTCTGAGGCGGATTCGCAGCAAAGTGTAACCGTAACCCTGTTTTCCTTTAAATTTTGTAGTTTCTCATGGTCCCTCATACGCATCAACTGCAATGGATTGTCTCCATGCAAACACAGGCATGGCCTTGCACGAGCAGACCGCGGGCACAGCCGGTCACCCTGCAGATTCAGACCTTCAAATCATCCCTCAAAAGCCCAGATGCACAAAGCCGAGGGCCAGCCCATCAGCACAGCCACCCATTGGGGACACAGGACACTGGAGGGACCCTAGCATGGCTGGCCCTGCGCACCTCTCAGGGCCAGATCAGAGCCTCCACCTGCTAATTCGGTCTGCATGGAGATGCACAGTGTGGTAGGAATTCGGTGTCAGTTATCGTGAAAGCCTAGTTCCTCGTCCATGGAGAGAGCTGGGCTGGCAGCCACCGGAAGAGGTCTCTTTCAGTAGAGACGTGGTCACCCCAGCCACGGGGTCCCCTGGCAAGGGCATCGTGCCCTCCAGCCTGCACATTCCCAGACGCCGGTGGGGCAGCCCCCTCTGCACTCCCCTCTGACACCCCAAGTGGCCCCGGGAGGCCCAGGGGACAAGCGCTCTGAGACTTCTAGGGCTTCCTTTCTGCTGCAACCAACCCGTTCCCACAAATCCCAAAATAGAGGCCCTGGCACAGGCGCGAGCTCTGAAATACAGAGACAGCTGCACAGGAAAATGGTGGCAAGAGGAGGGCAGGAGGGCCGTCTGCTCCTGCGGGGAGCCCCCCACCTCCTGGGAGAATTTGGGGGCGTGTGAGGGCACAGGGGGGTCACCAAGCTTAGCACCGCCCCCTCATCTTCAAACAAGCTTAAACTCACGCCTCCATGAGAGTCGGAAAACTTGGGAGTTCTGAGGAAAAGTGGGACATCTTCTGCATGGCTGGAAAAAAATCTGGTGTCTCTGCCTCCACCGGAAGTCCTTTTCTAAGGGGAACTCTAGGTCCCCGAGCTCCACTGCTTCTGGTCACTGTCTCCCATGTCCACCTGGCACCTTGCTGTTGTTCCAAGGGTTCTAAGTTTCTGCTCTGTTCCCAGGCCGGCACACCTGGCAGCTCTTCCACACACACTGGAGCAGCTGCCACGGACCGGGCAGTGTGTGGGGACACACAGGACAGCCAGACCTGGCCCTGGGTTTGAAGGAGGAAGAGGGACCAAGACAACTCCAGGTTGCCCGGCAATGGGAGATGGAAGGACAGCTCACGTTTCACCAACTGCCTACTACGCGCCAGGCCCTGGGTGTCCCAATTTATAAACATACCAATTTGTGAGCTCCATGCTTGGAGTATTGAAACTACCATAATCTTTACTTCATAGATCATAAAAACTGAGGCACAAAAAAAAGAATCAAAAAACTTGCCTGAAATCACACAGCTAGAATATAGAGAAGCCTAGAGAAGACCCCCTGGGAGGGAACTCAGCCACTTCCGACTCACACAGGCTGGCCTGGTGGCGCTCTCACGGGGTTCTGTTTCTTTGTCTGCGTAATGAGAATTGTCTCCAAACTCCAGCGGGGACCACAGGATCCTGTGTTTATCCTTGCAATGCTCTGTAGAGTTTTCTGACTCAAAGGAAGTTCCTGGAAACAAAAAATGAAGGTGATGGTTTTATCTGTCAGCTGTCGCTGTCTAACAAACAGTCCCAGGACGGAAGCACTGGTGACCACTCCTGCATCCTGCAGTAGTGGCAGGTCCTTTGGGACGCTTTCCTGCTCGCTTCAGGTGGGGTGCACCTTCACGTTGCACTGCTGGCTGACATTCTGGCGGGGATGGTGCTAGCTAGCTGTCCTTGGAGAAGGGGACAGAGAGCTGCTTTGCACCCCCTCCAGCCAGCCCAGGCATGTGCCAAGGCAGCCACGGGGGCCGAGAGAGGGCACAGGCTTGCGTGAGTGCTTTTCCAAGCCTCTAATCACATCAAGTTCCCCTGATGGCCAATGTGACTCCCACAGCTGAGCCCAGAGTCATGGCAGGTGGATGCCTGGCTCTAGGAGGCCTCGCAGCCCCAGCCAACTTTCATCATGACGGGCACTCGGGGGCGTGCAGTGTGCAGCTGGCACACACCACGGCCTTCCTGGTGCTGGTCATTGTTCTGGCGGCAGTTCCCCGGCACCAGAGAAGATGCAATCAACACACACCAAGCAAAGAACTGAAGGATGGACAGGCAAGAAAAACCACCCCTGTATCCTTGAAGGCTGAGTGGAAGTTTGAACAGAGGTGGAGAATGATGAGGGAAGGTCAGTGTTCTGGGGGAGACCAGCTCACGAGGTGGGAGATGCCACGAAATGCCCACCTGTGCCGGACACCCAGGAGCAGGAGAGGTGGGAAGCGGAGCGGCTCAAGGGTGGAAGACCGTCTGGAGAGTCTGCAGGGCGCCAATGAAGGGAAAGGAAGTGAAAGAAAAAGGCCACCAGGGAGACGGAGAGGGACGCGGGAGGAGAAGCAGCTCAGCGCAGGTCAGATGGGCCGGGACGCCAGCCCCACGGAGCGCCAGGGGCAGAGTGGCAGGCAGAGGACGGCAAACACGGCACAGAGCCTTCTTCGCAGACACGGGCACAGGGCATCAGCACCCCCCTTTCCCAGGGGAGAAAACTGAGGCTGGAGGATGGAGCCACAAGTCCAAGTCCCCGCTGAGGTAAAGCCTGAGCCGTCACCCCCCCCCACACACACACACACACACACTGTCCCGTGCACACAGGTGCCTTTCCCTCAGAGAGAGCTGCCAGCAAGGGCCCAGGTGTGGCAAGGGACGGAGCAAGGACGGGTCACCAACCTTGCCCCGCACCCTGCAGGCCATGGCCAAGCGCCTTCTGGGGACAGCAGCTCCTGCGACCCCTGGAGTACGGGGCTCTGTCCAGTGTCCCTGGCCGCACAGCCCCCTCCCTGGTCGTGTGTGTGTGTGTGTGTGTGTGTGTCCACGCATGTGCGTATCTACAGAAAATGAACTCGGGACCTTCACACTGAGCAACACCCCCAGTTCTTCCTTTTTTGACTGTGAGGCCAGGTCTCGCGAGGTCACCGTGTTGCCCAACGTGAGCTCCTCCTGCTGTCACTCTTAGAGTGAGGTAGGCACAGTCAGGGCTTAATAAACGCTAGCTGTGGTTGTTTATCAGAGCAGGACGGTGACTTGTCCAAATACACACAGCTAGTGGCTAGTAGAGGCGACCCAGGTCTGTCCCCGCAGCTGCGTTAGGCACAGCTGGGACAGCGGAGACAGAGGAGCCCCTTCCTGCGTCTGCCCTCTTTCCTCCCCCGCGCTTGCCCTGGAAGCCGCCCCCTGGCCGGGGCTGGGAAGCCTCTGGTTACTGTGTTCCCAGCCGGGACACCCTGGCAGGCCCCCGCCTCTGCGGCCCTGGGGATCCTTCCTCTCCCGCCCTCCGCACATCAGGGTGACAGAGGCCAGCTCAGGCCTGACGTGCCTGGAGACGCCGCAGGGCGGTCCTCCCCTGCCACAGGCAGAGCGCACAGTAGCCCGGGGGAGCCCGGGCCTGGGCTGGCTGGGAGGACTCGGAGGACGGGGTCCTCTGCGCAGTCAGCACCTTCCAGTACCTCGCTCCCTTCCTGAGACGGCTCTCTTGCTGACTCTTCTTTACAGATAAGGAAATTGAGGCTCCAAGAGATCAAGACATTTGTCCCACGTCACACAGTGTTAAGAAAAAGAGCCAAGATTTAATGCTAATTTTGTTTGGTTCTGAAATCTGGTCATTACACCCCAACCCACAGCGGCCACTCCAAATCCTGTTTTCTTCCTGGTGGATGCAGTCAGACCAAGGGAAGCCACTGAGGCCTCCTTGCCCCGCCTCCGGTAGACCCACGTGCAGACTGGGTGTATGCAGTATATGCAAATGCATGCAAATCGCATGGAGAGTTGACTGAACCCTAAAGTGCAAGTCCCCTGGCTGGATGAGGTGATCTGTTTACCTGCCACCATCCTTTAGGTAAGCTAGGGAAGTGGGGAAGGGGCGTGGCTGGGGCGGAGCCTCACCTGCTGGAGACCCTCCCCCTTTGGGGCTGCCCAGGACCCCCAACATCTCCAGACCCGGGCCAGCCACCTTCAGGTTCCCTTCCTGGCCAGCCCCAGGAGGAGGCACCAGGCCAGCCTGCAGAAGGTGCGGGGCTGCCCTCTGCTAATTACTCTGATCCTTTGCACTCTGTAAAACAGCCCCACAACACTGCTTGGTCCCCTCTGACTTTAACCTTGCAACCCAGTCGGCCCTTGTAAAAAGTGGGGGTGGGGGTCTCAGGGCAGCCAGGCCAGCCCACGCTGGTCCCCAGGTCTGCCCTGAGCCTGTTCCTTTAATGGTCCCCTCCCTGGACTCACACACACACACACACACACAAAAGAAATAGAACTCTTTTTACAAGGCAGCCAGGCTGCCACAGGATCACCTCCACCACGGCAGGTTCTGGGACCTTTAAGGTTCTGGCCTTCCAGGACCCTCTGCGCCTGAGCCGGCTCCTCGTCTGCTCCCCGTCTCTGGAAAGTCTCCTGTTCCACTTCCAGCTCCACATCTGTCCCTCCCCCGGCCCAGCTCTTGCTTTTCATGTGTTTTGGGGCCTTTTCCCATTCCACGGGCTACAGAGGAATCACTTGCAATTCTGAAGCTCAGTTTTCCCATCTGTAAAATGGAAGGATGTCCTGGCAAGCTAAGGGAGCTGGCAGATCTCTGCTGCCAGGAAATTAAAACTCCTTCAGTTGCCCTAAGGACTTTAGAGGAAACGGATGAAAAAGCCAAAGACAGACCATGTCAGGTGACCCCAGGACCCTCTGCCATCCCATTAATGAGGGTTTGTCATCTTTTATTACCCCCATAGACAGTAAGCTCTGGGAGGACAGAAGTTGTGCCCTGCGACCACCATTCATTGTAGCCTGGAGGCCCCAGCCCAGGTCTTGGCCCAGAGTGGATAAGCCACAAGGGCTTTACTGAATGGAGGAATCTATGAATGAATGAGTGAATGAATTCGGGCAGTCTGTCCAAGTTCTACCATGTTCCCTCGAATCCTTCACTGGGTCAGGCCTTTAGGAAAATAACTCATAGAATGTAGAAAAAAAAGTGGGGGGAAGCCAGGCATGGTGGTGCACACCTGTCGTCCCAGCACTCTGGGAAGCAGAGGCAGGAAGATCCCAGCCTGGGCAAATGAGCAAGACTCTGCCTCAAATTTTAACAAATAAATTAAGGGAGCTGTGGAAGTAGCCCAGTGTGAAGACTTTGGGTTCCCTCATGAAAAAAAGATTTTTTTAAAAGAAGAGGATTGGTGAGTGAGGAGGACATGAAGATAGATCCAGCCAGAGAAAGCCAGTGTTTTTTTTCCCCCACTGTGTTGCTCAGATGTGGCTTCCTGTCTCTCTCTTCTCCCTGTTCTTGAAAAGAAAGAAACAAGAGGTGAGCTCCTGACACACAATAAACTCATGGAACAAGTTGAACCAAACGTCTTGGCTAACCAAGGGAAGCCAGGTGCCTGGCAACATTTATAAACTCAGACAGATAGGAGGGACGCCTTGTTCGCTCTCCACCCACAGGTTCTGGCCTGGGAATGCGATAACAAGTTGAATTGATTGTTCAGGGTCTGGTACAAAGAGACCAGAGAGGGGCACGCCACAGTGTCATCCTGGAAAATGCCAACACAGGCTGGTGGCAAAGCAGACGGAAAGTTCCATTGAACAGATCTGTAGCAAGTGCCAGCTGTGCACTTAGTAGGTGACGTGCAAGGTTCGTGTCAATGAACAGGACGCACAGCACATGCTGTCTTGAAATCCGGACAAAATGAGAACTTGAGCCACCCTATAGAATATCAGTCTAAGTGCAGGGTGACATTTCTCCTGACAGCTTCAAAGTTGAAGAGACTGCTCAGAGATGAATTTCAGGACCTTTGGTTATTCATTGAATAAACACACGGAGTAAGTCTTACCCAGAGTGTGAAATGGGGAAAGTTGGTCCCACAGATTTTCGTCGTCCTTCTTCAGTACCTCCTCTTACCTATCACTTATCCTAAAATTTAAATATTGTTATCATGCTGTGTGTGTAGAAGCAGGGGCCGTGGTACAGATGATGACACACAGCTCGGAGCCCTTTTTGCAGTCAGTTATCAGATCTAAACATACAGTTGCTGTATTATTCTGTCTTCCTTTCTCTTTGAGAAACAATTGTCTCATTGCCAGATTTCCAGAAGAGAAGCTTTTCTGTGTGTGCGCACAGGAAGCACAACTTTTCGTGGGCACGATTTACTTGTGAGGCATTTGGATCACTGTCTGCAGAGTTGGCAAACCACTTGAGAAGCTCCTGATGTGTGCCAGATGCTTCAAAAAAGGCCACTTTAGAAGACAAAATTCCTCCCAGCAACGTGAGAATGGAGGGCTCGGAAGAAAGAAAGGGCTTCTGGGAGAGCATGCTATGTGAAGGCTGCAGTCTTTGGGGAGGGCGGAGCCACGGAGGAGAGGGGCTTATGGGTGGGCAGCTGGGGCAGGGAGGGAAGACAGTAGTCAAGGCTAGGAACGCGAGAACCAGACAGTGGAAAATAGCAATTACAATGGCAGATATATGTCAAGCGCCGAGTGGTGGGCCACACCCTGTCTTCAGCTGGAGCGTAGCACGTCTCTCTGGCAGCAGAAAGGAGGCTGTAGGTACAGTTGTCCTCACGGGGCCTGCTGGAGAGTTGGAGAGATCATGTCAGGCATGCGACACTAATCACAGTGTGAGGCTCTGCTCCTCCACTCCGCTCCTGTCCCGAGCTGGATGGTGGAGAGGAAGTAATCTGACTGAGGGTGCCCGCCACCCGACAGCACAACCAGAACTCACCCCAAGCCTGCCTGTCCCTAGAACCTACTGCCAAAGCCATGGGGCTACAGCGTGAGAAGACCAGGGCGCCATCTTGGCTTTACTCTACATGATAGCCTGGGAGACGCCGTATTGAAATGCTGTTAAGGGCATTAAAAACAAATCAAAGATATGCCCAGGGTTGCCTCTCCTGTCTAAGTCCTAGAGTGTGGTAACCTTTTCTCTGGAAAAAAAAAAAAAGAAAAGAAAATGTTTAGCCCACATTCTCAGCACTTAGGGTGCCAAATGCTGAAGGCTGGCAAGTTTGAGTCCAGCTTGGCCAACTTAGATTGACTGACTGATTAGTCGATTGAAATTGGTGAAACTGGGGGTTAAAATCAAGGTCTTCTCACTAAGCTACATCTCCAAACTATTTTTTGTTTAATTTTTATTTTTTATTTTGAGATAGGGTCTCACTAAATTTCAGGCTCTACCTTGTGATTCTCCTGTCTTAGCCTCCCAAAGTGTTGGGATGATGTGCCAGAGCCACCAGACCCAGCTAAAACCTAAAGATCTAGCAAAACTGTCACAAAAAAAAAAAAATCAAACATAAAAAGATCTGAGAACGTAGCTCTGAGTAAAGGGTCTGGGTTCAATCAGCAGTACTGCGAAATTAGTTAAAACTCCTGTGGTCATTCTGTGGTGACTTTTGGACATTTTTGTCCCCAATGTCCTTCCCAAAGATGACATCTCAAGAAGTACCATATGGAAGGTCAGAAGAAAAAGACCCAAAGCCACTGTCACCAGCTCCCCTCCAGCAAGACCTGGTCCCCCGTGGGTCCCTGCTGCCTCCCACAGCAAGAACAGGACCCAGAGTATTTATTCTTATTGGCTGAAACTCAGAAAGGTCGCAATGCCAGTGACAAGGCTCTCAGGCCAGTCCAGGAATCTGTTCCCCGGGTTTTACCACCGGTGACACTCCCGTCCTCATAAACCAGCCTCTCAGCTAAGTTTCTGTGAGCCACAAGCCCTCAGGGAGGTTTGCCAGCCTGAGAGGCGCCATATTGAACTGTTGTTAAGTCCACAGAGCTTAGCGTCTTCCCACCCATTGGTACTCATTGGCAAAGATGTCCTGAGCGAGGCCTTTAATTCCTGCCAATGACATCACCCTTGTTCTCAGCGCAGCACCAGGCCTGGACAGGAAGGCAACTCCCAGGGAGATTCGGATGGACGTGGGGAAGTCCTCCCTGTTCCCCTGGCCCCCAAGTCGCAGGCAGACCTGAAACCAGGCAACACAGTAATCTCCGCTGTTGGAGATTCCGATCTCTTGGCTGAGATGCAAAGGCGGCTCGGCAGCCTCGGCTCAATGGTCGGTGGGAATGCTCCTTGTCCCGCAGGAGCCCGGGGCCCCCGGGCCCTGGCCCCATTCCAATCCCCTGTGTCCTTCCTCAGGAGGCCCCAGATGCTAATCACAGACTCTCAGGACTGGCAGAGGGCTCTTGAAATCCAGTGGTGTTCTGTTCATATTTGGGCACCCTGGAGATCAGCATGGGGAGGTCAAGGGCAATGGTGGAGACTGGACAGCGACTTGATCATTCAGCCACGTCACTGAGTACCCACAGGGCTCCAGGCCTGTGAAGGGCACTGGAGGGAAGGAGATGGCAGGCAGCCTTGACCCGCAGCCTGCCCAGAAGCTCACTGACTGGAAGGAGAGACCAGCACTACCAGCCCAAGCACATCACCCAATGAAATATGTCACTGTCGGTGTGCAGGGCGCCAGCAGTGGAGAAGTTGTGGGGCAGAGGGGCCCCGCCTGGGGGCAGGCAAGGACACATTGGGACCATCCAGAGGGACTACACCCTCTGGATCTTGTATTCAGCTGTCCCCTTGTCAGGGAGATGTCTGCTAAGCATCCCATTTTAAACTGTTATCCCTTTTCATATTTTGGGTTCCATTTACTTTCGACTTGTTTCATATCTTTCAGAATCTAATGTAATACACTCACTTTTTATCACTGCTGTGGTCCTGGGGATTGAACCTGAGCTATATTCCCTTTTCTATTTCATTTTATTTTTCTTTGGAGACAAGTTATCAACGAGTTGCTATTAAATTGAACCTGGGCTTGAATTTATAATCCTCCTGCCTCTGCCTCGCAGAGTGCTGGGATTCCAGGCTTGTGCTACCACACCCAAATTTATACTAATATTTTTTGTTTACTATTCTCTCTTGAAATTGAGGGAAACTCCCATAAGCCCGAGTGCAACGCACTTTTCCCCTCATTGGCGTCACCTGCAGCATTTGGAAGACTATCTGGCAGTTGTCCAGAAATCTCTACCGAACAAATGAAGGAAGGAAGGAATAAGTGATTGCCAGATGCCCAAGCGGACCAGCCCCGAGAGGCCCAGGTGGGGGGTCACTGGCGACAGGTGGTGGTGGTGCAGGGCAGATCAAGGCCATGCCCGTGCCACCGGAGGCTGCTGGGTGTTCCTGAGGTCATTTCACAAGCAAAGCTGTTCCCTCCCAGGCAACCCGTACCAGGAAGTCACGTTCCCATCGCTGCTTCTCCTCCGAGTGGCAGTGGTCACACCTGGAAGGAACTGAGGTCTCCGGAGCACCGTCCTAGTCACTTGGGAATCAGCACGTGGCCACAGTGCTCCTCACCACCATGACAGAGCCAATACAAGGCAGAGGCAAGTGAGTCTTTCTTTTGGGGGAGGAAATTTAATTCTGAACCATAAAAATCTCCATTATCAAGATCAATGACAGCTTAAGACAGTGTTTTTAAAAGTCTAAGTGAATGCAATGAACCCATGCCAAGGAAAACATCAAAAGTTCCAATAATGACAAGATCCAGATCACAGCTTACCTTCCTGTAATCTGGCCCTGGTTTCAATAAAACTTTATTTATAAAATTAACCTGGGGGGGGGGGGTGGAGCGGGGGGAGGGTACAGGCCATAACAGGCCAAATTGATTTTGTGAAAACAGACATGCAGTTTATTATTCCAATTCCTTTGACCCAGTCAAATACCGGTATTGAAAATCAGACTGTACCCAATGAATACCTACAGCTATGTGTTGATTGAAAATTTTAAAAATATATTCTTAAATACTGTCCTTTCTCCTGGTTACTGAGATGTTTGGCGCCTCTTAAGTTTTGTGCTTAAGGCGAGTGCCACGTCACCTTAGTCGTGGTCCAGCTACATGAGCGCAGGGCCAGTATCCAAGTCTAGCTGTCTCCTCATGAGGAAAATAATAATACTGCCAGGCTGAGCGGCTGTAGTAAGGGTGGGGACATGACATTCAGTTTGCACAATTACCAGCACTTGATAAACCTTGTTTGTTGAATGACTGTAATAAACACTGTGTTGTTGATATCACCTCTGTAGAAGTTCTTTCCAGCTCCAGCTAATTCAGGATTTGAGAGGTGACTGGAGATCCACCCCAGAGATGCCAGCTTGGTCACAGAAAAACAAGGACTCGTTTGGGTCCCAGGCGACTTCAAGCTGCCCAGGAAGCGATTGTTCAGCTGTGGGCAGAACCAGGTACCTTGTGGGCTCCTCCAGTCCCGGGACCCATCCTGGGGTGGCCCAGCCTCTTGCTGTGAATTTGAACTTGTCCTGCAAGACCCAAGCGTTTCAGGACCCAAGCACGCAGCATTGTAAAGAGGGGCAATTAAACCCATAAAACCGGGGTTTACGGGGGAATTTATAGTGTCAGAGGCTTTTTATAGCTTTTTAAGATTAGTTTAAATAGAGGGGGTGGGGAAAGAGACAGGGTTTGAAATTTGAGGAGACTTAAAAGTTCAGAGAGAAGCTTTTAGGATGGAAAGACTGGTCCTAACCAGAGGCACGTTTTTCCCATCTCGCTGTCTCCTGCAAATTGGAGGGAAAAAGGAGGTTAAAAAAAAAAAGTGGGGAGTTGCCGACCCCCGCCCTTTCCCTTTCTCTGTATCCTTAGCTGGACCTGGAGAAAAGCAGAGGATGGGAAAGTTCTGCTGGAGAAAGCAGGCTGGTGAGACCCCAGCCGTGCAGCAAGCATCCCTCCCAGCATGCGGGCCATGATGCAGCCTCCCTGAGCGGGGAGGGCCGTGGGGCCAGGGAAAGGGCTTTAGGGATGCAGGGAGGCATCACCAAGTGTCCTTCCGGGCCTCAGGAGCAGGCACCCGAGGTCCGGCTCAGAAAGAGAACTGTAGCCCAGGGCGGCAGCACATACCTGTTGCTGGGCACTCTCGAAAGTAGAGAAAGGAGGACCAGCCCGGGGCAACTTACTTAGCAAGACCCTGTGTTAAAATTAATGATAATAATGATAATAAAGCATTGGAGATGTAGTTCAAGGAGAAGGCACTGGGTTCAATCCTCAGTATTGAAAAAAAAAACAGTTAATTAATGGATAACTGAAAATGTGACCTGAGGGTCAACCTGTCACGGGGCCGCCTTGTCCTCTCCCCTTCTGGCGGGCCAGCATCCCACCTGCTCCTGGACCTTAGCTCACACCGCTCGGTGGACCAGACACTCTCCCATTCTGCTGTGTCTGGCTGGTCAAAATCATCTTAAAGTTCTTACAAAACAAATGTTTAAAAATCCTAAGACATGAAGGAAATAGATCATTTTTGTACTGGAAAATGCAGTCTACCTCCCCATGTTGGGGAAAGCCACCGGACAGGGCACAGAGGAACAAGGAAACACACTTTTCCTCAGCCTTCTCTTTGGTAAAATTCAACTTTGTTCCACGTGCTGTGAGTAGCGTAAGCAACGCCCTCTGTAGAGATTTTAGTCTAAGAAATCCTTCAGTTCTTGACATGGAACTCGCCCCATGTTTTTACAAGCTGTTAGTGTTAGTGAAGGCGGAAGTTGGAGAGGGGTTGAGGAAAAGCAAACACCCGTTGGGTTATTTCTTGCAACTATTTGTGATTCCACAATTAGTGTGTGTGTGTGTGTGTGTGTGTGTGTGGGTGTGTGTGTGTGTGGGTGTGTGTGGTGCAGGGATCAAGCCCAAGGCCTTCCCATTACGCTATAGTCCCAGTCTTTTCAATTTTTGACATTGAATTTTGAGACAGGGTCTAATCAAGTTGGCTCAGGTGGGGCTCAAATTTGTGATCCTCCTGCCTCTGCCTCCCAAAGTGCTGGGATTACAGATGGGGCTACCAGGCCCAGCTTACTTCAGAAAGCTTAATTTAAAAAAAAATAATAATCATTTCCTCAAGACAATCATGATTTTGCCTGATGATTAAATGAGACCTTCCCCTTCTCCAGGCTGTGAAAGACCCCGCCTGCAGAGGTGTGCCCCAGTGGGGACGCCATGCTGACCTTGATGGGCGGCACCACTTCCTTCCGGTCAGACAGACGCTGCTCAATTTAGGACGGAGTCGCCTTCCAACACCTCTGTTGCAGGCTGAACCTATCACAGAGTCAAAGTGTACTGCATCCTCACGATTGGTCCTCTTGTGATCACATGACCAAGGGGGATGCTGGGGCAGCCTGACCAGGCCCTAAAGGACCCAGCCCAGGAGAGACATCAGGACTCGAGAATCAAGGTATGGTTTCCACTGGATGAGTATCATTTTCTTTTTCAACAGCATAAAGTCAAGAAAATGTAACTTGAACACTTCCAAGTTGGGCAACTCTGTATTTCACATTGCTTCCTCAAGATAATTTATTATTAGATCAACATGGCTCCTGATTCCAATGCACGTGTTCAAAATTGAATGGTGGTGTTTTCTGTCTAGATCTCTCTCAAGAGACTACAAACTCCCTCTAAGTAGGAGCTAGTGCCTCGTGCCCCCTGCTTTCTTCTCCTGTCCAGTATGGGCTCCTGGCTCCTCAAATACACAAACGTTTGCCTGGGAGCTGGGCCCAGGGGTGCAGGCCTGTAATCCCTGCCTTTTGGGAAGCTGAGGCAGAAGGATTGCAAGTTTGAGCCCAGTCTGGGTCATTTACTGACTAGGTGACCCCTCCCTTCATCTCAAATTAAAAAGGTTTGGAGGGGCAGTACAGTTTGAAGACCCCGGGCTCAATCCTTAGCACTGGAAAAAAAAATACACTTCAAACACCAAAAAACAATACCAGTAATTCAACAATGGTTTCAATTCAGATAATCTACCTTCCTTTTTATGGTAAAGAAATCAGTTCTAAGAGAGCTCATTGGAAGTGGCCAATTTGTCTTATTTAGTATGTAGCACTCCTATTGGACTGCTTTGGCACTATTCAATATTAACCCCTCCTTTTGGTCTGGCTAGCTACTATTCAGTACGGAGTCTTGCCATTGGGTTTTTTTTCCCCACTATTACAGTATGACACACTCCTATTGGCTAAGAGTCAGGAAGCCTCCAGCTCTCAAGGGCTGTCGAGAAATTCGCCCATAATGGCCTCCAAAGCTAATTTCTTTTGTTGTATTCTTCATTTGTCTAGACTGTCAAAATTGGAGTATTTGTGTCTGTTATCTATAAAGTGCTTTCTTACAGGCCGGAAGTTATAAGAAATAAAGGTAATGGTGAAGGGCAGGCACCTGGGCTTGTTCCAACTCCGTGTGCTGATGAGCCAGGTTACTGCGCGATGTGCCTCAGTGCCCTCATCTGTAAGATGGAACTAATGACAGGGCTTGTTTCCTGGGGCTCTTGTAAACATTAACGGAGTCAGCCCATGCCAGAGGCTCAGCACAATGTCTGACATACATTAAGCACGTAAGGAATGTTAGCCGAAAAGCACCTTGGAAGCATTTGAGCAGTCCTCGGGGCATGGGGCCTGCTTGGTTTCCCTCCCAAAGTTGATCTAACTCAATTTGAAATTTTGGTTCTGCCACAAAAGTCAAACTCAGTTTTCTTGGTGAAGGAACTTTAAGTCTGCTATTTCCTGTTCTAATTATAGGCTTGTTTCAGTTGATGTAACTCTCGATTTCCATTAAATATACTCAAGAATGTCTAGGTTGATTATTTCTTTGGGTAGGCCCTCCCAAAAAAAGTTATTGAGCATTTATTGAGTTCTAGAAGTTGTAATGCAGAATGTATTTTGCTTCGTTATATTTGATTACACTCCTGATTCTCAGATAATAACTTGTAAAAAAAAATATGAATCCTGTGCCAGGCATTATCTTAGATACCCTTGAAAGGGCTTTGTGAGGGACACACTGTGGTTCCATAAGGAAAGTAACTTTTCCAAGATCACAGAGTAAGTAGCTAGTGGTAGTCTGTGTGTGTTTGTGGTACAAGGATCAAGCCAGGGCCTTCACACTGAGCTACAGCCCCAGCCCATATTTTTCTTTTTTCTTTTTTAGCTTTAATTTTTAATTTTGAAACAGAGACTCACCAAGTTGCCCAGGCTGCGCTTAAACTTACCATCCTCCTGACTCAGTCTCCTAGAAGTGCTAGGATTACAGGCCTGTGTCTCCCAGCTTGGCAGTCACATACTTTGAACTCAGATCTACAGACAGCTGCTGTAATCTTCAGCCTCCCATGTCCCCATCTCTACTTTATGATAATTTAAAAATTATAAGGAATGATCACTGAGTTCAGTTAAAATATACATATCAAATTTAAAGCTCTTTATAATTTTTCTGGAAGGTGAAGGTTTTGACATATGTAAATTAGAGTGTGTTTAATACTGTATGCATGCATATGTCTTTTTCTTGCACATAGAATATTTCTTTCTGGACTGGAGACATAACTCAGTAGTTAGAGTGCTTGCCTAGAAAGCTCAAGGCCCTGAGTTCGATTCCCCCAGTACCACATAAGCTGGGTGTAGTGCTGCATGCCTGTAATCCCAGCACTCAGGAAGCTGAAGCAGGAGGATTGCCATGAGTCCAAAGCCAACCTGGGCTACATAGTGAGTTCAGGACCAGCCTCAGCTACAGAGTACAACTGCCTCAAAAAAAATTTTTTTTTCTTGTTTTTATATATTAAAGGCTAAATTCAGCTGTTGACTAAAAGATGCATCTACTCTGCAGACAAATTTCTTTAAACTATGTACCACTTGGGTTTTTTTTTTCAAATCTAATAAAAAATTTAAATGGAGTGTCTGGCTATTTGGAAAATTGTATTAAAAGGGAATATATCACTCATATTTAGAAAATAAAATATAATTTTTAGTAGAGGGCTTAGCTAGTAAGAACTACAGCAGAAGACCATATTTTGCTCATTGTTTTGGTAAATTCAGTTAAAATTTAAGTAGTGGGTTTAGATATTTAAGAATATATAATGTGCCTTCCAGTAGAAAATCTGACTCTTCAATAATGCAAATAATCATCTCTACCTATCACCCTAAGTCCTGGACATACATCCAATATTTGGTTTAGGTTTTCAAATATCGGGCCTATCCCTATGTCCCACGAGTAGGGGGCCTTAGAAGCAAGGACCCCTCTCATGTTTTCTGTGCCCAAACGTCTCCAAAGCCTCTCCAGTCCTACAGAGCAAAGTTCCAACAATTCAGCCTCAAATTCAAACCAGTAAAGATGGACTCCAAGTGGACACGCTGGTTTTGCCTCTCTGTGGTTTCTAATAGCCTTTCCTTCATCCTGACCACTCCATTATTATTATTTTTAAAATGTGGGCAGGAAGTTCAAAGAAACAGCAGTGGGAAGAGATTGCATCCTCACCTTGTCCATCTCCATGGAAGCGGAATAAATCATTTGGGCCTCAGATGGAACACCTCAACATCCCCCCACTGAAAGGCAATCCCACAGCCAAGCACAGCCATAGGCCACTGTTTTGTTCCTTTTTTTTTCTTGTAAGCTAAATGTAACAGAAATGAAAAGAAAATCAACCCATACCAGGAGGGAGAGCGAGAGAGAGAGAGAACGCAAGCGAGAGAGAGCTTATTTTCACAATTTTTTTGTTTTTGCTTTGTTTCTCAGGATCCAAAACAGAGGACTTCCCAAATCAAGTCAAGTGAGTCCCAGATGTGGACGCGTTTCAAATGAGAAACACACCCCATCATTTCGAGCAGAACTCTGAGGCAGAAACCGGTGATTGCAGCAACCCAGTCAAGAAAAACGTATCTCCAGAGAGTTTGTCCCAGACCACGGAGAGGAAGGAGCACGGGGAGGATGCAGGCCTGGCATGCTTTTCTTCTCCCTGGGGGAGGCGGGGAAGGGAATTTAGGTTAATTAAGCTCAGAGAGGGGGGATGACTTTCAAACCAGTCAGAAGCAAGGAGGACATCTTTGATTTGGGCAGGAGGCTGGATAGAAGGGATCTTTGAGTTGGGCAGAAGGTGGGCTAGCGGGGAGGCTGCCACATCTGGCGGAGCTGGTTTTGTTAGTGAGCAGGCACTGAGTCTGTATTGCACACCCAGGACAGCTACCACCAGGACAAAAACAACCTTAGTGAGAAATGACAAGGACGCTCACACTTGTGGGCATTCCGGAAGGTTCTCGCTCTCCTCGGGAGAGTGGCACATGCCAGCTGGAACGTGACACAAGGTAGGATGGGCAAATTAAGCCATTTCTTTTAAAGGCCAAGAGGAGAGGGGGACCTTTTGACGGCCTTGGGTGCAGACGTCTTTGTTCAAAGACGGATCAGGACGTTCACTTGTCACATGGTCTTTCTTCTCGGGTTGGACCTGAATGAGAATGTTGAACCGTGTAACCAAAGACATCTCTTGGTGAAAGATCCTCCTTTGGGCGACGATAATTCGCATTTTCATCAATGTCACGCTACACAGAGATGAAAACAGCCATTTAAATGCGTTTCTTCTGTCTTCTGGTAATAGGTTTGATTTTACATTGCGGGCCATCTTGTTTGCTGAACGGAAATGTGGAATGACTCCTGCTCTCTGGGTGCTGCTCACAGGCCTCCGCCTGAGGCGTGGCTCTCATTCTGTTTTTCCCGAGCTGGACTTTGACAGAGATTTCTCTCTTCCCCCAACAGGAGGCCATTTGGGTACTTTGGCAAAGAGCTTACCTTTCACCGGGTAGCTTAGCTGCATGCTTGCTGCTGGGATACAATACCAGACACCCACACCTTGAGGGAGAAAAGGCTTATTTTAGCTCACAGTTTCAGGAGGTCTCTGTCCATTCTTGGGCAGCTGGGAATGGCAGAGGGGAAAAGCTGATTGTTCCCGACAGACAGGAAGCTGAGGGGGTGGCGGAGCTAGTGTATATGCTTCCGGGTCATGTCCCAGGGATCCTCTTCCTTCCAACAAGGCCCCACCTCTTAACAATATGAAAACTTGTTGGATGAAACCCTGTGATTGAATCACCTCCCAATTCCAGACCTAAACCATAACACTTAGCAACACTATTTAGCCACGCATAAGGGCATCAGATGGTGAACTATGTTTTGACTTGGCCATTTTTTCCAGAACATTCTGCCTAGCTGTGCATCTCCACAATGCCCCCAGTGAGCTTATTAAACTATGTTAATTGGAAAGAGTTAAAGCACCTTTTCAATCACCTTTCATAAGTTGGTCCTATAGTACTAATCATCACAGACCTGCATTGAGGGACAACATCCTGCATATGGCTTTACACGTATGTGTCCACGTCACCTGTACCCTAGGAAGTTGCTAATGGGCCCATTTTATGAAAGAGCAAGCTGAGACTCAGTCAGTGGTAGAGCTGGGATTTCAAGCAATTTCTGCTTCCTTGCACCTCTACTACTGCCCAGGCTGCTGAGCACAAGACTCTTGGGATGGAGTGGGTACAGGACAGGCCCAGGGAGAAGGGCAGACATGACTCCTAGCCCACCACTTCCATTGTAGGTTTGTTGTACCATGAACACATGCAGCATGCTGCTTGCCAGCAGGCCCATCCCCACTCTTCTGGGGACTAAGACAAAGCAGACCAGCAGGCGACTCCCAGCAGGGCAACATGGGAAGCGCTGTGCTCATGACAGCTTCTCCTGCTTGCAAAGTCAATCTTTTTGGTGGGTTGCATCTGCCATGCCGTGCATAATGGCTCCTTCAGCTAGGCGAGCTGGGTGCACACATGTAGCAAATCCTCATCACTGTGGCTTCCCTGCCCCTTCCCACCTCTACATCCTCCCTCTCCCCTGAACCCATCTCCTCATTCTTTTACTTACGCTGAGTTTTCCCTACTAAACACCCGAGACCTTTAACCTTCTGTGTCTGATTCATTTTGCTAAGCATGATGGCCTCAAAGTTCTTCTACTTTCCCACAGGTGAGTCAAGTTTATCTTTCTTCATGGCAGAGTACTACTCCATGCTGCACGCATACTGCATGGTTCATCATTCATACTTCTGTGGATGGGCCCATCAGCCACTTCCGGGACAGAGTGTTAAAAGTTGTACTGCTTTTAACATGGGTACGCATGCATCGCTGGATTTTGATGTCTTCAAGTCTTTCAGAAGGATACCCAGAAGAGGTATGACTGGGTCAAATGGAATCTCTAGTTTCAGTGTTTGGAGGACTCTCTAGCACTTCTTTTAGGTGGAGGGGACCCAAGGGAAGGGAGGATAGTGGCTTAAACACATGGACCTGAGAGTCCAGGTGCAGGGTCCAGACCCCAGCTCCACGCTGTCCCACTCCCACTAGTGAGCATGACCCTAAACCTCTCCAAGACTCTTTTGTAAGGCAGGAAACATCACCAGAGCCCAGGCTCCTGATGTGTTCATCTTGCATGCTGGGTGCATGACAGAGGTAAAACACAGACCAGGCTGTTCTTCAAGTCCTTATTTCAAACCCTGATGATGCCAGAAAGATTCCAGGTCTAGGCAGCAAGTGACCAGCTGGACAGTCACCCTTCCCAGCCTGGGGCGCGCTTTCCCTGGCCTGGCGTTCTGAATCTCCTCGTTAATCCTGCCATTCAAATGCCCCACAAGGCCCCATTGTTCCCTTCTGGGCTGTGAACACGTGTTCCCGCGACAGCCCATCCAGCTTTGAAGCAGCGCCTCGCCCTCGGCCTCTCCTTTCGGAGACTCTGGGTAGCGGGTTGGGGCTGCTCTGGAAACCCGATCTCTGCCCCTCCAGCCCCTTCCCAAGCCCTCACTTCTAATCATGGTGTTTCCGAGACTCGGGCTCCCCTATAAATCATTTTTAATGACAGTGTGAGAAGAAAGAAGTCGCAAAGCAAATCTTACATGACGGTTCTCATCACCAGCGGCATTTAATATCCTAAATCAGATGCTTTACAGGGCTGCATGGCGGGCAGCAGGCGACGTGAAGAGAAGCTATTATTCGGAGCCTTTGTGTGCTGGGGTCCCTGACTTTGCGGAGTTGCCGCTGTTTGGATTGGGGGTGGAGGACTCACCTTGGGGGGAGCTGGGATGGCCGAGGGTCTGCTAGGATTCTGGGAGGGGGACATTTACACAATGAGGCAGACTGTGCGGTGGGATCCAGAGGTGGTAACATGAGAGAGTCAGGAGAATGGAAGCCAGGCCTGATCTGGGCTTCCTCTCCGTTCACCTGAGGGGCCTCTTCCCTTCCCAGGAAGTCGGTACAGTGAAAATGAAACCCAAGCGAGAGCAAATAAAACAGGGCCCACCTCTCCTCCCCCAGGTCTGAGCCGGGCTCGGGAACAAACGCCAGCAGCCGCAAGGAAGCTCTGGCTTCTCCCATCGGTCAGGTACTTTATGAGTGTCTGCAGTCGCCTCAGACAGGCCAGGCCGTGAGCGTGGCGGGATTCTTAGCGACAGGGTGGCGTCCCAACACCATCCACTCCCTCGTTCCCCCTTCCCTTTTTGGTCTCAAGGCCATTCCATGCAATGCCTCTCTGTGCATCTGAATCTAATTCCACCACCATGTTCCAGCGCCTACTGCATGCAGGGACGGGTTTAGCTCCTGATGGGGGAGAAGTGGCCATGAGGGGCCTGATGTTGGGGTTTTCATCCTCACTAAATCAAACATGCAAAAATGCAAGGTGTGCTCAGGATGAAATCAGCCTCCCTCACTGTCCCTCTGGTCCCTGCTCACATCCTTCCCATGTCCGACAGGAAGAGGGTCTGACATAGCTCCTCATGCAACACCCTGTGACGGGAAAGTCACAGCAGCAAGAGGGACGTGTTGGTGGTCCACTAGAAAACCTGCAAGACCCGATTTCTGCACCTGCTGTTGATGTCGTCGGGACCAAATTCATCCCCTGGACTCGGGTATGTTTGCAGTGGGCTCAGAGAAGGGTGGAAGATGTCTAGCAAAGGGCCACTCCGCCCTGCAGTACAGATGCTGTGGAGAGAGAGAAGGGTACCATAATGCAGGCACCTCCAGGGAAAGGACTGAAGCTCTGAGAGCCTTCTGCCTCCAAGAGCGCCGAGAAGCCCCAGTGCAGGGCCTGGGGAGTGCTGAGTGCTTCCTACATGCTAAATACTTAATATAGGGCAACTTTTGTCCATTGTGCCAGCTGCCATATACAGATGAGAAAACTGAGGTTCATGGAGGAGGAAGGAAAGCGGTGCTTCTTAAAAGCTGGCGCAAGGACTGAGCACCCAGCACACCCGAGATTCCAGCCAGGAGAGGAGTCTGCCTAGCACAGCTGGGTAACTTTCGGTCACTCACCTTGCTGCAACCTGACCTCTAATTATAATAGTGAGTAGAATCTTGTGATGTAGCCAATGGCATGCTTTAAAAATGTCTCATTCCCTGCAGTTTCATAAGGTTTAATATAATACAAATGGGTTCCTCACAGGGCTCATGTGAGGGAGAAAAGACACGTAGCAGATGAACACCAGACCTGGGAAACAGGAACCCACACCCCCATGCGTGGGAGTTGGTTTCAGGACCAGCTCCATTGGGTTCTTAGATAAAGAAAGACCAGAGATGTCCCCAGGTGAGCTTTGGAAACCTGCTTTCCACTCCTGGACAAGCTACGTCACCTCCTGGGCTCGGTGATAGGCGATCAGCAATTTCCTGCACCCAGCCACCCAGGTAAATGATTCACGAGCTGCCCTCACACTCACTTTTCCACCTCAGGGCACAGAACTCCAAGCCCAGCACCCTCTTTTGACTCAGAACTCTGGAATTACCATGTGTGTAAGTATGGGGGGCGGGGAAGGGTCCCAATTAACTTCCTTGCCTACTTGCTGTCCCAGGAGAACCAGGGTTGGATCAGAGGCCAGCATAGGGCACGAGGAAGGAGGAAGTAACTTCTGGAATTCTGGGGTAATGGGAACATGGCTGCCTGGAAGCCAGTGTCCTTTGGAAACACTGTCATCACGTCATGCTCATGAGCGGCTACTGCTCCCGCTTCCTTTTCTTCTCCTCCTCTGGCATTAAGCCAAAGCCTGGACTAGGGTGAGACACGAGGACACACCATGTTTCTACGTAGTCATCCTCAGGGTCATGTGAGCAAGGGGCTGGCATCTCCACAGGCCCCCGAGCGGGCACCTCTTATATCTTGCACCTGAAGCTCCAATACTCCCTTGTTTAAATCTCAGCGCTGTTTTCAACAACTCCCACTCCCTTTCCAGCCAGACAGTGACAAAGCTGACCCAGGATCACAAGGCACCATTTGGAACATGATACCTCACTCTGGAAAACCAACGACACAGGTGTTGCAGCCTCCATATCTTGTGACTGTGGCAGACATCACTAATCGATCCTCCTGCCAAGCCTGGATGTATCCTGAGGGCCCATCTCTCCCATAGCCATGAGGACCTTCCGCCAGATACTCATGGATGCAAATGAGGTGAAAGGCTCCCAAGGTTGGGGCTCTTATCTCTCTGCCCACCCCCCCTCTCTCACCTATAGTGCTAACATCATATCTGATCCAGCAATATCTACCTACATGTATTTCAAATTAACCTGAAGCCTGGCAAAGAATGTGTGGTATGTAAACAACCTGTGTGTATGGTATGTAAAAGACCATGAGTGTTGACCTCCCAGCACAAATGAGCCCGATTTCAGACGTACTGTATGCGTGGCTGGCTTTGTTAAGTCTCCAGCATCATTAGAGGAGAATACATAGCTTAAGGGGACACAGTCTGCCACTGCCCCGCACACCTGGCGAGGAGTGGGCCTGGCAGGAGCAGAAGTGAGAGGAGGAGGAGGAAAAGGAGGAGTGTCTTGAATCCAAGGCCAGCCTAGGTCCTTCTCCACCTCCTCCTCCTCCTTCTACTCCTACTGAATTATAGTTATTTTTAAATAAAACAAGAGCAAACAAAACAACCATCTTTCTGGGTATCACAACTGCCAATGACTTTTTCAGAGGCAGACATTGCTAATCGATCCTGATTTTCTATCCAATAAGGCTGAGAAGGAGGAGGAGGAAGAGAAGCAGGAGAAGAAGGAGGCGAAGGAGAAGGAGGAAAAGAAGAGAAGGAGGAGGAGAAGGAGGACGAGGAAGAGAAGGAGAAGGCAAGGAGGAAGAGAAGGAAAAGGAGAAGGAGGAGGAGGAGGAAGAGCTGGAGAAGGAGGAGGAGGAAGAGAAGGAGGAGCAGGAGAAAGAGGGGGAGGAGGAGGAGGTGGCGGGGGAGGACGAGGAGGTGCCGGAGGAGGAGAAGGACCTAGGCTGGCCTTGGATTCAAGACAATCCTCCTTCTCTTCTCCTCTGCCTCCTTATCTTCTTCTCCTCTTCGTTCTCCTCCTCCTCCTTCTCCTGCTTCTCCTTCTCCTCCTTCTCCTCCTCCTCCTCCTCTTCTTCTCATTTTCCTACTCATCCTTTCTCCTCCACCTCCTCCTTCGCTTCCTTTTCCTGCTCCTCCTCCACCTCCTCCTTCTCCTCCTCCTCCTCCTCTTCCTTCTCCACCTCCTCCTCCTTCCCCTCTTCTCCTCTTCTCCTCCTACTTCTCCTCCTCCTCCTTTGCCTATTTTTCCTCCTTCTCCTCTTCTCCTCTTTCTCATTCTCCTCCTCCTACTTTTCACCTCCTCCTCCTTTTCCTCATCCTCCTTCTCCTCCTACTCCACCTTCTCTTCCTTCTTCTCCTTCTCCTCCTCCTTCTCCTCTTCCTCCTTCTCATTCTCTTCTTCTCCTCCTTCTCCTCCTCTGCCTATTTTTCCTCCTCCTCCTCCTTCTCCTCTTTCTCAACCTCCTCATTCTCCTACTCCTACCTTTCACCTCCTCCTCCTCCTCTTCCTCTTCTCCTCCTTGTCCTTCTCCTCTTCCTCCTTCTCCTCCTCCTCCTTCTCCTCCTCCTTCTCCTTTTCCTCCTCCTCTTCTCTTCTTCCTCTTCTCCTTCTCGTCTCCTCGTTTTCTTCTCCTCATTCTCCTCCTCCTCCTTCTCCTCTTTCTCAACCTCATTATCCTACTCCTACTTTTCACCTCCTCCTCCTCCTTCTCTTCCTCCTTCTCCTCCTCTTTGTCCTCCTTCTCCTCCTCTTCTCCACCTCCTTGTCCTTCTCCTCCTCCTCCTCCTTCTCCTCTTCTCCTCCTCCTTGTCCTTCTCCTTCTCCTCCTACTTCTCCTCCTTCACCTATTTCTCCTCCTCCTCCTTTTCCTCCTCCTCCTCTTCTCTTCCTCTCCTCCTCCTCTCCTCCTTCTCCTCTTCTCCTCCTTCGCCTATATTTCCTCCTCCTCCTCTTCTCTTCCTCCTCCTCATTCTCCTCCTCCTTTTCCTCCTCCTCCTCCTTCTCCTCCTCCTCCTCCTTCTATTCCTCCTTCTCCTCCTCCTGAACTATAGTTATTTTTTTAACAAAACAAGATCAAACAAAACAACCACATTTCAGGATGTCACAACTGCCAATGACTTTTTGAGAGGCAGACATTGCTAAACATTCCTGACCTTCTACCCACTAACTCTGAGGAGGAGGAGGAGGAAATGAAGCAGGAGGAGGTGGAAAAGGAGTAGGAGCAGGAAGACGGGGAGAAGAGAAGGAGGAGGAGGAAACAGGAGGAGAAGGAGAGAACGAGGAGCAGGAGAGAAGAGGAGGAGAGAAGGAGGAGAAGGAGCACTGTCTTGAATCCAAGTCCAGCCTAGGTCCTTCTCTTCCTCCTTCTCCTCCTCCTTCTAGAGGAGGAGGAGTAGGAGAAGAGAAGGAGGAGGAGGAAGAGATGGAGGAGGAGGAAGAAACGGAGGAGAAGGAAGAGGAGGAGGAGCAGGAGGAGGAAGAGGAGGAGAAAAGGAGGATGATGGTAAGAGAAAGAGGAGAAGGAGATGGAGAAGTAGGTGGAGGATAAAAGGAGGAGAAGAGAAGGAAAGAAGGAGGAGGAGAAGGAACAGGAGGAGGAGGAGGAAAAGGAGGAGGAAGAGAAAAGGAGGAGAAGAGAAAGAGGAGGAGGAGGAAATGGAGAAGCAGGAGGAGGATAAAAGGAGAAGAGGAGGAGGAAAAAACGAGAAAAGGAGGAGGAGAAGAGAGGAGAAGAGAGGTGGAGGAGAAGAGAGAAGAAGAGAGGAGGAAGTGGAAATAGGATAAAAGGAGAAGAGAAGGAGGAGGAGAACGAGGAAGAGGAGGAGGAGAAGGAGGAGATGGAGGAGGAGGAAGAAATGGAGGAGGAAGAGAAGGAGAAGTAGAAGGAAAAAGGAGGAGGTAGAAATAGGATGAGGATAAAAGAAGAGAAGGAGGAAGAGAAGGAGGAGAAGAAAGGAAAAAGGAGGAGAAGGAAGAGGAGAAGAGAAGGAGGTGGTGGAGGAGAGAAGGAGGAGGAAGAAACGGAGGAGGAGGAAGAGAACGAGGAGTAGGAGGAGGAGAAAAGGAGGAGGATAAGAGAGGAGGGGAGGAGAAGAGAGGAGGAGGAGGTGGAGAAATAGGAGGAGGATAAAAGGAGGAGGAGAGGAGGAGGAGAGGAGGAGGACAAGGGGAGGAGGATGAGTAGGAGGAGGAAGAGAAGGAGGAGGAGTAGGAGGATGAGAAGGAGGAGAAGAAAAGGAAGAGAAGAGAAAGGTGAAGGAGGAGGTGGAGAAGTAGGAGAAGGATAAAAGGAGAAGAGGAGGAGGAGGAGAGAAGGAGGAGTTGGAGGGGAGGGAGGGAGGAGGAGAAGAGAAGGTGGAGGAGGAAGCGGAGGAGGAGGAAGAGACGGAGGAGTAGGAGGAGAAGGAGAAAAGGAGAAAGGGGAAAAGGAGAAGTAGGAGGAGGAGGATAAAAGGAGGAGTAGAAGGAAGAGGAGAAGGAAGATGAGTAGGAGAAGACAATGAGGTGGAGGAGGAGGACAAGAGAAGGAGGAGGAGGAAGAGATGGAGGAAGAAATGGAGGAGGAGGAAGAGAAGGAAAAGCAGCAGGAGAAGGAGGAGAAGGAGGAGAAGAAAAGGAGGAGGAGGTGGTGGAGAAATAGAATAAAAGGAGAAGAGGAGGAGGAGGATGAAAAGAAGGATGAGGAGGAAGAGGAGGAAGAGAAGGAGAAGAGAGGAGGAGGAGAGAGGAGGAGAAGAGGGGAGGAGAAGAGAGGAGGAGGAGGTGGAGAAATAGGAGGATAAAAGGAGAAGAGAAAAAGGAGGAAGAGAAGGAGGAGGAAAAAGGAGGAGGAGGTAGAAATAGGACAAGGATAAAAGAAGAGAAGGAGGAGGAGGAAGAGGAAAAGGAGGAGGAGAAACAGGAGAAGGAGGAGGAGGAGAGAAGGAGGAAGAGGAAGAGATGGAGGAGGAAGAAATGGAGTAGGAGGAGGAGAAAAGAAGAGAGGAGGTAGAAATAGGAGAAAAGGAGAAAAGGAGGAAGAGGAGGAGGAGGAAGAGAAGGAGGAAGAGGAAAAGGAGGAGAAGGAGGCAGAGAAAGGAGGAGAAGGAGGAGGAGGCGAGAATGAGGAGGAGGAGAGGAGGTGGACGAGTAGGAGGAAGAGGAAGAGGAGGAGGAGAAGGAGGAGAGAAGGAGGAAGAGATGGAGAAGGAAGAAATGGAGGAGGAAGAAGAGAAGGAGGAGTAGGAGGAGGAGAAAAGGAGAAGAGAGGAGGAGGTAGAAATAGGAGAAAAGGAGAAAAGGAGGAAGAGGAGGAGGAAGAGAAGGAAGGAAGAGGAAAAGGAGGAGGCAGAGAAAGAGGAGGAGGAGAAGGCGGAGGAGAGGAGGAGGAGGACGAGATGGAGGAGGAGAAAAGGAGAAGAGAGGAGGTAGAAATAGGGGGAGGAGAAAAGGAGAAAAGGAGGAAGAGAAGGAGAAGGAGGCAAGAAGGAGGTGGAGAAGGAGAAGGAAGAGGAGGAGGAGGGGCAGGAGGAGGAGAAAAGGAGGATGGTGAGAAGAAAGGAGGAGAAAGATGGAGAAGTAGGTGGAGGATAAAAGGAGAAGAGGAGAAGGAGGAGAAGAGGAGTAAGAGAAGGAGGAGGAGGATAAAATGAGGAGAAGAGGAGGAGGAGGTGGAGAAGCAGGAGGAGGATAAAAGGAGAGGAGGAGGAGGAGAGGAGGAGGAGGAGAGGAGGAGGAGGAAAAAACGGAGGAGTAAAGGAGGAGAAGAGAGGAGGAGGTGGAAAATAGGATAAAAGAAGAGGAGGAGGAGCAGAAGGAGGAAAAGGCGGAGGAGGAGAAAGAAAGAGGAAATGTACGAGGACGAGTAGGAGGAGGAGGAGGAAGAGACGGAGGAGGAAGAGGAAAAGGAGGAGAAGGAGAAAGAGGAAAAAGGAGGAGGAGGAGGAGAAGGAAGAGGATGAGTCGGAGAAGAGAAGGAGGAGGTGGAGGAGAGGAGGAGGAGGAAGAAACAGGAGGAGGAAGAGAACGAGGAGTAGGAGGAGGAGAAGAGAAGAGAGGAGGGGAGTAGGAGAAGAGAGGAGGAGGTGGAGAAATAGGATAAAAGGAGAAGGAGGAGGAGAGGAGGAGGACGAGGGGAGGAGGAAGAGTAGGAGGAGGAAGAGAAGGAGGAGGATAAAAGGAGAAGAGAAAGAGGTGAAGGAGGAGGTGGAGAAGTAGGAGGAGGAGGATAAAAGGAGAAGAAGAGAAAGGAGGAGGAGAAGAGAAGGTGGAGAAGGGAAGGAGGAGGAGGAAGAAATGGAGGAGGAGGAAGAGAAGGAGGAGGAGCAGCAGAAGGAGAAGGAGGAGGAGAAGAGAAAGGAGGAGAAGGAGAAGTAGGAGGACGATAAAAGGAAGAGAAGAGGAGGAGAAGGAGGATGAAAAGGAGGATGAGAAGGAGGAGGAAGAGAAGGAGGAGGAAAATGAGAAGTACGAGGAGGTGGAGAAGAGGAAGAGGAAGAGGAGGAGTACGAGGAGGAGGAGGAGAGAGGGAGAAAAGAAGAGAACGAGGAGGAGAAGGTGGAGATGTAGGTGGAGGATAATAGGAGAAGAGGATGAGTAGAAGGAAGAGAAGTAGAAGGAGGAGGAGAAGGAGGAAGAGGAGCAGGAGGAAGAGCAGGAGGAGGGGGAGGAGGGGGAGAAGAGGAGGAGGAGGAGGAGGATGAGTAGGAAAAGGAGGAGGGGGAGAAGAGAAGGAGGGAAAGGAGGAGAAAGAGGAGGGGAGAAGGAGGAGGAGAAGGAGGAGGAGTAGGTGAGGAGAATGAGGAGAAGGACGAGGAGAAAAGGAGGAGGAGGTGGTGGAGAAGTAGGAGAAGGAGGATAAGGAAGAGAAGAGGAGGCGGAGGAGATGGAGGAGGAGGACAAGGAGGAAGAAAAGGAAACAGAAGAGGAGGAGAAGGAGGAGGGGAAAAGGAGGAGGAGGAGAAGAAAGAGAAGAGAAGGAGGAGGAGGAGAGGGAGAGGGAGAGAAGGAGGAGGAGGAGGAGAGAAGGAGGATTGTCTTGAATTCAAGGCCAGGCTAGGTCCTTCACCTCCTCCACCTCCTCCTTTTCTTCCTCCTCCTCCTCCTCCTTTTTCTCCTCCTTTTTCTCCTCCTCTTCCTCCTTCTTCTTCCTCCTTTCCTCCTCCTCCTCCCCCTTGTCTTCTCCTCCTCCTCCTCCTTCTCTTCCTCATGCTCCTTCTGAATTATACTTATTTTTAAACAAACAAAACCAAACAAAACAACTGCCTTTATGGATGTCACAATTGCCAGTGACTTTTTCAGAGGCAGACATCGCTAATCGAACCTGACTTTCTAGCCACTAAGTCTGAGAAGGAGGTGGAGAAGAAGAGGAGGAGGAGAAGAAAATGAGAAGGAAAAGAAAGTGGAGGAAAAGAGGAGATGAGGAGAAGAGGAAGAGAAGGCGGAGGAGGAGGAGGAGGA
>PVKB01003672.1:61562-184816 GCA_004027205.1 Ctenodactylus gundi | reverse complement strand
AAAAAAAAAAAAAAAAAAAAAAAAAAAAAAAAAAAATGCCAAACAGTTACAACTCAAATGTGTAACAATGAATGAATGACTGGATTGGACAAATGATGGTATACACATGCAAAGGAATATTACTCAGCCATAAAGACACTGAAATTCTGTAATATATATTTAAACTTAAAAACATTAGGCATAAGTGCTAAAAGATGTACACATGAAGCCACACATTATATGACTTCTTTTATATAATAAATCTACAACAGGCAAATAGAGACACAGAAAGCAGATCAGAGGTTGCCACTAAGTAGGGGGTGAGAGAAAAGAAGGGGGAGGGTACTTAATAGATGTGGGGAATGCAGATTATAGGATGGTGGTTGCCTCACACTGAATACACTAAACGACAGGGAATGGCACACTTGAGCATGGTTAATTGTGCATTATATAGTTTTCACCTTTTTAAAATGACATAGGTCCACTGAAAAGAGAAACACAGAAGAAAACCTTGAGGCATTAAGCAATGAGAATAGGTTTAGGTACAATCATCTATCAAGCATAAAAACACTTATAAAAAGCGTAAGCCAGGTGTGACGGCACATGTCTCTCCAGTTGCTGGGGAAGTTAAAACCAATTTGAACAATTTAGCAGGACCTGTCTCAAAATAATGAAATTTTTTTAAAAACTGGGATGTGGCTCAGTAGCAAAGCACTTGCCTAACATGTGCAAGCCCTTGGGATCAAGCCCCATTATTGTCAAATAAAGTAATAAAGAAATCTGACTTAGGAATTATGAGTTATTAAATATTGTTGACAACTGGAGTCACCATAAAACTGACAGTTATCATTCCAGGATACGAATAAATCTAAACTAGAGGCAACAGCCAGGAGTGGCACAGTGCTGTGCCATTTTATATAAAAGATTTCAGCATTCATAGATTTTGGTACCTGGGGAGGGGTTCCTAGTGCCAACCCGTTACTCATCCTTTCCTTCACTGACACAATTAAAGCTAGAAAGCGCTGTGAAGCAGGAGGTCCTCAGAGTAAAAATAAATAAATATAAAGGGCAGGACACATAGCTTAGTATGAAGGCCCTGGTTAATTAAATCTCCAGTCCCCCAAGATAAGTTTCAGACAGACAGACAATTGAAGAGGGTGTAACTGAATTCTAGAAAATGTCAGTATTCTGGAGACCAAAAAAAGAGGGCTGAACCAATGACTAAAAAAGTAAACAAGCCAGAGAAGTAAAAAGACACAGGAAATTTACATCAAAGGAGATATATAACAAGAAGCAGCCAGCAATGATAAATACATACTGCTCAGGAAAGAGGAAACACAAATTCAGTCTACTGGAGTCAGCAAAATGAAAGCCAGTGTTGCCCGCAGCACAGCAGTTCCAGTGTAATGGTAAGGCTGAATCCATGCAGGCAACATTGAGCTGATAGTCAAGTGGAGTGACTGGGGGCACAGCTCAGTGCTTAGAGCACTTCCCCGGCAAAGCTCAAGGCTCTGGGTTCAATTCCTGGACTATAGTGTGAGACTCTGTATCCTCCCCATCAAAAAATAAAAATGTGATATGTACTTATACTAATGCCAAACTGTATGTAATTATGCAATTAATATGTAAATGAATATATCACAAGCCTATAGAAATGCTTAAGAAAATTAAAAATCACTAATATTAGAGACCAGGACATAGCTTCCTCTCTTTCAGAAGGGGAAACGAGAGAATTATCTGCGAGGAAGCATAAGAAAGATTCTGGGGTGCTGAAAATGGCACACTTTACATGGTATTTATGTATCTTTGCATGTATGTCACACCTTAAATTCTAGCGCATCTTAGAGCTGCTGAGTATTATGTATACATGTGTTATTAAGCTGGAAATGACTGGGCCAGAGCAGTCTACAATCTTTTAACAATATAGAAACCAAGGACAAGGAAATGTCTGAGTAAAGATTTGGGTAAGTAGTGAAAACAATGCATGAGTGAACTTCCTCGGAAAGTCATTGTATCAAGAATGGGACTGAAAAGAATCCGACTATATGAAAAAGTAAAAACCCTATAGTCCTTGGAATTGTAAGAATTAATATGAATTCATAATACAAATTTGAAAATATCTTATTTCTAAGCTCTGTCCACTGGAAAGGTTTAGAAAAAGGACCAGCATAGTAACAAATGGCATTACTAATACCCTGAAAATAGTCTCCATCTATGAGGGACCAAGATTCTACAGAAAAATGGCTGATTCCAGGTCTAGGGCAAGAAATGTTTTAGGTTCATCTCATGCATACTAGATAAAAAGGAAGCTAACAAATGATACTATGGTCATATTAAAAAGACTGAATAGCCAGCTTGAAGAGGTTCCTACTGGCCAAATATGACATTCTGATTATCAAGAAAGTCAGTAACAACAAAAGATGGAAACATAAATATGTCCTAATCTATAAATTTAAATGGGTGATATCAAAAGCAAAAAATCAAATAGGATGCTAGTAAATCACTTGCTGTGTGTGTGTCACATCTCCTGCCTCAGCTTTGTTGCTGCAATACTTGATTTAGTATTCTTTCTACACAAATTGTGTTGCCAAGTACTCAAACACTAATTGCTATCTGATCAGTTGAGGGTTCACTCTAGAGGCACTACAGCTAAAAAAAGAAAGATCAGAGACACCTATTTTATCACTTTTACCTAGGCATTCCAAAAAAGACCACTACACATTGTGTCCTTGATAAAGGAACAAGCCATTACTTAAGAAGTAATCTCACCACACACCTCTGAATTTTTACAAGCCCCTAGGTATAATAACCAATTTATTTTTAAAAAATGTTGAGGAACACAATTGGCAAAATTTTACTCTAGGAAATTCTAAAGAACAACATTTGGATTTTTTTCAGCAAATATACTGAAAGGGGAACAAAATAAAAGGCTGCATTCAACATGTTTTAAAAGATCTTATGATTAGATATTAGGAAATGAGAACATGCTGGAGGCATAGCTCAGTGGCTAAAGCCCTGCCTAGCAAGCACAGGCCCTAGGCTCATTCCCCAGAACCACATACTGGGCATGGTGTCACACACTTGTAATCCCAGCTGAGGCCGGAGGACTGCGTGTGTTTGAGGCCAGCCTCAGGCTAGATAATGAGTTCAGGACCAGGCTGGACTACAGAGGGAAACCCTGTCTCAAAGAAAGAAAGAAAGCCCTTGACTATTATTCACTGTTAAAATGATAATGGTATCGTGATGGGATTTTTTTCCCCTTCCCAATTCTTAGAGGTGCACAGAAATACTAGAGAAATACTTAATGGATCGATGACTGTGAGCGTCACCTAGCGGTAGCGGTGATACATTGTTAAAGATGGCAGATCTTTACATTTTCACGCCATACCCGATCAAATGACCAAACAGAGGCAGGAAGAGGGGAGGAGGGATCAAGGATATGACGCTGTGATGAACTTGGCCCTAAGTAATGACGTTGTGATGAGCATGGCCCTGGGGCAATGCCTTAGATCTTCTCGGAAAGATTGTGAATCCTGCCAATGGAAAAAGGCGGGGGGAAGAGACCTCCGATCTAGGGATTTAAGTCGGTACCAACCACATTTCTGGTGTGTCTCTTTCCACTTGCATGTGGGAAGGACACCCTTTTTGCAAAAAGAAAATTAAAGCCTCATACCCTGTCGTCCATGCCTCCCAAGTCCATCCTTTGTTTGGACAGGAAGATTTATATGCGCCGTTTCTAACAATTTCCACGTTTGAAATGTGCTTCAGAAATTCACTTGGAAGGGGGTAGTAACTGGTAACTGCTAAGGATGAGGCAGAACATGACGGCTCATTATACTGTCTTTGTTACTTTTTTTGTCCCTGTGACTCAATACCTAACATCCACAATTAAAGGAGGAAATATTTATTTTGGCTTACAGTTTCAGAAGGTCACACAATCTATTCACAGGCAGGTGGCTGGAAAATAATGGAAGCACATGGCAGGGCTGGAGAATGAGACAGGGAAGGAGCTCCAGAGGCAGAGATCCTCACAACATGGTGGAACAGAGAGAGGAGGGGGGTGGGGGGGTGTGGAACCAGCACACATCCCTCCAGGTACCCTCCCCTTACAGCCAGGGCCCCCCTCCCAGCCCTACATAGTACCCATAGGAACATGAGGTTTTGAGGGGGCACTCCAGATCCAAATCACAATATCAACCTATCTAGAATATTACAGAGTTCAGAATTTTTCTCAATAAAAGTTTCTTTTGACTCTAAAAAAGTTTAATGTAGCCTAAGTAATGCTTTTAAATATCCTGTGAGTCATACCAAAGTAAACCTTCACTGGACCTCAGCAAAATACAAAGTTTCAGAGTAACAATATTTAAAAATCCAACTTTTATATTTGACTATTAAAGAAATAAGCTATTTTAATCCTAAATATACTTTTCCAAGACCAAGTGCTAGGTCTAATTAATACAAAGCCACATATAAACTGAAACTTACAGTCTAGCGCTGATTTTCCTTTCTGTCTATGTGGTTGTGGTCTCCTGTTCTGAGGAATATATGTTCCTGTTAAGTTCACTTACAGCTGGTTGCACAATGCATTTTATAACAATGTCTGTCTTTAGAGTAGCTTCTCTGTCAACTTTTGAAGTCACAGATGGAAATTTTTATCCAAATAACACCTAACCATGCCGAAGTATTGAGATGGTTTGTCAAAATAATACTGACCTTATTAGCACAGGAATAAATTGTCAATTAAACCTTATTAACTGGCACAACCTAACAGCCAAAATTAACTTTAAGAAAAAGTTTTGGTGCTGGGAGTTTAGCTCAATAGTTAGAGAGCTTGCCTAGCAACCTCAAGGAGCTGGGTTCGATACCCCAGCATCACATAAACAGGGCATGGTGGCACTCACCTGTGATCTCAGCACTTGAGACACTGAGGCAGGAGAATTGCCTTGAGTTCTGGGCCAGCCTGGGCTACATAATGAGTTAAGGACCAGCCTGGCTACAACACGAGATCCTGTATCCAAAAAAAATAAATAAAAGAAAAAGAAAAACATTCCTTCTTTTCAACCTTCCATTAATTAGTCAATACTAGAAAACAGCATTGAATCAGCAAATAGCAAAAGTTTATTTTTCAATATAGATTTTTAAATTATGACAATCTAATCACTTTTACAAATTTCTGGTCAACTTTAAACGTTACACAAAATTAGTGATGCTTTTCTTTACACAAAGTGATGAGCTAGAGCCCAGTGTTTTCCTAATTAAAACAATTTTAAACCAGATGAATTTCTTGTACTGTGCTTCAAAACTACAAGAAACATGGGAGCACAAAAGGAAAAGAAGGATCACATCTTGTTAATCTTAATCTCAAAAATAACTTGCAAGGCAAAACTCAGGACTGTATTCCTAGAATACAAACATTTTGCATTTTACCTTGCTCATGTTCTCTTCAAACACCAATCTAAGGCTTCATTGATACCGAATTTTCAGTGTGTTGTTGGCTGTGCTTAATTAAATACAGTAGCACAGCATACATCTCTGCCAAGATTTGCTACAACAGGAATTCTTCAGCAGAGAAATCATTATGCCTAAACACTATGGTTTGTAGTTTTTACTAATCGACCTACTTTGATACCATCTATTTTTTTAAAGAAGTAAACAGGAGAGATATTTTGGGGCTTCTGAATTTCACTACACAACAGAAAAATGTGAACCACAGTTTTGGATACTGGGTGTGGTTTTATATCAGTCAGACATAGTTTTGAATTTCAATTTAGTAGTCTTGTGAACTTAATCATTTCTTGTTATTTAGTCTTTTTTTTTTTTTTCCTTCATCTCTTTGAGACAGAGTCCTGAACTCACTGGTGTAGCCCAGGCAGGTCTTGGACTCAGGACAATCGACCCGCCTCAACCTCCCGAGTGCTGGAATTACAGGTTATGTGGTGCTGGGGAATTGAACTCTGGTACTTAGCATTTGCTAGGCAAGCCCTTTTAACTGCTGGGCTATTCCTCCAGACCTCTTTTTTTAAATCTTATTTTCCTCTCTTGTATTAAGTATTACAAATATCCATACTTCATAAAAATTATATTCAACATGGGCAACTGGTATAAAATCTTTAAAAATATGCATGCATGAAGTTAAAGATGGACAGGTAAAAGGATAAACCAAATCTGGCAAAATGGCAATTGGAGACCTTGGAGCTTGACATTCCTGACCACCTGGGGCCAAGTTCTTTCTTTAAAAAGATCTTAAGTGTTAAGTGCGATTCCCCAGCACCACACAAACTGGGTGTAGTAATACACGCCTATAATCCCAACACTTGGGAGGCTGAGTATGGTGGCACACGCCTGTAATCCCAACACTTGGGAGGTTAAGGCAGGAGGATTATCATGAGTCCAAGGCCAGCCTGGGCTATAGAGAAGGACCCTGACTCAAGCTGTCTTATGTAAGCATTGTTACGGGAGCATTATGTTAAAAGTTTTAGCACAGATTAGCAGGTAAGAAATCAGAATGTCTTGCAGTTTGGTGACCATAAAAATCATGCTTATGCAAATTACCTCCCCCATACTATTCTCCTTATATACGTTGTCCTAACCTGCAATAAAGAGACTTGATCAGAAAGCCTGTCTTGTCTCCCTCCTTCGTGTCTCTCTTGTCCCCCTCATTCACGCGTCCCCTCCTAGATCCCAGTTTTTCTGCCCGGCAGGCCGGAGCAGGATAAACCAAATCTGGCAAAATGGTAATGGTTAGTAAAATGTAAGTAAACAGTTTATGAAAGTTAAAACAAAATCTGAAATGACTTAGCATGCCACTACCTATTGCTTAAATGGTAATATACTTGTGATACACATTCAAGTTCATTCAATGTAGCAAGCTGATATAGACTTAAGCTCATCTGATGTAGTACTTAACTTATTTGGTGTTTATCTTAAGAAAACTAATTGATGCAATGATGACCTAAATGTCTTCTGAATGTACAAACATTTACCTTCCAGTACTCAGGTAAGGAATATGAAATTTGACTTTTTTTTACACGTTTTCTAACCTTTCAAATTTCATAGTTCTTTTTTATGTTAACTGTCGAGTGAAGTCATATTAAAGAATTTCAACAAAGATATAATAACATACAGGAAAAAAAAGTTTAGCAAATCACTTAATAAAGGGCCTTGCTGGATCCAGAAAAGAGGTAGCTAGATATAGCCACTGAAGCCCATTCTAGGTTTGGGTATTTGAGCTAGTAAGTGGTGACTAGAGAAAATTTCAGCTCATGGATAAGCCATGCTATTGAATTCTGGGAGCTACCAATAGCCACAGTTCAAATCTCAAAGACAAAGCTGACATGAGAGAGTAAGCCAAACCAAAGAATAAGCAACAGGAAGACAGGTACCTGCTTCTGCTCTTCCCTTTCTATAAACCTGGTTAAAAATTCATCAACCTTAGCCTGGGTAATATAATGACTTTATGAGACCTTGTCTCAAAAAGATCTGGGAATGTAGCTCAGTGTGGAGGTCCTAGGTGCAATCAACTGCAAAATAATATTAACAATAATAAAATAATAAAAGTTCTTTGTTTAAATTAATTTTAGTTCAAGTCCTATCACTCACAGCTAAGCTGCCTTAGGGCTAGAGGCACAGCTTAGTGGTGAAAGTGCTTGCCTAGAATGTGTAAAGCCCTGGGTTCAAATCCCCACTACTACATAAACATTAGCTGGGTGTAGTGGCAGAAGCCTGTAATCTTAGCACTCAGGAGGCTGACTGACGCATAAGGATTGCCACACAGTGAAGGCCATCCTGGGTTCCACAGTGAGCCCAGTCAACTACAGAATAAAACTCTAACTCAAAAAACAAACAAAAACAGAGCTGGAAGAAAAGCACAACATTTAAAGCACTTGCCTTGCAAGTGCAAGGCCCTTAGTTCAATTCCCAAGCACCACATAAAGCTAGGTATGGTAGCACACACCTGTAACCTTCCCGCACCCTGCCCCACACCCCCAAGGCCAGCCTGGACTACATAGCGAGTTCAGGACCAGCCTAGACTACACAGCCAAGACCCTGTCTCCAAAAAAAAACCCCCCTAAAACTAAACGAAATCACCATCACCACAACAACAACCCAATTAAGAGTATCTTCTGATCATTCAGAGAAACATACTTTTAGAAAGGTCTGTATCTCAAGTTATCTCTAGGGTTTCCCCAGGGATAGCAGGTATAGGACCACCTTCAGGACGGCGAGTAGAGGAAATTGTTGTGGTTAGGATCTGGAGTGTCCCCCAAAACTCTCATGTATTTTAATGTTATGGATTGTCTATGGAGCCATGTAATGTTGGTGGACTGGGGTCTGGCCTGGAGGGGTAGATTGCAGTTGTTGGGATTAGGGGCGTCTGAGTTAAGACTAAAGGCATGTGACTTAAGATTGAGGGTGTATAGTGGCCACACCTTCGATACCCAGATGCAGGAGAGACTAAGACTGGGACTTGGACTAGTCTTGGATGAGTCTCGCATGCCTGCCTGTTGTGATGTCCTGAGAAGTTGCCTCCACCTTTCTGCCTCTGCCATGTACTTCAATTGCTGCCGGCCGCCCCTGAATGGACTGTGACCATCTGAAACTGTAAGCTAAAATAAACCTTTCCTTTCCTAAATTTGTGTGTGTGTCAAATATTGAGTCACAGCAACGAAAAAGTAACTGAGACAGGAGTCTATTCCTATCACCAATATCTGAGGATGAGAATCACTGGTCACTTTACTTCATCTTAAGAATTGCTGAAATTAATTAAGGTTCCTTAATATAAATTTTCCAAGGCTAGTTTCCTTCTACTTACTGCTCTTAACTCTATGTGCTTGTACCCCAAAAAACTAGGTGAGTTACTCTACCTCGTATATCAATGTATTGTTTACTACCATGGTTTCAGCAACCTCCAAGTGAAATTTATATCTCGTTACCATGCCTCCCCTAATTTCAACACCAAAAACAGTCTCTCATTAAAAATTCTCCTAACAGTGATGAAACTCTTAAACTTCCATTTCAATTTGCTCCAAGTTCACTTCAAACCCTAAATAATACCATAAAAAAGTCTAGGAAGACTACAGAAAAAGTTTCCAAGAAATTACAGAAACATGGTATCATTTTAAAGGAAGACCTGAAAGAAAATATAAAGCTTCAGGAAACTTTAATGACATTTTTTTTTTAAAGTTGTGACTAGTGAGGCCGAGATAACCCAGCCCTAAGTTTATTTTAAAAAAATAAAAATTAAACTTCCTAGATTTCTCTAAATTTTCTAGAATACTAGTTTTTGCAACTGAGGAAAGCTTATTTCAAATACCAAAAAAAAAAAAAAAAAGCAAGACCTTAGTAGTTCTAAATCTATTATACAAAACATAAAATGCTAGATGATCTACAAAACTGTACACTGCCTCCAACACAACTAGAGGGCAGATCCCCAAAATCAGTAATAAAGAAGCAGGTTTAAATCTCAGAGACCAGGCTGGAAGAATAGCACAGCAGTTAAAGTGCTTGCCTAGCATGCTGAAGATCCTAAGTTGGGTTCCAAGCATCACATAAACTGGACTTGGTGGTGCATGCCTGTCATCCCAGGACTCAGGAAGCTGAGGCAGAAAGATTGCTGTTGATTCTGTGGCCAGCCTGGGCTACTCCATGAGTTCAAGACCAGTCTGACTACAAAGTGAAACCTTACTTCAATAAATAAATAAATAAATAAATAAAATCTCAGAGACCAAAAAGAAAAGCTTCAGCTAGAGATTGAGGACACTGACCATTTCTAGATGTAAATAGTTCTTTAATCAATCTGAGGAAAAGAGCTGGATCCAAAGCCAACAGAAAATCTCATTCTTTCTTAATGCTCACCAGTAGTTTGGTTTAACTCCATTTCACTGGCTTAACCTGGAAAAATAATGATTTCACAAAGAAATCAGACACAGTAAGTTATGTTATCAGATGGTTCGACTAACATTCACCAAACCATGCTGTATTCCCTTTGGTATCACTGTCACCCCTAACCTCTCTCTTACAGCCAAATGTACTTTAATTTACAACATCATTTACACAAATCAGCAACCAACAATCATAAAAATGTAGGGTGGCACGTAAAAGGAAATAGCAAATATTTTGTCACTATATCAAAGCAATTTAAATTCACCAATTTTTTTTTTTTGGGGGGGGGGGGAAGACAGGATCTCCTTTTATAGCCCAGGCTGGTCCTAAAACTCAATTATGGATCCCAGGCTAGCCTCGGACTCAAAGCAACCCTATCTCAGCCTCCCAAGTGCAGGAATTAAAAACAAGCATGCACCACCATGCTCAGTTTATGTGGTGATGGGGAATTCAAACTTAGGTACTTAGTGCTTACCTAAGCACTTACTAGGCAAGCTCTTTAACTGCTGAGCCATTCTCCAGCCCCTATTTATTATTAGTTTTGTGAAATTCTTTGGGTACCTTAAAACTCAGAGCTGGTATACTCAATCCAAAGCTGATAAAAACAGTAACAATAAATCCTATCCCAAGTATACTAAGGCAAGAAGCAATCTTCTTATCAAACCATTTGTTGTGCTCCTCTTTTGTATTTTTTTTTAAGCCAGGTTTAGTGTATTAACCCAGTTAGTCAAATTTAGTTTTTAACCATCAGTGAAAACTTTCTAGAAATGAAGACATTCATACCTGTTTCTCACTTCACTCTAAATAGATCCTTTCGTAGTATTTCTTGTTGATAGACAAGAAAACAAGTGTTTTTATTATAAAACTGTTTTTGTAGATATAACATATCCTTAAAGTATGTCACTATGCATATATGTTAAATTTTATTTAGTTCAATTCTGTTACCATTGTTTTAAATTCAGTACAGCTACAAATCATGCGCTAAATGATATCCACAAACACACAAAGCATGGTGTTGGTATCTCTTTCCCCTAGTACCTCCTCTAAGTAGGCCCAGTTTCTCTTAAAGGAGAAAATAATCTAACCAGCATGCCATGTCAGTTCCAATCCAAGGTTTCCTCCAAAGAAAATTACAGGTAGGGATGGAAATAGCTGTGATATAGTGACATTAGTTGACTTTCATCTGTATTTCCTTATGCCTTAAAACTCATCCTGAAATCTTTCCCCAAAGTGGTACTAATGTATGTTTCTCTCTCACACACACTTGTTTTTTTTTTGAGACAGGGTCTTGCTTTGTAGCCCAGGCTGGTCCTGAACTCACCACAATCCTGTCTAAAGCCGCAAAAATGCTAGGGTTACAGGTGTGCGCCACCATGCCAAGATTGTGAGGTGCCGTGGGAATCGAACTCAGGTACTCAGTGCTTGATTTAACCACTGAGCTATTCCTCAAGCCCCTATTTTTTTTTAAGACAGGGTCTCACTCAATATAGTCCAAGATGATCCTAAATTCAGTATGTAGCCCAAACTTGCCTCAAATTTCTGGCAATCCTACTGCCTCAGCCTCACAAGTGCTGAAATTACAAGGGTGTCTCATCATACCCAATTATGTTTCTCTAATTCAAATCACTATTTTAAAGTAGTTTTTCTCCTTATAATTCCATTAGCAAAAGAACAAACACCCGCTGTCTGCTTAGAAATGGTATAAGTGCAATGCAACCTATAATGAAAGGCCCATTATTGGTTATACCAGTGATAACTGAAAATGGTGAACATCTAATGTTTAAAAAATACGTATTACAGTAGAAGACACACAATCATTACATCCCCTGGAAATACTCCCCCTTTATTGGATCGTTATCCCACTGTCACTTTCTGAGTCAGTTGTGGAAGTCCTTCTGTGAATGTTTATAACAAAACATAATCAAACATATGGTGAATGCTGCAGCTAAGTGCATCCAAAGGAAAAGCATGCTTGGGGATAAATGATACAGTGTGTCCTTATCCACCCTATTCAATACGTCAGACATGTGCAACTTCTGGTTCCACTCCAAAGTCAAAATGGCCAGGAAAGGTAAATTGTTTTGAGTTAATTCAGGACTCTGAAGCAATTTTGACAACACAAATAAAGGCACTTATGAAAGAGAATTTCCAAAACTGCACAGGATAATATTCTAAAGGGGAATAATGGCAATGTCTTTGTTAAAAAGAAGAAAAAAACTTCAAAAATTTAAACACATTACTTTCCTATCACATTTTGTAGTTGCTACCTTATCAATGTTAAGTGAGGAAATAATAAAGAAAATTGGATGTCCTATGAAAACACAAGTGAGCATAAGAGGCCTAGGAAAGTATACACACTGAAAAAAAAGCCCGGCCAGGCATGGTGGTATGCACCTCTAACCCTAGCACTCTGGTATACTGAGGCAGGAGGATCACAAGTTCAAGCTCAGTGTAGACTACTTAGTGACAACCTGTCTCAAATTTTTAAAGAGGGTTGCGTTCAGTGTAAGGACCCAAGGTTCAATACGCAGTATCCCCCACCCCCACACACAAATACAAAGTGGGGATGTAGCTTAGTGTGAAGGGCCAAGGTTCAATTCTCAGTAACAGAGAGGAGACATGTTGATGTTGGGTACTGACTCACAGCAACAAAAACTTAACTAAGACATGAAGCAAGAAAATCACAAATTCAAGCCCAACTTGCTCGACTTAATGTCCAAGTGAAATCCTGTTTCAGAAGAGGCTGGGGGTGAGGGGGAGACAGTCCAGGATGTAGCTAGCCACAAAGGTCCTGAAGGTTTAATGGGAAGGAGGAGGATATAGGAGAAAGCAGGAACAGCAGCCATAGATGACAATGACAAAAGTACTGCTTATAATTGAGTGCTGTCATGACACGAGCAGAAACCTGACATTCAAAAAGTCCGGGTATATTTATGGTGTTTCACCCATCAAAAGGTATATAATAACAGAAAATAGAACTCCGCAAGGCTGTGATTTTTTTTTAATCCTGTTGCTTGAGAACAGAGGTCCCCAACCCCCAGCCTTGGACCAGTACCAGTCCATGGCCTTGGGAGGATCTGGCCACGAGGCAGAAGCACACCTTGAGCTAGAGGCAAAGTTTCCCCTCTTGTCAGCTTGCTCCTATGGGCTTCTAATGTCGCCGCTGATTACTGCTCCCCTCCTGCTGGTGCTCACCTTTTTACAGCTACCCTCCAACAAACTTCTGTACAGCAAGTACAACCCCTATACCCCCACACCTTCATGCCCCCAATCCCTGAGGAATGGTCTTCAACTAAACAGGTTTGGTGTCAAAAAGGGTAGGGGGCGAGGGGGCCTGGAGGAATGGCTCAACGGTTAAAGTGCTTGAGCAAGCGCTAAGCCAAGCTCTAAGTACCCGAGTTCAATTCCCCAGCGCCACATAAGGTGGGCGTGGTGATGCAAATCTGTAATCCCAGCACTCTGGGAGGCTGAGACAGGACGCTTGCCGTGAGTCCAAGGCCAGCCTGGGCTCTGAAGTGAATTCAGGACCAGCCTGGACCACGAGTGAGACCCTGTCTCAAAAAAAAACAGGGTGGGGACTACTGCTCTAATAGATTCTTAAGGGAAAAAAGATCAGCCAGGCTACAGGTGCAGGCATGTAATTCCAGCACTTTAGGAGGCTGAGGCAGGAGAATTGCACATTTCAGCTCAGGCTGGGTGTTTCAAAATTTAAAAGGGGGGGAAGGTCTGCTCGGGATGTAGCTCAGTGCAAAGACCCTGGATTCAAACCTTAGTACCAAGATAAACAAACCAAGTGTGCTGGGGTTTTTTTGGTTTGTTTGTTTTGAGACAAGGTCTACCTCTTGTAGTCCAAGCAGGTTCTAAGCTCATTACGTTGTTCAGGCTTCAGGCTGGCCTCAAATGCACGACAATCCCTCCAATTTTCTTGCCTTGGCCTTCCGAGTGCTGTGATTACAGGTGTGCACCACCAAGCCCAGCTTTCCAGTACCATCTTGAACTAAGAAATAATGAGCCTCATTTCTTCAGATCTCATTTTTACCTCACAGTAACATTTAGGTAAATCTTCAGTTGTTTATTACTATTTTAATTACCTTACTTTATGATTACAATAAGGTAGGCATTAATGAGTTCAGGACCAGCCTGGACTACAGAGTGAGACCTTGTCTCAAAAAAAAAAAAAAAAAACCTTTAATCTACAATAAGGCAGGCATAGTGACCAATTCCTGTCGTCTCAGTGCCGTGGAAGGCTGAGGCAGGATGATTTCAAATACAAGCCCAGCCTGGAAAAACTGGACAAAATCTTGTCTGAAATTCTTAAAAATGAGGATTAGGAAAACTTTTGGTGAATATCCCAATAAAGGGATTGGTTGGATTCAGAAGAGATATCAAGATGTAACTACTGTGAACCCATTAGAGGAATAGGAAGCTGAGGCAGAGTAGTGACTTAAGTGAAATGACTTAGGTGAGGAAGATGAATATGTTAAACACTCTATGGTTTCTCAGACTTGGAAAACTCAGAACACACACATTCTTTGGAACCATACGAACTGATAGCTGGAGCCGAGGGAAGGGACAAGGAGGGGGTGGGAGGGTAGAAGGTGGGAAGGGATTGTGAAGTCGATGTGATGCATGGATGTACAAAACACCCAAATTCACTGTAAATACTATGTATTACATATGTATATTAATAAAAATAGTGGGGGAAATGAGGATTAGGGAATAGAGATATAACTCAATTCCAGTACTACACAAAAGGAAAAAAAAATGTTATAGTAAATTTAGGAAATGGGTGTAGAGCTCAGTGGTAGAGCGCTTGCTTAGCCTGTTTGAGACCCTTGATTTGATACCCAGCATTAAAAGTGCAGGGAAGGGGAGGGGAAGGGAGGAAGGAAAAATTCTTTTGTGCATATTCCACTGTATTTTACTATAACCAAAAACAAAGAGTACTTTATTTAAGCTACACAAATACGGAGTATATCAGATGGGAGCCAAGCACCTTCCTATCTCCCTCTGTGATAGATCCTACTTTCAAAGTCTTTGATGCGGCCCAAATCCAAAAAAGCCATCATTAATAACTAACCACAAACTTAAAAATTCTGAATACAGTGCTCAGCATCAAACTAGTTAACACAAAACATGTGCTATCCTTGCTAAATGACCTTTGAGAACAAATCCATCTTCTCTCCTTTCTGTGGGAACTCTTCCTCATTTGCTCTCTGTAGAGCATCTTCCTAGATGAAAGGTCCACTTTAATCTGTGAGCACTGCAACTAAGTGAATACCTTCATTCTCACTGTTAAAGACCGGCAAAAACCAACTCCAAAGAGTCCAAACAGGCTTCTTAGATTTGGAAACAATACCAAATTCCACCAAGTTACAAGCCATCATTTCACAATGGGAATGCAAAGGCTGAAGTAGAATGCTAATTAGTTCAGTTCTCCCTGCTGATAATCAGAATTAGAACAAGCACATAGGATAAAATATCACACACTACAATGCTGGAGTAAAAAAATACACCAAAATTATAATGGTATCCAAGCGAAATGAGATTTAAGATTCTTCTCTTTCCACCATTAGGAAACTTCTCAGGAAGAGATGTCATTTCTATAAAGATTTCTGGGCTGAGGGACTAGCACAGAGGCTAAAGTGTTTAACTAGCAAGCCAAAGGTCCTGACTTCAATCCCCCAGCACCACTTAAACTGGGTGTGGTGGTACATGCAGCTAATCCCACCACTTGGGAGGCTGAGGCAGGATGACACCTGTAATAACTTACATCTTTGTTTTCTTTTCTTTTTCTTTTTTCTTTTTTTTTGAGACATGGTCCCACTTTGTAGACAAGGCTACCTTAACCTCACAACAATCCTCCCATTTACCACAATGCCTGATTTATGTCATGCTGGGGAATCAAACTCAGAGCCTTGCACTTGCCAGGGAAGCACTCAAACTGCTGTGCTTTTCCTCCAGCCCTAAAGATTTTAATACATTAAAATGAAGACACTGCAAACTGATACAACCACTATGGGGGCAGTATGGAAATCCTTCAAAAGGTTGAATATAAGTATTTCCTTTGATCCAATGATACCTCTTCTGGGAATTTTTCCAGGTATTAAAGTTATCATATAACAGAGATACATGTGTACCCATGTTCACAGCAGCACAATTAACAATAGCTAAAAGGTGGAAGACACCAAGATACCCATCAACAAACCAATGGATACATAAATTGTGGCATATGCACACAATGGAGTACAACTCATCTATAAAAATAGTTAATATTCAAGTTCAATGTAAATATATATCGTATATATACATATTAAAATGGGAAAAAATAAAATTAACATATTTTATAGTTAAAGGTTTCAACAAGCACTTAAGTCTTTTCATAATGAATCATCTTTTGTCACCAATTCATAAATCAGTTAGTCTTCTCAGCATAACATTTCTATGCTGTCTTGTTCACAATCACATAGGTTTTTCAAAAGACAGGAGTTTTGCAAACACATTTATAATATGTTAACACTTAACAAACAGCCAGTAGAAGTTCCTGGTAGACTTATGCCAAAAAGAAATTCCCTGATAAGATTCCATGACTCAGAGAAAAGCTTTTTTTAAATATCATGCCCTTTCAGTGAGAAAAGACTAGTTTAGCCAAATTATCTAGAGCAACGAGTTGTATCTCATCCATCTACAAAGCTTTATTCATACTTCCATAGAAATAGCTAGTAATTTTACACCTACAATGTACATGGCAACTGGTCATATTTGAGGGCCAACAGCAACCCAAAATCTAACTATCGTAATGGATTTTTAACATAATTGTTTATAAAGCAACTATTGTCAAATTTTTTTTCTACAAACTTCTCCATGCCTCCTAGCTCCAAATTCAAAGTAATCCTCAAAATATTCATAGTTTTTTGATTTTAGGAATGAGAAACCTGTGTTAAAGACAGGAAAAGCCTAATTGATTAATGGGTATAATTGAAATTTCCATATGTAAAAAGAGCCATAAGAAATGAAAAGGCAAAGGCATAAGGATATATAGTTCAGCGGTAGAATGCTTGCCTAACATACAAGCCCTGGGTTCAATTCAAGTATCACAAAGACAAAAGGGCAACTTACTCTTATTCTCTTGAAATATACACATATATACACACTCGCAAAACTGTCAAATGCTCAACTTTCTTGGAATTTTTTTAGAATTATCTTTTACCTAGCATAATCAAACATTTTTTGAAGTCACTGATAAAATATAATAAAAAGTGACATTTTAACACAATGATAATGGGAACATAAATTAATAAAATCTTTATAGATGGCAAATACTGGTATTAAAAACTTCAAAGGTGTTTATCTTTGATTCAGTCATTACTACTCCTGAAAATGTATCCTAGAAGAAACAATTAGAATTATGTAAAAATATTTTTCATAAAAAAACATAAGGCATTATCTGTAATTTAAGTAATTCTAACTTTAAACAAACTAAAAATCAAAATGTGGGTATAATGTCATGGCACCAAAACATGAAAGAATGCTACATCAACTTTAAATATTTTGAAACAGTATGTGAAAATATTACCTATCTTTGTAACCAAAACTTTAATCTCAAGGATTCTCACAAAATATATTACAAATGACAGCATGAAAAAATAAAACTTGCACATAATGCAAAAGTTCATCTTTACAATGCACCCTCACACTGGCAGGACATTGGTATACTGAAATCCATTTTCTCAATAAGGAATGTTATACATGGCCATAAATTCATATATAGTATCAGATAAGAAACTTATGACCTAAGTAACTTTCTTAAAACTTATCAGATTCTATACCAACAAGGCAACTTCTGTCCAGGGTGAAGACCAGTTGAATCTTTCAAAAACCTTACCTAGTTGAAATGTGCAGCCATGACTTTACCTATTAGCCTGTGTTTCACATCTGCTTTTAAAGATTGCATTTTTTCTACAGCTGCATACTATCCCCCAGCTATGAAAAGTCTTAGTCCAATGTATGCCACCTTTGTTTCTATAACATTAGAACATCATACTTTATCTGGGTAGAACTTAGGTTTAATTTTCATACTGAAGGTTCAGAGAATTTTGTTTTGAGACAGGGTCTTACTCTGTAGCCCAGGCTGGACCTGAACTCAGCATGGAGCCCACCACTCTGGCCTTGGACTCACAGCAATCCTCCTGTCTCAGCCTCCCACAGGCGTGTACCACCATGCCTGGCTTAGGTGGTACTGGGGAATCAAACTTGGGTACTTCACACTTGACTTAGCACTTGCTAGACAAGCACTTTAAATGCTGAGCCATTACTCCAGCCCCTCAAAGCGTATTTAATTTTGCCTAAGAGAACATTGTAAAGTAACAATTCTTGGTATTACATGTCTCATATAACCCATTTGAAACCATGGAGAATTATATCTTTATGTATGTCACTGTTCCGAGAAAGACAAATGTGAAGAGCTAAAAACATCTTAAAAATGTACCAAGCTTATGGAATCTCAAACAAAACTTGAATTTTCTGTTCACACTCCCATCAAATCAAGTTATCTCTTGTACACTACTTCTCTTGCAAACTGCTCTTCCACTTCCTTTCATTTGACCTAGATTGGCCGTAAGACCTAGAGAAAGACCTGGATGGCTTGTGATTTTGCTATCTAGACAGTGATCTCTCTCTTCTTCTACCTCTAGAAAGGGATCAGCTCTGGCTGCAAGAGAAAATTCTCCTTCTTGGTGGACTCCCCCCTTCTATAATCATCTCAAGGGTGACGACCCCAAGAATGATGTGGACCACGATTCCAAATTATTTTTCACCATTCGACAACTCCACTCTTAGGCGGCAGCCACACAGTGTTCCTTTCATCTGCTCCTGGACAGCAACAGCTGCATCTCGGGGATCCTCACATTCAACAAATACAAAGTGAGGATCGTTTCTAGCAACCCACACCTCAAAATGGTCCATAGTAGGCAAAAGCTCACTCCAGTGCAGTCTTGCTGCCACTTCGGAGATTATCTACATAAACTCCACAGTCCAGTGGACAGGAATCAACGATGCATCTGGAGATAACAGGTTCCAAGTGTGGAGGTTTTCAAGTCCATATTGCTCTCCTGTTCCTCTCCAACTCAGCTCCACAGACCCTGGCAAACCAGTGGCATCCATAAAAAGGCCGAAAATGTTACCTTTTTTCAAATATTTACTTCAAGGGGGGTGGCAATGGGGACTGAACTCAGGGAGCACCCGGCTGCATCTCTAGACCTTTTTGTTTTGAGACAGGGTCTTATTAAGTTGTCCCATTTGAAGCAAAAGTTGTGGCACACACCAATGATAATACTAGCACTGAAGAGGCTGAAGCAAAAGGATTGCAAATTCTAGTCTCACCTGGGCAACTTGGTGAGATTCTTATCTCACAATATTCCACAAACTGGGCTAGGAATGTAGCTCGGCACAAAGGTCCTAGGTTCAATCTCTTATCTAGAACCATCAGTCAGTCAGTCAGTCAGTCAGCTGAGCATGACCTCAGACTTGCCTTTGTGTTGGCTCAGCCTCCCAGTAGCTGGTATTAAAAGTGACCAAGTAGAGAATAAATGTGTATACAATCATGACCAGCCTTATAATTTCTTAAAATATTAAAATACTATATATATACATATATACATATATATATACATACACACGTGTGTGTGTGTGTGTGTGTGTGTGTGTGTGTGTGTGTGTGTGTGTATGGGGCAGGAGGAATGGTTCAGCAGTTAAAGCGCTTGCTTAGCAAGCGCTAAGTCAAGTGTTTAAGTACCCGACTTTGATTCCCCAGCACCACATAAACTGGGCATGGTGATGCACGCCTATAATCCCAGCACTCATGAGGCTGAGACAGGAGGATAGTCCCACGTCCAAGGCCAGCTTGGGCTCCATAGTGAGTTCAGGACCAGCCTGGGCCCCAGAGTGAGACCCTGTCTCAATAAATAAATAAATAAATAAATAAATAAATAAATCTAACTCTTCAGGGGAGCTAATAGAGAATTGAACCCAGGGTCTTTGCATTGAGTTACATTTCCAGCGCCCCCCTTTTTAATTTTTAGTATAAGACCTCGCTATAAATCATTAATTTGCCCAGACTACACTTGAACTTGGAATCCTCTTGCCTCAAACCTCCCAAAATGCTGAGGTTACAATTATGCACCACTATGTCTAGCTCCAGTTTATCTAATTCTTAAAACATATACACAGACCACACATTTAAAAAACTTTCTCTTGACCTTTAGTCTGTCTTCATTTTCAAAGTGCCAAATCAAAAGAAGTGTTTGTTTCCTCTCCCTCCTAAGAACTTAGGATAATTTTCAAAGAAATTAAAAGGTAATTTTTTTATCTAGAAAAAAAACTTTAAAGACAAGCAGGACTGGGAGCATAGCTCAGTGATTACAATTTGTCTAGGAAGCTCTAGACTCACATTTGATACCCCAGAACTGCATAATAGTTAGGCAAGGTGGTGCACACCTATAATCCCAGTACTTGGGAGGCTGAGGCAGAAGGATTGCAGTGAGTTCAAGGCCAGTCTGGGCTACACAGTGAATTCAGGACCAGCCTGGGGTACACAGCAAGACCATCTCAAAAAATGAGAACATACCTAAGTAAATAAATAAAAAAGGCTAAGTGACGGAGAAGGATAGAAAAACAACTGAAGGAACACAGCAGCAGAATACTCGACAGAAAAAAGCTACAGTGAAGGAGGAAGGTTAATCTTCCAGTAGAACCCCAGAGCAGTGTCAAATCAAGCAAGGAAGATGACTGAGAAGTCAGACTGAAAACATCTACCAAAACCAAGAAGCCAGTGGAGAATGACTAAAAGTTGATAAACCTAAAAATTAACACTACAGTACATTATTTATTTATAAGCATGGTGTTAAGCGTCTAGGAGATCTAAACCAGAAGAAAAGCAGTGCCTCTGGGGAGTGGGGCTCCTCATTATTAGGCCTCTTGAATTACCAGCATTTGTTACTTAATCATTTTCAATTTTTCAAAATTTTACATTCTGTCCACTTTGCTTTAATGACACAATCCTAAATTTTGTGCCCTTTCTGCTAAGCTAGAGGTTATGCCTCATTTGGCAATGTTTTATAACTATAAATCATGAAGTGATGAAATAGACCTACTAGCATTTCTTTTTCTTAAGAGAAAAGAAAAGCAGAATAGGGGTATAGTTGGTGAAGCATTTTTTGCAATTATAAACATTTACTTAATCTACCAGTTCTTTAGAAAAGAGCTATTACCAATACTTCTCAAACTCTTGTGTCAAACTGAATGAGAAGGAGCATTGCCAAACTAATTTCCGGAAGCCAGGAAAAACAAGAAAAGAGACCTAATACCAAAACCAGACAAAAAACTTAAGCAGGAAAAAAAACTATAGGCCAATCTCCTTAACTAACAGAGACATGAAAATCCTCAGTAAGACACTGGTGAACAGAAATCAACAGATCATGAGACAGAACATAAATCATGACCAAGCTGGCTTCATTCAAGGGATGCAAGGATGGTTCAACATGCATAAATGAATTGATGAAATACACAACATAAAGTCAAGAACAAAAATCACATGATCATCTCATAAAATGCAGAAAAAGCCATTGACAAAATCCAGTATGTATTCATAACTGAAAAAAAAACACTCTTAGGAAATAGGTTTAGAAGGACACACCCACTCAAACGGACGAAAAACATTTATGCAAAACCTACTGTCAACATTATACTAAATGGGAAAAAATAGAAAGTATTTCCCTTTTAGATCAGGACCACAACAAGGCTATTCATTCACCACTCCTATTCAATGTAGTACTTTAATTTCTAGCCAGAGCAATCAGGCAAGAGAGTGAAACAAAGGGAATACATATACAGGAAAGGAATAAGATGAACTGTTCTTATTTGTAGATGACATCCTTCTTTGCATAGATGACCCCAAAAACTGCAAGAGATTATCAAAACTAATGTAAAAAATTCAACCAAGTTGCAGGATACAAAATACAAAAAAGTTAATAGCATTCCTCTTTTGAAAAAAAAAGCTGAGAATAATAATCCCATTATCAATAGCTTCTCAAAAAAATTAAATACCAGGCTGGAGGAATGGCTAAGTGGTTAGAGCCCGCCTAGCAAGCACTAAGTACCTGAGTTCGATTCCCCAGCACCACAACAGCAGGGCATGTTGGCGCATGCCTGTAATTCCAGCACTTGGGAGGCTGAGACAGGAGGATTGCCATGAGTCCAAGGCCAGCCTGTGCTCCACAGTGAGCTCAGTCAGGGCCAGCCTGGACTACAGAGTGAATTCCTGTCTCAAAAAAAAAAAAAAGGAGAAAAATTAAATGTCTAGGAATAAACCTAACCAAGGAAGTGAAGGACCTCTGCAATGAAAATTACACTATGCTTTAAAAAGAAATTGAATAGGACGTTAGAAAAGAGAAAGACATCCCCTGTTCCTAGAGAGGCAGAATTAATAGTCAAAATAGTTGTACTGCCTAAACTGATGCACAGATTCAATACAATTCCCATCAAAAACCTACCAACATTTTTCACAGAACTTGAGGAAATGGTCCTAAAATTTATATGGAACCAAAAGAGTAAGAATAACCAAAGCAATCCTGAACAGCGAGACAAAACAAAGTGGCCTAACAATTCCGAACATCAAATTATATTAAATACAAGGCAACAATGATTAAGTATATCAAGATCTGGCCACTGCAGCCCATTCTAGGGGTGGGAAGCCAAGCTAAAGAGTGGTGATTTAAGTGGTGAAGTGAGTCAAACACAGAAGATTAAATATGTTAAATATTGCATAGTTTCTCTGATTTGGGAAACCCAGAATACAGGTATTCTATAGAAAAAAATGGGTGTGATAATGGGAGTTAGAGGGGATGGGAAGGGAGTGGGAGAGCCAAAAATGAGAAGGGATTGTAAAGCTGATGTGAAATATATGTGCACAAAATACTCAAGTTCATTGTAAACAATGTGTCACATATATGTTAATAAAATGGTGGGAAAACATATGGTATTGACACAAGAACAGATATGTGAGTCAAAACTAAGGATGCAAAGAGAACCTCAAGTTCCCTCGAGCTATCTGATCATTGACAAAGCGGCCAAAAACATACACTGGAGTAAGGATAGCCCCTTTAATAAATAGTGCTGGAAGTGGTTATCCACATGCAAAAAAAATCAGTCTAGACCTAGACTTATCACCATGTACTAAAATAAAAGCAAAGCAGACTTAAGACCTAGGTATTAAAATAAAAACATTGAACCTTTTAGAGAACAAAATAGGTAAAACTCTTGAGGACATACGTGGGCAAAGACTTTCTCAGTAGGACACTTGATGCAAAAAAAAAAAAAAAAATCACCAGAATCAACAAATGGGATTATATCAAATTAAAACAGTTCTGCAAGGCAAAGAAAATAATTAACAGAGTGAAGAGAACCAACAGGAAAAGAACAGAAAAAAATATTTTACCACCTACACCTAGGTCAGGAGGTTAATAACTAGAATACACAAAGAACTTAAGAAAAATTGGCCTCTCAAAATCAAAGATTCAATTAAAAAATGGGCAACTGAAATGAATAGACAATTACCAAAAGTATAAAAAGAGCCACCAAATACATGAAAAAATATTCAAAATGCCATTAGAAAAATGCAAAAACAAAACTAAACTAACATACCATCTTACCCCAGTGAGAATAGCTATCAAGAATCTTAAAAAGAAATTGATGCTGGCGCGGATACAGGGGAATAAAAGGAATCTTTGTACATTGTTGGTGGAGCTGTAAACTGGTAACAACCACTATGGAAACCATTATAGACATTACCCTAAAAACTGAAAATATACATTCCATTTGACCTGGGATACCTATTCTGGATATCTTTCCAAAAACAGTGAAGAGCACCACTTAACAGCAGAGATAGCTGTGCACCGTGTTTACAGCAGCACAACTAATAATAGCTAAATCATGGGAGATGCCAAAATATCCACTAATAGACTAACAGAGTTTTTAAAATGTGGCATACATACACAATGGAGTACTGCTTTGCTATAAAGTTAGATATGAATCACTTGTAGATTAAACAGATACAGCTTGAGACCATTATGCTTAGTGAAGTAGATCATACTCAGAAGGGTAAACATCACATGGTTGAAAGAGGGCAGGGAAGGGAATGTGAAGTTGTAGAAATACATATGGGAATAAAATTCTCAAGCTTCAGGCAACCATTGTGTATAGTATATACATACTAACAAAAAAATGGAATGAAACATTACTTAAATGCATGCACTGTGATACTAAGTAAAGTACCTTCCTTATTTTAACTGTTCTCATGTTCTCAACCCAGCAGCCAGAAATGATCCTGCAAAGTGTGAATTCTGACCAAACAGCATCTCTCTCCAATCTTGTATATGTGGGCTTCAGCTAACTGCTCTCTGTCATTTGGCTTCACACTCAAGCCAGTCCCTACCTGTCTTAGTTACTTATTCATTGCTGTGACAAAATATCAGACATCCACAATTTAAGAGGGGATTTATTCAGCTGACGGTTTCAGGTCTCACACAGTCCATTCATAGGCAGCCAGCAGCAATGGTGGAAGTATATATATGGCAAAGGCAGGAGAGCTGCTTATGGAATGGCAGACTGAAACCAAGTGAAGTAGGAGCAAACTGATGTGTGCAAACTCAAGCAAGACCAGAGACCCTTCCCAGGAAGAAGCTGTAACAATGCTGCTTCTTTATTTAGTTCAAGTTGAGCCGGGCCACCCACAACCAGAATGAGTGCCCTTCCCTCCTTTCCTGGCTCACAAGACAACAATACACACCTGAACATCCCTGCCCTTGGTGGACCACACCAATTACAACAAACTGACACAATACCTCCACATCAAGTCTTAAATATACATCCCTTCCAGCAAAACCTTACCTCTCAATAACACACTTTCCACAGTTACCTTACTATATCCAAATACATAAGGCTTCTGGGAGACACGCCAAATCCAAAGTATAGCACCATCTCAGGGCCTTCATGCTCACTGTATCCACACCTTTTTACTCTCCCTCCCTTACCTCAATTCTTTAGTCAAATATAACCCTATTTTAAATTATAATCCCTATATACTAAGCAATGTGCATCAGTTACTTTCTTGTCACTGTGACTTAATACCCAACATTCACAACTTCAAAAGATTTATTGTAGCTTACTTTCAGAAGGTCATAGTCAATTCACAGGTAGGCAGCTGGAAAATAGTGGAATAACATGGTTGGGTCACAGCTAGAGCTGGAACTGAGTTCCTGGGGCAAATATCCTTACGGCATTATGGAACAGAGAGACTGGAAGAAGGGCACAACCAGCACACGCCCCTCCAGGTCAATCCCCAAGAACCCTCCCCTACCAGCCAGGCCCCACCTCCCAACCCTGTACACTGTCCATAGGAACATGAGGCTTTTGCGGGACACCAGATACAAGCCACCACAGGGGGGCACTCCAGATCCAAACCACAACAGCACTCCCTATTTTATGCTCCTTTCTGGTTTTTTTCTACATAGAACTCTACAACTCCTTAATTCTGATACCTACCCCAACGAGATAACAAATTCTAAAAAGACATGGATTTTTGGGTGTTTACTTATGTCATTCAAAGACCTGTTTCCCTCTCTGAAAGTAAGTACTTGTTGAAATGTTCAGTCAAAAATACCTATCACCTTAGGAAGAAGCTGTATTCCCAGCAGTTAATCCTAACAGTTATTCTTTAAGTGTTCTGATAAAAATAGGGCTAGAGGAATAGCACTGTGGTTAAACGAATTGCTCAGCAAGCACAAGGCCCTGGGTCCAATTCCCCAGCACCACATAAACTAAGTGTGGTGGTACACACTCATAATCTCAGCACTGAGAAGGCTGAGGCAGGAGGATAGCCATGAATTCAAGATCAGCCTGGGCTACACAGTGAGTTGAACCAGCCTGGACTATAGAGACCTTGCATCCAAAAAAAAAGAGAGAGAAGAAAAAAAAAAAATACAAGAACGCTTACACAGTCAGCCATCGTTTTGGTTTTTTTAAAGAAAAATTAATGGGAGAACCTGTTCAGTAAGATATTGTAACATACTAAAGTCTGATGCTTTACATTAAGTTGTAGTGAAGTCTCACTCTTATAACTTGCACATAGGCCTATTGTTCATCATTTCTCTGACCCCAAATGAAGATCAGGGTTTAATATCTTTAATCACTTCATTTTCTTCAGAATATAACAAGAGCAAATTGGCATTCAGGAAAAAGTCACATGGCTCATCTGTTTATTGTGGCACACACGCATGGCACAGAAGCTGTCATTTATGGCCTCAATGAATTTTTTCCACTCTACATAAAGACTCACTAAATGAAAAATATACTCAGATTTTTCAATGATTAACAGTCACTGAGCACATTCACATACACAAAAACACATGACAAAAACAGGTAATGAGTGCTGGGGGAATGCACAGGTTAGAGCACTTGCTTACCAAGAATAGGCCCTGGATCCACGTAAGCCTGGCACAGTGGCTTATATCTGCATTCACAGAATTTGGAAAGCTGAGGCAAGAGAATTGCCTTAACTTCACGGCCAAGCTGGGCTACAACCCAAGTTCAGAACTAGCCTCAATTATAGAACAAGACTCTAAAAACAAAACAAAAAAACCACATTCCTATTATGTGCAAGTTTACCCAACTGCAAAGTAAGTATTTTATGCCTATAGTAAGTAGATAATGAATTTTGCAGAAACACAACCGTCTAACATTAGAAGTTATAAAATCATTTCACTCATCTCTTGTTCTGTGTTCTTGGAGACTAAATTTTGTTACAGATGCTTTGAAACTGATTTTAACCCATCTTAAGCAATATGTGGATTTCTCTTCCTTGGTTTTACCGTAAGAACTAAACACTTTTCTAAAGAGGTGAGACATTGACAGGGCAGCTCAAACAGATCAATAAAACTAATAAAGCACTGAAATTACTGGCAAAAATAAAATCACAGCAGACCTAATATTGATGAAAAGATTATAAAATGAAAGCATACCAGAAAGAATAACAGAATTTAGGAAAATAAATGAAAAATAGAAAATGAAGATAAGCAATTATAAAGCTGACATTTATTGAAAAAAAATTAAAATGAAAGCACATTAAAAGATATACAAACTGCTCCTCAATCTGCAGTATGCAACGGCTTGCCATGTAAAAAAAAAAAAATGCTAACAAAGAATCACACTAAGACTAAGATATATACTGATGAAGTTACTGAACTTCAAGGATAAAATATTCTACCAAGACCTGGGCAAAAATAGGTCACCTACAAAGGGAAAAGAACAGGCTGGCCCCAGACTCTGCTACAGTAACCTTAGAGGCCAGATGATATAAGGGACTAGTGTCTACTGGGTATTAAGGAAAGGGAGATGTGGCTCATTCTGTAAGCAGTCAAAATTGTTATCTCTTCACTTTGAAAGTCAGTAAAAAGACATTTTCAAACATGAGAACTGAGCATTAAAAAACCACTTCTTAAAAATCTGTTTGACAAATGTAATATATTAAAACATATCACAACTATAGCTTTATTACCACACAAGTACAAGCATTTCATATATACTTTCTTCACACTGTTTATATATATGAAATCAGCATACACATTACAAATGATAACGTATCATAACTTCTTTGACAGCACTTAATCATATTAGTGGTATGCAAAACAATGAACTGTAAACAACGGATAAGTACTTTAGGAGAGAAATAAAGCCCATAACTTCCAAAATGATAGAGAGCAAGTGAAGAAAATAAGTCACGTAATTTGGAACAAAAAGATAAGCAAGCAAAAAGGTAGGCAAAAAATAAGCGACAACAAACTAACAGTTACAGACACAAAACCAAACACATAACATTACTGTGAATGACTACAAGCATCTCAAATTGGATCCAGAAAGACTAGCTTTAATCCAACCATTATACGTGGGGTCTACACATGACAAACCTAAAACAGGACTCTGAGAAGTCAATCACAAAAGGTCAGACAAAAGTACAAAGCCAGTATACATGCTCTTTTAAAATCCATTTAATTAAAATTTTTTAAAAAAATCTAAAAGAGTCATCTTTTATAATGATCTAGGTTATAATCTATAAAGAAGATATACTGCTCATAAAACTTTATAACCAGAATCTTAATATTTAATTAGAGCAAAAAATTTAAAGAAGTGTAAGAAAAAAATCTTTGGTCGATGCGATATATATGTACACAATACTCAAGTTTAGTGTAAACATTATGTATTGCAAATATACATATTAATAAAATGTGAAAAAGATTTGGGGGGCAAAAAGGATAGAATGCAACCACCAATTATCCTGAAAATAGACTACAAGAATGGCTGGACATATGATAGGATAAGAGCAAGTACTACAGAAATCGTAAGACCACTAAAATTACAAAATTTCAAGGAAGGAGAAATCACCTAGACTAACTAAACTCTGATAATGAAGCAATTAAACTATCACCTTTAGCATGGCTGGCTGATAATTTATGCAGTATGGCTCTTAAAATTTCCAAGGCTATCAATCAAATCAACATAGATTATCTAGAAAATAACTAAAAACTACCTATACAAAAATCTTGGTCTGGGCCTCATCAGCTCAGGCCTGTAATACCTGCACAGGAGGCTGAGGCAGGAGCATACAAGTTCGAGCACACCCTGGGCAATTTGGCACTAAATATGATTCTGTCTCAAAATCAAAAATAAAAATGGGCAGGGGATATAGATCAACATCAAGGCCCTGAGTCAATTCCACTACCCTAGGGGGAAAAAATAATAATTACCTTTATTATACAAATCACACTCTAAACTCGAGGAAGATCCACACATCAATACTTTCAACTGATTGAGAAAAAAAAATTAGGTCTACTAAGCATTCAACTGAATTTTTGAAAATAAAAATAGCTGGAGCAATTGCTCAGCGGTTAAAGCACTGTCCTAATAAGCGCTAAGAGCTAAGTACCCGAGTTCAACTCCCCAGCACCACATAAACTGAGCATGGTAGTACACACCTGTTAATCCCAGAACTGGATTGCTGTAGTCCCAGAACTGGACCAGTCGGGACTACAGAGTGAAACCCTGTCTCAAAATATATAAATATATGAATAAAAATTAAAAATAAAAATAACAATAACAGAACTTCAAAAATACAATGACTTACCCAATTAGAGAACAGAGCCTATAAAGGTAATTCTAAATCTAGGAGCTGTATTTTAATGGGGGAGCAAGGGGGAAAAGTAAACTATTTAGCTTAATAACTATAAAATTACAAACTGAAAAAGAATTAGATAATGAAGAAAAATATTAAAGTGTGAAATAAGCGATTTACAATGATATTGAGGAAAGTAAATTAACGAAGTTTCTAGTAAATTTTATAAAACCATATTTTGGTATACAAAATAATGAACCGTGTGATAAAGGTAGCTTGGATACCACTGATTAACCACAGATAAAATGGATAGCTCTTCTAGAAAACTATAAATTGTCAAACATAATCAAGTAGAATTAGAAAGTGAACACCCCAATGTTATGGTTTTGATCTGAAATGTTCTCCAAAAAGCCTCATATGTATGGATGCTGTGAAATACTGATGGGCTGTTGGGAGGTAGAGACTGGCCTGAAGGAGGGGAACACAGAGGCTTGTTCCAGAAGGAGCAGATTACTGGGACATGTCCTGGAAGGATAACTCTGCCCCTCTTCCCTCACTTGGCTGTTTGCCATGCCAATGAGGAGCTCTTTCTCCGGCTACACTCCAGCCAGGTGTTTCCACCACTGCTAGCAAATGGACTGTGACCTTCTGAAATTGTGAGCTAAAATCTATCTTTCCTCCCTTAGTTGCAGTTATTGAGTAATCTGTTCATGCAACAACAAGAAAGTAACCAAGCCACCCAATAACCACCAAATAGTTAAGGTTCACAGAGATGTTTTTTCCCCAACCATTCCAAATACCAGTCACAGGAATTTTCACAGTTAAGTAAAAGATTAATTTTTTTATTAAAATTATCACTGAGCCAAGTGGGCAGGCCTACAATCCCAGTACTCTGGGAAATGGCAGTAGGAGCATCACAAGTTTGAGCTCAACCTGGGCAGCTTTAGCATGACCAAAATATTTACATATTTGGGGTGTGTGTGTGTGTGTGTGTGTGTGTGTGTGGGTGGGTGGGTGGCTGGGGACAGCCCAAGAAATATTCTTGACAAAAACATCAAACAACAGCAAGCACTATTATATTGCAGGTAATGGCCCATCTAAGCATTATGTATACATCAATTCACTTATTCTTAAATACTTTGATGAATCGAGTGAGGATAAAAACATTATTTCACAACAAACCAATCAGAAACAGGCCTGAGCTAAGCTGTGCTACAGCATGATCCAGAAGCCCTTCTTTATATGTGCCACATTACTCATTTTTTGGGTAATTTACAAGAAGGCAGGGTCACAGGCAAAGAACGAACAAATATTTTTAACAACCTGTGCATCACAATGTTGGTGGCTGGCAACCCTGGCCAATTACCACTCCCTGCCTATGAGGCAAATTACTATCTTTACTTTACAGTACAGGGAACAACACTCAGAAAGTCAGATAAGAGGAGAGTTTTGGTCTCAACCCACAGACCAAGGCTCGACAAATTAGGCAACTAACTTCGATTCTACATATGGCCTTTATAAAATAAAAAGTAGTATAACCCCCAAATTAAAATGCCAATCAATTTTAAGAAGCATTCATTGTTACTGTTCTTGAAAAGCTTTCTTAAAACAAAATATGCATTTCTGAAAAAAATCTTAAGACAGGTAGATGGCTGAGGGCAGAGCTGAGTAGTTAAAGCACTTGCCTAGCAAGCGCGAGGTTCAGAGTTGACTCCCCAGCACCACACACATTGGGTGTGGGTGCACAAGCCGGTAATCTCAGTACTCCAGAGGCTAGGGGAGAAGGATTGTCCTGAGGTCAAGGCCACCCTGGGCTACACGGTAAGTTCAGGACAGACATACAAGCAGACACGCCAAGAGAGACATGACAGAGAGCAAGCACCCTCACTCTTTTTACTTACTTTGCAGTACTCAGTAGAAGCTCACTCTAGGCAAGCACTCTAACCATAAACTACATCCCCGGTCCTTTCACTTTTTACTTCAGGGCAGAAAATAACTACATTGCCCTGGCTGCTCTCCAATTTGTAATCTTCCTGCCCAGGGCCTCCTAAGTAACTGCGATTACAGGTATCACCAATATTCTTAAGAAGCTGGGGAGGGAGGGAAGGAAAGTGAGACAGACACTGACTTTAATAAGGTGTTTTATATATACACACACAGATTAAGCCTGTAAGGTGAAAACTGAAGTATTCCTCTGGAAGTCAAAAACAAGGATGCTGCATGACACTCTCACAATGGCCTACAAGGCCCTACAGAACGTAGCACTCGTCTTCTCTTTAGCTGTTCTACTGTTCTCCTCATCATTCAGTCTGAGTTTCCCACGTTGATGAACAAATAAGTTAACAACCCACATGCAGACGTTCCAGAAAAAGAAAACAGACACAGATACTATTGTGGTTTAGATCTAGAATGTTCCCTGAAAGTATCTGGATGTTATGGATTATCTATGGAGCCACATCTGCTTGGAAATGGGAGCCTGGTTGGGGGGAAGGTATGGGGAGCCTGTGGGAGGGTCAAAAATAGGAAGGGATTGCAAAGTCGATATGATATGTGCCCAAAACACCCAAGTTCATTGTAAACATTATGTATTGCATATGTATATAAATAAAAGTAGTGGAAAAAGAAATACAAGAAAACCCTAGTCCCATGATGAACTTAGTGTCCATTCCTTTTTTTTGACAAAAAAAGTATCAGTAGGTCTTCTCTGCAATGTTTAGCAGAGGGTCATCTGAACTATCAGATATCTTTCAATTCAACTCTCAGACAGACCCCCAATAGACTACAAAGATTAAATATTGCTCACTTTTTATTGTAACCATTATTCCACGTTCATTTTTGATAAAAATGACATAATTTGCTTTGTAAACCTTTTGATTTTTTGCAGTGATAAGGATTAAACCAGGACTTCACCCATGGTACAAGGAAAGGGCTCTGCCAATGATCACCAGCATCTAAGGCATTTTTTAATTCCACACTTTTGACTTATTTCCAGTAACATGAATATTCCATCTATATTACTGTCATTGATCTCTTATTTTAGTTTAGTTTTTGAGACAAGGTCTCACTCTGTCATCCAGGCTAGTCCTGAACTCACCACAGAGTCCAGGCTGGCCTCAACACACCGCAATCCTCCTGCCTCAGCCTCTTTCCAATGATGGAGTTACAAGCGTGCACCACACTTCATGCAGATGCTGGGATTGAACCCAGGGACTTGTACTTGCTAGGCAAGCACTCTACCCTCTGAGCTCTGCCCCGGCCCTCACCGATTTCTTAAAAAGCTAAAAAATGAAACATACAGTAAGTAAAACTTCAATAACATTACACAAAAGGATCATTTCTAGCAACTACTTATCAGATAAATAGCCGACCACTGAATTTATCACTGAAGTTTCTTCAGTTGTATTATCAGATGTTTGGTCCTACATTGCTTTAACTGAAAAAAAAAAAAACCTCAACAAATGTTTTACTAACTTACTGAGACTTGTTTACTCTTGTAAGTCACCTATTACACAATTATCATCTTACAAGACAAGATCTCTTGCTGATCTTCAGAGCATGAAATCTGAGAGAGCTTCAGTATGTAGATCCACAACTAAAAATAGAATAGATTCCAGGGACTCAACTTGAGAAGGCAGAGGAAGGGCACAGAAAGCCTTACTTAAAGAAAGCAATCACAGGACTCAACTGGATGGGGGTATAGCTCAGCAGTTAAAGTGGTTGCCTACCAAGTGCAAGGCCCTGGGTTCAATTCCCCGGCACCATATAAAATGGGCGTGGTGGCACACGCCTATCATCCCAGCATTCGGGAGGCTGAGGCAGGAGGACTGCTGTGTTCAAGGCCAACCGGGATACAAAGTGAGTTCAGGATCAGCCAGGACTACAGAGCAAAATCCCATCTCAGAACTTGATAGTATCACACAAAACGTATTTCATAAAATATAATTTAAGGTTGTAGTGCTTGGAGGAATAGCACAAAAGTGAGTACTCGTTTAGCAAGTTCAAAGGCTTGAGTTGATTCCCCAGCACCACACAAAGCTGGGCATGGTGGCGCATGCCAGTAATCCTAGCACTTGGGAGGCTGAGCCAGGAGGATTCCCTTGAGTTTGAAGTGAGCCTGGGCTACATAGTGAGTTCAGGACAAGCATGGACTGCAGAGTAAGACCCTGTCTTTGAGCTAGTTTTACTTTAAGATCACTAATAGGATTCTAACACCTGCCACTGATAGTTCAGTTACACACACACACACACACACACACACACACACACTCTCTTTTTTAAATAGGGTCTCGCTATGTAGTCTCACTATATAGCCCAGGCTGGTCTCCAACACATGGCAATCCTCCTGCCTCAGCTTCCAGGCATGCACCAGCAAGCCTCGTTTATGTGGCACTAGGTAACAGTACCTAGGCCTTCTGTGGGCGCTGGCTAACAGAACCTAGACTCTGTGCTTGCAGGCACACTGAGCTATGATTCCGACCCCAGTATTTCAGTAACATATTACTAGTATTACTATATACAAACATTCTTATATAAAAAAGACAAACCTTTAAATACTGAGTTACTATTAATCTGAAAACGAATTCATATTTTAGATATCCTAAAACCCGATTTTAACCCCTACGTGTACTTTTGTACTGTTTTGTGAGGGGTTTTTTGTTTGTTTTTTATTTTTGAGATGCGATGCCACTATGTTACCGTGGGTGGTCTTGAAATCAAGAGCTTAAGTGATCTTCTCAGACATCAATCACAAGGAGCTCAGATACTAGTCACGTGCCACAATGCCAGACTTCACATGTACACCTTCTACCTTCTGAAAGGTTTCAAGTGTATATCAACCTTTATCCTAATTCAATAAAAACCAAACATCAGTGCTAGTAAACAATAACTATGAACTTAAAATTAAATAATCTTGCATACATGGATTAGAGAGCCAAAGTGCTCAAGCAGCTTTCAAGGTCCTCTGTCATAGCTGTCACTGCAGTTACATCTCTCACAACTTTAATAAGCACTGAGAGGAGTAAAAGAGAAAAGGAATAAAAATGGTTGGAAAAAAGGTACCACTTGAAGAGGTACATTAGACCTATGGAAACTCAAATATAAGAAATACTACTTAGATGACAGGCATGTGGCAGATGCCTATAATCCCAGCACTATGGAAAGTGGACCACCCCAAATTCAGGCCCAGCTGGGGCAGTTTACCAACCTAGCAAAAATCTCTCTTGAAATATTTAAAAAGGGGGGAGAGACTGGTGTGTACCTCAGTGCACAGACCTGAGCTCAATCCCAGTAATAACAGCAGTAATAAAATAAAATTAATGACCAACACTGACTAGGTTTTCTAATATAAACTGTTAGCCTACTAGTACTCCATTCCTACCATTCATTTTTAATATTTAGCAGTTTCTTGAACTATGGAATTCATTCAGTATGTTTTTATCGAATGCCAACTATGTGTCAAATTCTGGGTCATGTACTAGTGATATAACGTGGCAGTCATTGATGCTGGTTCTTTCCCCTGAAGGCAAATAATAAAGATTGCACTTCTTGCTCCCACTGTCAATCAGGAAGCACATGATCAGATGTAGCTAATGACTTACAAGCAGAAGTGTCTCCATTCACCTGTGGCAAGAGCATGTAACAGTTGGAGTAAGAGCCTCAAGAAGCCTCTGGATCATGCCCAGTTGTTGGCACAGGCCTGTAATCCAAGCACTCTCAGATCCTTGAGGCAGCAAGAACACAAGTTTTGAGTCTGACAAAATACCAACTTACTGAGACCCTTTCTAAAAATAAAAATTAAAAAATGGGTTGGAAAGCCAGATGTGACAGCACATCCATCTATAATCCCAGCACTCAGGAGGCTAAGAAAGGAGGACTGTGGTTAGTTAGAGGCCAGACTGCACTACAAAGTAAATTCAAGACCAGCCTAGACTACACGGCAAAAGCCTGTCTCAAAGAAAAAAAAAATAATAACCTGCAGATATAGCTCCACGCAAAGGTAGGATTCCATAGAGACAAAAAAAGAGGGAAAAAAGTCTCTAGATCATTTGAGATGGCAGCTGCTGTATTACTGAGCAACCTCAGTGAGTACAGTCCCTGGCCAACCAAAAACTAATGAGAAATAAACTTTGATGCTTTAAGCCATTAGGATTTTAGAGTTCTGTGAGGTTTTTCTTAACCTCAGAATGACCTATTCTATTCTGATTAACATAAAACATGATTATTCAGGACCAGCCTGGGCTACAAAACCAGACCCTTTCTCATCTCAATAAATAAATAATCTATTACTATAGGTTTTCTCATAAGCTCCCATGTTATTAATACACTAGCGATGCTTGCCAGCTTTTTCAAGACCAATGCTTTATTCTACTTTTTAGCAAACGTTCTGTCCAACAGATCAAGCCTGTTGAAAACTTTCTAAACTCTATCAACTAATGATTATTTACTTCCTGCAAGTTCCATTTAGTACATACATCAAAAGTCTTCCAGTGATTGAGTAACTACTTTTGGAAATTATATCCAGCCAAGCTGGGGAGTTTTTTTCCCCATTTTATTGATATGTGTAAGTGCAGAATTTAAGGTTTAAATTGGTTTTGGGGATTTTGTGCACATACATATCTAGTCAAGGTAACAAGACCTTCCCCACTTTCCTTTCGATCCACCCCCTACCCACTCCCACAACCCACCCTCTGCCCCCCTTTCCCTTTATTTTTCACTTTAGGTTCTGTGAGATAATTGTGATCTGGGATCTGGGTTTTTCATATCAGAGAAACCATTCATTTCACCTTCTGCTGACTCACTTCACTAAGCATGATGGTTTCAAGTTTCCATTTGCTTACAAAAGCCTCCGCGCTGTTGGACTTTACAGATGCATAGTATTCCATTGTGTATAAATATCACAGTTTGTGTATCCACTGGTCTGTTGATGGGTATTTTGGTGACTTCCACATTTTAGCTATTGTTAGTTGTGCTGTTATAAACATGGGTGTACATGTATCTCTGCTATGTGTTGTTTTGGCCTCTTTTGGATATATTCCCAGGAGGAGTGTCACATGGTTGTACATGGATCTCTGTTATGTGTTGTTTTTAACTCTTTCGGGAATATTCCCAGGAGGGGTGTCGCTGGATCAAATGGGACATTTATTTCCAGTCTTTTGAGAAATCTCCATAGTGCTTTCCAGAGTGGTTGTACCAATTTACATTACCACCAGCAATGCAGGAGGGTTCCTTTCTCCCCACACCAAGCTGGGGAGTTCTAATGCCAACAACAGAATGCCCATCAGTCAGCATAAACTGATCAAAACACCACTCTGGTTATAACTGCTCAACTAACTATACAAGCATCCATATAGCTTTTTTTTTCTTTTCTTTTCTTGACACAGGGTCTCACTCTGTAGCCCAGGCTGGCATTGGACACATGGCAATCTTCCTGCCTCAGCCTCTTGAGTGCTGGGATTACAGGCATGCACCACCTCACCCAGTTTATATGGTGCTGGGGAATCAAACTCGGGTACTTCTGCTTCACTTAGCACTTGCACAGGGTTTTAAATGCTAAGTCATTCCTCCAGCCCCCTTCTAGCTTTTCTAAATGCCCATGATGGCTTTAAAAATTATCAAGTTCATGACAGTCATATATAACCTTTTCTAGGGAGTATAAATAACATGATGTATACATAATTATGTACTACAAAAGATTATACATGACTGAGGAACAAATGGGAGGCAAGCACTTTAACTGCTGAGCCATTCTTCCAGCCCCGCAAAACAGCACTCCTGTCTCAGCCTCCTAAGTGCTAGAATTATAGGCATGTCCCATCACGCCCAGTTATGTGGTATTGGAGAATTAAGCCCACAACCTTGCACTTGCTAAGCAAGTGCTTTAACTGCTGTACTATTCCTACAACCCCAATTGTGACTCTTATTCAAAAATAAATAAATAGTGGGTGATGGTAGAGAGGAAAGTTACCAGTAAACAAGAAGGAAAAAACAGTAACACCAGTATTTGAGCTGATTCAGATATAACAGTATGAACTTATGTTTCATTTAAAATGTATCAGTGGATAAAAAGTATTATAGACAAAAATACTGTAGATGTGTCTATATTGGGTAAAATATACATACTGCATAATTCTATAAAAACAGTGATACTACACTAGAATTAAATACTTACTCCTAATGCCACACTTCAGATAAATAGCTGATTACAGGGCTCAGATGGGGAAAATACAAGATGGTTCGCTATATCTTGCAATAATCAAAAAATAAACTGCAGGGAAAGAAAAGAGCTAAAACAATTTGAAGAACAAAATGATCATATAATGATTAACTTTATGAGTCAACCTGGCTACTTCTCAGAGCCCAGATATTTGGCCAATACTGATGTAACGATGTTTCTGTGGGCATATTTTTTCAGACAAGATTAACATTTAAGGGGCTGAGAAGCTGCTCAGAGGTTAAAGCACTTTCCTAGCAAGTGCAAAGTCAAGTGCTACATACCCAAGTTTGATTCCTCAGTAACACATAAGCAGGGTGTGGTTACTGCACGCCTGTAATCCCAATACTCGGGAGGCTGAGGCAGGAGGATTGCTGTGTGACTAAGGCCAGCCTGAGCTCCATAGTGAGTTCAGGCCGAGCCTGGGCTGCAGAGTGAGACCCTACCTCTAAAAGAAAAAAGATTTAACATTTAAATGAGAACCAGATCCAATGGCACATACCTGTAATACCAGCTACTGCTATGACGGTCTGTGTCAGGATTGTGAAACTGAGGCCAGACTGGGCAACTTAGCAAAACCCTGCCTCAAAATAAAAAAAATAAAAAGACCAGAGATGTACTTGAGTGGAATTGTACTAGCCTAGCACGATAAAAACCCTGGGTTCAATCTCCAGTACTGCAAAAAGATGAAGCAAAATAAAAAGTCTTTATTAAAAAGACTATTTAGAAGATACTCTATGATGCAAGTAAGGCTTACCCTGTCAGCTGGAGGCCTTTACAGAAATACTGCCCTCCCACTGGAACTGCAATATCAACTTTCCCTGGGTCTCTATCGTACCACTCTACTGGGCAGACTTTGCACTTGCCAGCCTCATATGACTCACTTCTTAAAATAATTTTCGCATGTGGCTCAATTCTTAAAATGATTTTCTGGAAAAGTCTGAATGATAGATATTTTACCTCAGAATACAAAATAAAACATACAAGTCAATACTGTTTATGATGAACAAATAGGAGAGAAGAAACAATTTTTCCTTACAGAAAAATCCCAAATACAAGTAGATACACCTCCAGGAGGTGATGTTTAGTCTTCCCTTTCCATGTGAATGGGGACTGGACTTAGCTTACAAAAGAAAAAAGGAAAGAGAAAAAGAATAATATATTACAATAGAGAAACCTGGTCAACATAACCTTAAGTGACCTCAGGTTCACATCATGGATATGTATCATGGACCACCAACAGGTGAAAATCATTGATCTCTGTGCTGTTCCTCCTGAAAACCTGAAATGAAACCCCAGCTCATGAGGAAGACAGACAAACTCAGATGGAGGGACTAGTACTTCCTCAGAAGTGTAAGACTTGAAAAATAAGCAAACTCTGAGAATCTCTCACAGACCAAAGACTCTTAAGAAGACACAGCAACCTTATCTTAGAAGGAAGGACATCAGGTGAAAACAATTAAAATCTGAAAAAGTTACAGGTTTTAGGTAGTAATGTATCAATAAACACTGGTTAACTATGACAAAAGTACCATACGAGTTTAATACATTAAAAGGGCGTATTCTCTTTATTATTCTCTCAATTTTTCTATGCCTAATGCTATTTTCACTTTTTTTTCAAGTGCTAAGTACCCCCAGTTCAATTCCCCAGCAACACATAAGCTGGGCGTGGTGGCACAAGCCTGTAATCCGAGCACTCAGGAGGCTGAGGCAGAAGGACTGCAGTGAGTCCAAGGCCAGCCTGGGCTCCATAGTGAGTTCAGGACAAGCCTGGGCTACAGAGCGAGACCCTGTCTCAAAAGAAAAAAAAGTGCTAGGAAAACTGGCTAACTACCTGAAACTAGACCCACAACTTTCACCATGTAAATCAAAATGCATCAAAAGACCTAAGACATTAAAATGGAAAAACACAGAACTTGTTTTAAGAATAGGGAAAGTCCTTGAAGACAAAGGCACAGGCAAGAACCCTCTCAATACAACACCCAAAGCACGTGACATAACACCAAGAATCAACAAGCTGAGGAAACATGAAATTGAAAATCTTCTGGAGGCTGGAGAAATAGTTCAGCGGTTAAAGCACTTGTCTGGCGAGCTCAAGGCCTTGAGTTGATTCCCTAGCAATCTAATCAGCTGGGCCTGGTGGTGCGCGCTTGTAATCCCATCATTCCAGAGATTGAGGCAGGAGGATTGCTCTGTTCAAGGCCAGTCTGGGCTACACATGAGTTCAGAACCAGCCTGGTCTACAGAGTAACTCTGCCTCAAAAAAAAAAAAAAAAAAATAAGTAAAATAAAAAGTTTCTGCACACACTACTTCAGTTTGGAGGGGAAAAAAAAGCTTCTGCACAGGTACAACTATTTTAAAAGTAAAAGTTTATTTTAAAAAAAAATTGGGCTGGACATTGAAGAACAACAGCAGCAGCAGCAAGAAGCCAGGCATGGTTGTTGCCCATCTTTAATCCCAGCTACCTGAAAGCCTGAAGCAAAGGATCACAAATTGAAGCTTAGTCTTAACAATTTAGCAAGACCCTTCTCAATACACATACATATGCACACATGCGTAAAAGGTGTGGGGGGGGGGGTGCTGAAGGACAATTTAGCTCAATGATTAAACACTTTTCTAGCACAGGAAAAAAGACATTAAGTTTGGTTTTCAGGACCCCCTCTCCATAACCTGCCATGGAGGTACTGCCCCCTACTATCCACACTGTAAGCCTTAAGGCCCTCGAGAGTCTGACAAACACTGAAGGCAGCAGTACCGGGTGACTGCTGCATCTGCAGGAATTCAATAAGCCAAATATAAGGCAACAGTTTTGTTTTCATCTGACAAATGCTAAGGGTAGAAGCAGCAGCAAAGATATAATCGTAAGGGCAGAGATTTAGGAATAACCAGAGAAAACACTGAAAAAAAAAATACAGTAATACCTAGAAAAACTATCCCCTTTCGATGTCCACAATAGTTTCAGGCAGGAAAAAAACCTGGCACAACTTAGTCCCTATACACCTCTAACACGAACGATATAAACCACATTATGTATTGCTAAACACAGTAAGGAACATCTGCTCACACAGAATGACAGAATATTAGGAAAGAGCTCAGAATAATAATAATCTCTCCATGAGCCTTGAAATGAAAAACTTAGTTTTAGTATCCTAAAACATAAAAGATGAAAAACCAGACAACTTAAAATATCAGATGCCAGGGCTGGAAGAATAGCACAGCAGTTAGAGCACTTGATTCTAGCAAGCATAAGACCCTGAATTCAATTCCTGAACACCATAAGCCAGGCGTTATGGCACAAACCTGTAACCCTAGCACTGGGAAGGCTGAGGCAGGATTGCCATGAGTTTGGTGCCAACCTCGACTACACAGTGAGCTCAGGTCCAGCAAGATCCTGTAATAATAAACAAGTAAAATCTGGTGTGTATTAGTTTGGGTTATTTTAAAGTCAAAATTTACATATTTATATCAAAAGGATCTATTAGCAAGGCTTAGAGATAGTTCAAGATGGCTGCTCAGTCGTGAAGTAGATCTCCCCTCGCAAAACAGCCAGTGAAGTGAGTCTGTTGCAGATCTCAGGCAAAGACCAAAGCCTTAAGATTGGCAACTGAAGAAAAGCAATAGGCAGACAGGCACAAGTTGAGACTGGAGCAAATCCATGCTCTTCTGCAGCGTGTAGCAAGTCAGCGTCTGTAGACAATTGGGAAGGCGAGAGCTTTCCCAAAGAAGGAAGCTGTAACAACCTTCCCTCTTCCTTCCTTTTATACCGTTGGAGTTCCACTTGGGCCTCCCACATCTGGATGGTGCTCTTCTCTCATTGGCCAGCCCACAAATCACTCACACTCTAATCCAGGCCTGTTCTTGATCCCCAATCTAGGCTAGTTCACAAACCCTAATCCAGGTGTGGTTCCTGATTCCCTCAAGTTGACATCTTCAACGGTCACACTGGTGCTGCTATCCAGATCCCGTGAAATAAGTCTGTAATGCCAACACTCTAAGAGGCTGAGGCAGGAGGAACACAAGCCCAGCCTGGGCACCATAGTAAGACCTCGTCTCACAATCAAAAATGGAAACAGACAAGGAAAGCAGCTCAGTGTGAAGGCCCTAGGCACAATCTTCAGAGCCACAAAAAAAATCAGGTGTAGACACTATTAATAGTAATTCCACTTCCAAAAGTAACAAAGACTTCAAAGTTCAATAAACAATGTACAACAGTATATTTAAAAAGTAGCTTGGTGCTAAATTGCTGGGTTCAATTCCTAGGGCCACAAATAACCATATATATAAGATGTAGTAATCTTAAATCTGGCATACACCGTAATTCTAGCACTCAGGAGGCTGAAGCAGGAGGATTGCTGTGAGTCTGAGGCAAGCCTGGGCTACATGTTGAGTTCAGGACTAGCCTGGACTAGAAAATGAAACCCTGTATCAAAAATAAATAAATAAATAAAACATAAAGAATAAAATATGGGCTGAGAATATAACTTAGTGTGAAGGCCTGAGCTTCTACAAAAAAAAAAAAAAAACATACTGTGAGGAAAACTAAGGACCTTACTAAGACACTGAATGTATTCCAACAGTGTCATTTGGTCAAAGGTTCTACTTCAAACAAATAAATTAAAGAAGAAAAACTTAAAAAAGGAAAAGTTGCTATACTGAGATTATCAACCAATATAAATCACTGCCAACCAATAAAACTGTTTTTTGTCCGTGACACAGTCAAATAGTTTTTAGTTCATGACATAGGTAAGCCATGAAATTTAGAAACTCTTAAACTAATTTGACAGGTTTATTTTCTTTTTGGTAGTAGTAGGAGATCAAGGTGAAGAATCTCGAACATGCTAAGCAAGTGCCATACCACTAAACTACACTCCTTTTTCTCAAGTCATTATAAATAGCGAATGTAATTAAGTATGAGGTAAGATTTGTATCTTTTTTCATTTAATTTTCTAGTGATACATTTTTATTCAGGGTATAGTAGCATTCCATAACAGATGACAATTTTAATTGATTTTATCACAGATAATTCACATACTGCTTGAAAGCATTTTAACCATATTTATTCCCTTTTCCTTAAATATAATATTGTATCTCGGCCTGTTTCGTACTGTTTTCTATCCTTCCCTCCACCCCACCTCTCACCCCAGTTGGTAGGAATCAAATCCTTACTCCAGCATTTTTACAATCATCCAGAAACATCAACCTTTCCAAATATTGTTTTTCCACTAGTTCAATTTAAAATATGCTCCGAACACTGTATTGCTCTCAGCACAAGCTGTCTTGCTTGCTCTTTCCCTCAACTTTAGATATATTCCTTTCTTATGTGACCAGATTTTACAGATGTTTTTTTAAAAGTCAAAAACAAATGCCACCAACTGCTCCTAAAACTAGACAGGTAGAAATGAGCTCTCCCTGACTTTCTCTAACACTTTAAATAAAGTAGCTCTCTTATGAGACTGAAATTTTCTACAGACTACAAGTTCCTGGAATACATTACCTATCTTAAATAGCTGAATGAATGAGATAGCATTAAATTTAAAAATACATGTGACTGAGTTCACTTCAGAGACCAGAGATCTTGTGTATAATTCTGAAACTATACCCAAAGTTGTATGTGTGTGTGTGTGTGTGTTTCTTTTCAAGAGCCTCTTTAATTCTTATTAGTTTCTCAAAGCACTCTAAGAACCCAAAACATTATACCAATCAATCTGGCAAGGAAAAGGTTCAAGATCCATCAGCAAACAGACCTGTTGGAGCCAGCCAGGTCCATGAACATTTAACAGAGTAATCTCACTGAATGTATCAATTTCTCTAGGCTTAAATTTCTTTACCTAAAACAAAGTAGTAGAGGCTAGAGGAATAATACAATGATTAGAGTACTTGCCTAAAGGCTCTGAGCTGAACTCCCTAGCAACACATAAACCAGAAGTTGGGGCATATGCCTCTAATCCCAGCACTGAAGGAGTCTGAGGCAAGAGGATTCCTGAATTCAAGGACAGCCTGGTCTCTGTAGTGAGTCTAGGACCATCCTGAACTACAAAGCACGACCATCTCAATTCAATAAACAAAACAAAAAAAGATAAAAGCATCTGCTGTGAGAACTAAACAGAAAGCACTAGGATCATGAAAGGTATTATGTGATAGGCACTCAATGAGACAAGTTTCCTTTCTGCCCTTCTCCCGCCTTTAAATGTTTCACGACCCATGCAGGGAGCAGACTTAGCTCTTCCCCTTCCAAGTACTAACCTTGCCCAGCCATGCTCAGCTTCAGGGATCAGACACGTTCAGGGTGCTGTGGCCGCTGACTTAGTAGCCCTCTCAAAAAATATCAAAAAATATTTTAATTACAAATTGCTGCCATCCCTTGAGAGTTACGTTCACACTGTTTTCTCAAAAATTTATTTACTACTTTGTATTTGCAACAGAACTAACTCTCTCAGTCACCTGTTATTTGCTCTAAACCTGTCAACCTTAATATTTGTCTTGTCATGACAAATAACTCTAATTACTATTTTCTCTATACTGATAAATGTGAAGATTTTTAAAAAAGTTTATCACCTAATATTCTTAGGAGATACCTTGATATTGCTACATCCAGTTTTTTTCTTATGAATACTTCCCTGATCTAACCACACTCTCCCAAAATTAATCACTCCTTCCTCAGTGCTTTCTGTTCCTTAAAATATATATAAATGTCATCATATTATATTATTACTATTCTGTTTACATAGTGCTAATTGTAACATTTGAAAACCGGGATATCAAGATAACTACTTTTGAATTTTTCCTGAACCCCAATGCAGTATTTATACAAACACAAAAATGCTATACTGATTTTTTTCTTCCATTTTCCAAACATAAATGAGGATTGTTACTTAAATTTAAGATGTAATTTGTATCTCAAAGTATAGGTTTCTCTACTCCAACTTCCTGTCCCTCAAGAATACTAAGGTGGCAACTACTGTTGCTATTTGTAAGTATGAATAGTAACATCGCCTTTGTTTTTTTTTTAAATGGTCTTACTCTGTAGCCAAGGCTGGTCTGAACTCACTATGTAGTCCAGGCTAGACTTACACTCACAGCAATCCCTCCTGCCTTAGTCTCCCTAGAGCTGAGATTACAGGCATGTGCCACCATGTGTGGCTTTACGTTGTGCTGGGGAAACTGAATTCAGGGCCTCCAGCGGCTTTAATCGCTGTGCCATTCCTCCAGCTCCTGAATAATAACTTCAAAAAGGGCATTCTCTCTCTTTTTCAGTGATGGTATTCCCACTGTGGTATCTCCAACCCAGGGCCTATGCACTGAGCTACACCTCTAGTCCTTTTGGTTTTAATTTTGATACATGGTCTCACTAAGTCAGTAGGTTACCCAAACTTGTAATCTTCCAGCTTCAGCCTCGCCGGGTGCTAGCACAACAGGCCTGAATCACCACAACTGGCTTAAAATGGAGTTCTTTGACCAAAAAAAAAAAAAAAAAAAAAGACAGCTGGCCTCATGGCTCAGGCCTGTAATCTCAGCACTATGGTTAACTGAGGCATGTGGAGTCTAAATTTTGAGCCTCAGTATAGGCAATTTAATAAATTAGTGAGACCCTGTCTCAAAATAAAAATGGGCTGAGGATGGATATATAGCTCAGTGTGAAGGCCCTGCACTCAATCCCAGTACCACAAAGCAATAAGCTTTAGCTATAGGTAATTTTTTTTTAGCTTTTCATTTTGAGAATGATAGGATAATGAAAAAAAATAGTACAGAAAGGTCTCTGGACACTTTACCTAGTTTCCCCCAATACCAACATCTTGCACAGTTTCTATGCAGTGTCAAACTCAAGAAACTGACATGGTACAATCCACACATTTTATTCAGATTGCATCATTTGTGAAGGTGCACAACTCTATGCAATCTTATCACATTTGCAGATTTTTGTAACCATTGTCAAAATAAGAACTATTCCATCACAACAAAGACTCCTCATGTCACCTTATATAGCCACACATCCCTCATGCTCCTGGTCCCTGAAAACCACTATTTCTCCTTTGCTATAATCTCAAGAATTCTATAATGGTGCCAAAACAACCAAGGAACAAACAATTTTTTTAACAATTAGTGGTAGAAAACTAAATATTCACAAGCAAACGAGTAAAGATAGAACCTTACCTAACACCATATACAAAAACTAACTAAATTATGGTTAAAAAAAAAGGCAGAGGAGACAGCTCAGAAGAACATGTGAGAAAGGGGCTGGAAGAATAGCTCAGTGGTTAAAGCACTTGCCTAGCAAGAGCTATGTCAAGTGCCGAGTACCTGAGTTTCATTCCCCAGCACCACGTAAACCAGGCTTAGTGGCACACGCTTGTAATCCCAGCACTCGGGAGGCTGAGCCAGGAGGACTGCCAAGAGTCCAAGGCCATACTGGGCTCCATATTGAGTTCAGGACCAGCCTGGGCTACACAGCAAGACCCTGTCTCAAAAAAAAGAAAGAAAAATGAATAATTCAACTAGAAATAAGATTTTCCATCTTTCAGATATGATATACAAACAGCCAAAAATGAATGACACCAAGAGCTGTTCAACCTCATAACCTCATTAGAAAAATGGAAATCAAAACCACAAAAGATACCACTTCATGCCCATTATTATGTCTGCTATTAAAAAAAAAAAGAGAGACACACCAGGGGCTGGAGAAATACCACAGCCCACAGCAGTTACAGCACTTGTTCAGGAAGCACAAGACTGAGTTCAATTTCCTGGCACCCCATAAACGAGGCATGGTGGTGCTGGTCTATCAGAGGATTATCCCAGTACTTGAGCGTCTGAGGCATGAAGATTGCTGTGCCTACTTGGAGGACAGCCTGGGCTACGTAAGTTTAGGACCAGCCTAGACTACATAAGCAAGACTCTATCTCAGTAAACAATCAAATAGGTGTTGGCAAGGATGTGCAGAAATTGAAACTATTATTTGCATACAGTTGGTGAGATTTGTAAAATTGTGCAAACCTTATGAAAACAGCTAGAAAATATCTCAAAAATTAAAACAGGCATGGTGGTTCATCACTATAATCCCAACACCCTGGAAAGTTAAGGCAGAAAGGTTCCAAGTTCAAGCCCAGTTTGGGAAATGTAACTTATAGAAACCTATCTCAAAATGAAAGATGAACACGGCATGATGGCACACTTCTGTAATCCTGGCACTCAGGAGGGTGAAGCAGGAGGATTTCCAGAATTTTGAGGCCAGCCTGGGCTATCTGTTAACTTCAGGATTAGCGTAGACTGCAGAGTGAGACTCTGTCTCCAAAAAAAGTAGCTCAGCGTGAAGACTTTGTGTCCAATCCTCAGTAGGAAAGAAAACAAATCTATTTAAAGTAAGTTCATTTACTGTAACAAGAGAACATTCTAGCAGATGATACCGTAAATAGGTAAAGTTATAAATGTTTAGGGCCAAGATGATCATGGAATCTCAGTACCTCCTGCTCAACTTCACTGCTCATTACAAACAAAAGTATTTAATGAGTTGGGTATGGTGTTGCACACTTATAATCCTAGCTCATTAGGAAACTGAGGCAGGAGGATCATGAATTCTAGCACAGCCATAGCAAATTAGCAGCCTGAAGAGACACTATCTCAAAAACCGAGCTGGGAATGTAGCTCAGTGCAAGGGTCCTGGGTTCAATCCTCAGTACCACAATAAAGATCATAACTATCATCTTGATGTATGTATAGAAGAAATTGAAAGCAAGGTCTTCAACAGATACTAAGATGTGCACACTAACATGTATACTAATCACAAGAATCAAGAGGTGAAATCATACAATGTCCATCCACAGTTGAATGCATTAGCAAAACATGGTATACAACAGATTACTCACTCTTACAAAGGAAAAATCATGTCATGTGGTACAACATAGATGAACCTGATAGGCAGTTATGCCAAGTCACAAAAACACAAATTCTGGCCAGGCATGGTGGCACATGCTTATAATCCCAGCACTCAGGAGGCGGAGGCAGGAGGACTACTTTGAGCTTGAGGCCAGTGTGGGCTCTACACTGAGTTAAGGTCTAACCTGGACTGCAGAGCAAGACCCAATCTAAAAAAAAAAAAAAAAAAAATCTCTAAGTCTGGGATTGTTTTATTCATTTATCCTAATTCCCTTGAAATCATCCGAGTTGTTCTGTACATTAAAAGTTTGTGTATTTCGAGGAGGGAGTGGGAGAGTCAAAAATGTAGAGGGGAAGGATTTGAAATTTTGCCACAATATGTATATGCACAAAATATTAAAGACCAATGTAAACATTATGTATTGCATGTATACATATCAATAAAATGGGGGGTGGGGGGAAGGTTTGTGTATTTCCACTAGCCCAGCACTGCAGAAAATACTTGGAGGAATCTCTGAGGAGCAGAGAGACAAGCAGCACCGAAAAACATGAAGGAAAGGAAACACCTAAAGAGAAAGTGTATTGGTATTTGAATCATTTGATTGGTATCCTTTTAAAATAGTACCCCTACTATCTCATAAAATCTGTGAATCTTCCCCCATAATTATTATTTTCAATAGTAAGTTTACAAAACAACATAATTATATTCAACATGGACAACTGATATAAAATCTTTAAAAATATGTATGTATGAAGCTAGAGATGGATAGGTAGGTAAAAGGATAAACCAAATCTGGCAAAATGGTAATTAGTAAAATGTGAGTAAACAATTTATGGAAGTTAAAATCTGAAATAACTAAGCATGCCACGATCTACTGCTTTAATGGTAATATGTAATACAGATTTAAGATCATTGAATGTAGCAACCTGATACAGACTTAAGCTCATTTAATGTAGCAATTCACTTATTTGATGTTGGATATAAGTTTATCCTAAGAAAACTGAATGATGCAATAATGACCTGAATGTCTTTTTAATGTACAAACATTTACTTTCCAGTACTCAGGTAAGGAATATGAAATTTAACTTCTCTTTTTTCTTTCACACATTTTCTAGCCTTTCAAATTTCATAGTTCTTTTCTTATGTGAACTGGCGAGTGAAGCCATATTAAAGAGTCTCAACAGGCTGGAGTAGAATAGCTCAATGATTAAACTGCTTGCCTACCAAGTGCGAAGTACCCAAGTTCAATTCCCCAGCACCACATAAGCCAGACGTGGTGGCGCACACCTGCAATTCCAGCACTTGGCAGGCTGAGACAGGAGGATTGTGGTGAGTCCAAGGCCAGCCTGGGCTCCATAATGAGTTTAGGACCAGTCTGGGCTGAACAGGGAGACCCTGTCTCAATAAAAACAAAACAAAACAAAACAAAAATCTCAAAGATATAACAACATACAGGAAAAAAAACTTTTGGCATATCACACCAATGAAGAGCCCTGGTGGACCCAGAGAAGACATACAAAGATATGGCCACTGATACCCATTCTAGGGAATCTGAGCTAACAGGTGGTGATCTGAATGGTTAAGTCAGTCAGATGCAGATTAAATGTTAAACATCACATGGTTTTTTTCTGATTTGGAAAATCCAGAACACAGGCATTCTATAGAACCAAGTGAGTGTGACAATGGGAGTTGCAAGGGGGTGGAGAGGGTACAGGAGGGCCAAAGATGGGAAGGGGAAGGGGCCGAAAAATCGATGTGATATATACGTGCACAAAATACTCAAGTCCATTGTAAACATTATGTATTGCATATAGATATACATATATATAAACATATAAATAGTGGGAAAAAGTGTGTGCGCTCATATTGCTGGGTTGTACATTCTGTGATATGGATATATTATAGCTTATTTACTCACAGAAGAATACTCAAGTTGTGGGCTGAAGGAATGGCACAGTGGTTAAAGCTGCTTGCCTTGCTAGTACACAGCCCTGAGTTGATTCCCCAGCAGCACATAAAACTGGGCATGGTGGGGCACACCTGAAATCCCAGCACTCTGGGAGGCTGAGGAAGAAGGACTGGCTTGAGTCCAGGGCCAGCCTGGCCTACATCAATGAGTTCAGGCCAAGGCTGGGCTACAGAGCAAGACCCTGTCTCAAAAAAATAAATAAAAATAAAGAATACTCTAGTTTTGGCCAGTTTTTCACTATTACCAAAGAAACTATTATAAACATTTGCACGGTTTGCTTTGTCTGTGATGACATAAATTTTCATTTCTCTGGAATGAATACCTAAATGTATAAGCAGTGGAATGTATGGTTAAATGCATAGTTTCATAAAAAACTGCAAACTGAAGCCAAGTGTGACAGTACACATCTGTAATTCCACCTACTCAGATGGCATACATCTGTAAATCCAGCTATGTATCAGACTGAGAAGGAGGACTCCAATTTAAAGGCCAGCCTGAGCAACTTAAGAACACCATCTCAAAACTTAAAAAATAAAAGTCTGGAGAAATAGCATAGCAGTTAAACCACTTGGCTTGCAAGCGTAAGGTCCTGCGTTCAATTCCCCAGCACCATATAAACTGGATGTGGTGCCGCACATTTGAAACTAGCTAGCACTTGGGGGGGCGGAGGCAAGAGGAATACCATGTGTTCAAGGCTAGCATGGGGCTATACAGTGAATTCAGGACCAGCCGAGAATACAGTGACATAAATAAACAAAATAAATTAAAAGGGCTGGGGATGTATCTTAGTGGTAGAATGCTTGCCTAGCATGAAGTTCATCCCCAGAACAGAATGAAAGAATGGAAGGAAAGAAGAGTGAAGGAATGGAGGAAGGGAGGGTAAATTATTTTCTTGTGGCTGTACAACTTTACGTTTCCACCAGCAATGTACTAAAGATCATGCTTCTCAGCAACCCTGCTGCCCTTGTTATCACTGAATTTTTAATCTGTTATTCTATAAGCATGTAGCGATATCTTATTGCACTTTCAATTTGCATGTCCCTAAAATCTAATGATCTTGAACATCTTTTCATTTGCTTATTTGCCATCCATGTGTTCCTTCAGTGAAATAGCTGTCTTTTGCCCATCTTCTAAATGGACTAGATTTCTTGACTACTGTCTTTTTAATACATTCTAGATATAACTCTGCAAGGTTATGTGACTTGCAAACATGCTCTTCTAGGCTTGTCTCTTCATTTTAACATGAATTTTCATGCAAGTCTGTCATGGCTTGTCATGATTTGGTTCTCACGAACTTAACTGCTCCCAAATCTAAAAAAAAAAAAAAAAAAAAAAAAATCAAAACAGGGCAGGAAGAATAAAATATTTGCCTAGCAAGCTCAACGCCCTTGGTTCAATTCTCCAGCACCACACAGGCTGGGTGTGGTGGCACACGCCTATAATCCCAGCACATGGGAGGTTGAGGGAGGACTGCCATGAGTTCAAGGTCAGACTGGACTCCACCGTGAGTCCAGAATGTGTGAACTGCAGAGTAAGACCCTGTCTCAAAAAACCAAAACAAAACAAAACAAAGAAAAAAAACAGGGCTGGAGGAACAACACAGTAGCTAAAGTCTCACCTAGCAAGCTCAAGGCCCAGTTCAGTTTCCCAGTCCCACGGAAACTGGAAGTGATGGTGCCCTGTAATCCAAGAACTCAGGATGAGGAGACAGGAGGACTTGCTTTGAGTTGAGGTCAGCCTTGACACCACAGTAAGTTCAGGACCAGCCTGAACTACAGAAAAACTCGTCTCTCTCCCCGGCACCCCCCACAAAAAAAACTACTACAAATACTACAAAATATAACATGTATATTGTGTGTGCAGTTCTTGGGGATCCTGGTCAGGCCTTTCAGTTACATCCTTTGCCCCTTTTTTTTTTTTTTGAGTCTCATTAAGTCAATAAATTGCCCAAGCTGGGCTTAAATTTGTAATCCTCTTTCTCCAGCATCCCAGAATGTTGGAATTATAGGCCTGGCTAATATCATGTGTATTAATTTAGGTAAGCTATTTAAAAAAAAATAGAGGGGAATGGGAGGGTGGCGTACCTCAGCAGTTAAAGTACTTGCCTGGGAAATACAAAGCCCTCCATTCAATATTTCAGCACCACAAAAAACAGGTATGGTGCACATGCCTGCAATCCCAGCAATCGGGAGGCAGGGGGATCGCTGTGTGTTCAAGGCAGCCTGGGCTACACAGTGAATTCAGGACCACCCTGGAATTTATAGTGAGATCCTATCTCTAAACAAACAAACAAGTAAATAAATAAAACAAAACTAGCTATTGCTTTAGAGTAAATATAGACTACACTAACATAAATTGTGCAGTTTAGTACAAACTTAAATATATTCAGATTTAGAAAGTGAACCACCCATTACAAAAGACTAATGCAAACAAGGTCATGAAAGTGTACACCTGGAATCCCAGCTACTCAGAATGAGGCAATAGAATCTTAAATTCAAGGACAGCCTGGGTAATTTAGCAAGTCTCAGTCTCAAAATATTTTTACCAAAAAAAAAATATTTTTTAACATGTGCTAGAATATAGAAAGAAAGAAGAAAAGAGGAAGAAAACAAGGGAGAAAGGGAGGAGTGAGCAGGCAAGTAGACAAGCAAATTAAATTATTGTAGTTGTAAGAAACTAAATTTTATTACCAAAATTCTCACCCAATAACAAGTTATTATGTAAATGTCATTTCTTTCTTTTTGGCTGTTATTCTTTTTGTGCAATATTGAGAATTAAATCCAGGGTTTTCCCACTCAACTACAATCTGAATCCGCCCCCTTTTCTTTTTGAGACAGGATCTCCTTGAAATCCTTCTACATCACTCTCCCCGAACGCTAGGATTACAATTTTTTGATACAGGATTTTGTCTACAGCCATACCATTCTGAATGTACCCAATCTCATTTAGACAGGGTCTTGCTCTGTAGTCTAGGTTGGTCCTGAACTTACTACATAATTCACTGGCCTCCACTAGCCGCAATCCTCCTGCCTCAGCCTCCCAAGTACTGGTATCACAGGTGTACACCTTCATGCCCTGCTTACGTGGTACTGGGAAATCCAATTCAGGGCCCTGTGCTTACTAGGCAAGTACTGTAACTGCTGTGCTATTCCTCTAGCCAAGTAATTTATTCCTTTATTTATTTATTTATTTACTTATTACTTACTTATTTTGGGCAACAGAGGCTCACTTTGTAGCTCAGGCTGGTCCTGAACTCACAGTGAAGCCCAGGCTGGCCTTGGATTCATGGCAATCCTCCTGCCTCAGCCTCCTGAGTGCCAGGATTATAGATGTGCACCACCACATATATCCAGCTTATATGTTACTCCAGAATCAAAGTTGGGTACTTAGCACTTGCCTAAGTGCTTGCTAGGCAAGCACTTTAACCGCTGAGGCACTCTTATAGTCCATTTCTTAAAGTTAAGAAAATTCAGGGGTTGGAGGAATGGTACAGCAGTCAAAGTGCTTCTCTTGCAAGGCTCTGAGTTTGATTCCCCAGCACCACATAAAATCAAGTGTGGTGACACTAGATTATAATCCCAGCACTTGGTATGCTGAGACAGGAGGACTGCAGAGTCCAAGGCCAGCCTGGGCTACATAGTGAGTTCAGGACTAGCCTGGGCACAGAACAAGATCCTCTCTTGAAAAAAAAAAAAAAAGAAAAGAAAAGAAAAGAAAAGAAAAAAGAAAAGAAAATTCAGCAGGCCTGAGATCCCAGCACTCTGAGAGACTGAGGCAGATGGATCACAAATTCAAGGTGAGCCATTTAGTACTTCCAGAGACCTTGTCTCAAAATATAAAACCGGAACTGAGGGCACTTCTAAGTGGTTAAATCACTTGTCTACCAAGCTCAAAGTCCTTGGTTCAATTTCCAGCACCACATAAACAGGACATTGTGGCACACGACAGTAATCCTAGCACTTAAGAGGCTCAGGTAAGAGGACTGTCATGAGTTTGAGGCCAGCCTGGTCTTCACAGGAAGTGTAGGGCCAGCCTATTCTATGAGACCCTGGCTAATTTATTATTTATTTATAAATAAGTTATATATAAAAATAGGACTGGAGGAATGGTTCAGCAGTTAGAACACTTGCCTAGCAAGCACTCAGGTGTGAGCTGATTCCCTGACACCACATAAGCTGGGTGTGGTGGCGCACGCCAGTGTGATCTCATCGTGTGGGAGGCTGAAAGAGGAGGATTGCCAGCCTGGGCTCCACAGTGAGTTCAGGACTAGCCTGGAGTGCAGAGTGAGATCCTGTCTCAAAAAAAATTAATTTGTTTATATAGAAATAAATCATATGTGCAATTTATATATATAGCTTATATAAATTGTACATATGATTTATTTCTATATAAATAAATTTTATATATGGGTGGCTGGAGATGCAGCTTAGTGAAGAGGTCCTGGGTTCAATCTCCAATATTGCACAATCAGAAAAAAAAAGAAAGTTCATCACTGAAAAGCTTTTTTAAAGATTCTATAACACAACACATTAGAAGAGTAGTTCTTTGTTGTTTCTTCCACAGGGGTCCCCAACCTCTGGACTACTGGTCAGGAAACGGGTGGCCAGGCAACAGCACCAGAAGGTGACCAGCAGGCCAACCTAGTGTGGAAGCTTCATCTCTATTTACAGGAGCTCCCCATCAGTTCACTTTCTGTCAGATCAACAGCAGCATTGGATTTTCATAGGAGTACAGACTCTACTGTGAACTGTGCATGCGAGGGACCTAGGTTAAGATGTTCCCTATGAGAATAATGCCTGCTTGATGATCTGAGGCAATAATGCTAATGCCATACTTCTCTACTCAGTATAGGAAAACTGTCTTCCAAGAAACCAGTCCCTGATGCCAAAAAGATTGTGGAATGATGCTCCACAGGGACTATAAATCATACAATCGACTTTCAAAATGTTTCATGCACATTTTCTTGCATCAGTGTTTTCTGATTATGATTTCATGACATAAAAATTCTCAAACCATTTATTAATTAGTTTGATGCACTGGTAATTTACTTTTAGTTTTATTCCCCATTTCTAAACACTGTGGGTTGAAAACCCTTAATGGGAACTGGAGGAATGGCTCAGTGGTTAAAGCACTTGCCTAGCAAGTGTTAAGTACCTGAGTTCAATTCTCTGCACCACATAAACTGAGCATGGTGGTGCATGCACACCTGTAATCCCAGCATTTGGGAGGCTGAGGCAGACTGATTATTCTGAGTCCAAAGACAGCCTGGGCTACACAGTGGGTTAAGAACCAGCCTGAGCTACAGAGCAAGACCCTGTCTCAATAAATAAATAAATGCCCTTAATATGGAGCCGGAGGAAAAAGAGTGGTTAAAGCACCTGCCTAGTAAGAACAATATTCGGTCACCCAGCACCATATAAACTAGGTGCTGAGGCATACACCTCTTAATCCCAGCACTCAGAATGCCAAGGCAGGAGGAATGGGGTGTGTTTGATGCCAGTGTGGGCTACATAGTGAGTTCTGGACCAGTCTGGACGACAGAGAGCAAGACCCTATCTACATATACATTAAAAACACTTTATGGCTATAACTCCAGCACTTGGGGCTGAAGCAGAAAAAGTGCTATGAGTCTAAGGCCAGCCTGGGCTATAGAACAAGAGCCCCCCCCCCCCCTCTAAAAAAAGATTTTTTGTCAGGCTAAAGGAATCGCATAGCGGTTAGTGTTCGCCTACCAAGTGTAAGGTCCTCAGTTTGATTCCCCTGTCATCCCAGCATTCGAGATGCTGAGGCAGGAGGATTACAGCGGGTTCAAGGCCGGTATGGGCTACAGTGAGATCAAGTCCAGCGTGCACTACAGCAGAAGACCCTGTCTCAAAAAAATTAAAAAAAGGTAAGCTGGGCTACACAGTGAACTCAGGACCAGCCTGAGCTACAGACGTATAGAGCGAGACTGTGTCTCAAAAAAAAAAAAAGGAAAAGCAATCTAAATATTTTGCTATATTATTGCATAAAGAGATTCTTCACAATTCTAGATTGTCTATGAAAATTTGAAATGCCTGTGAATGCCTACAAAAATATAATGAAAATCTTAAAAACACTCCAGTGAGATCAACACACAATAGGTAAATACACCAATTTCTTAAGCTGACTGTTACTATTATGTCCCTCAAGTGCATGCTAATAAAATAATTTTTAAAACAGTCCTCTGGGGTTGGGGACATATCTCAGTGGCTAAAAAACAGGACCTAGCAAGCGCAATGCTCTGGGTTTGAACCCAACACCACACAAACCACGCACGGAGGCACATGCCTATAACCCCGCTCTTGGTAGTCTGAGGCAAGAGCATTACTGAGTTGGATGCCAGGCTGGGCTACAATAGGGAATTTAGGACCAGCACAGACTGCAGAGTGAGACTGTCTCAAAAAGAAAAGAAAAAAAAGCTTCTTATTCTTTCTGTGTGCCTGACTGTGCTGACTGTGCTGTACATGAACATCAGGAGCCCAGGGCCTTCACACTGGGCCACATTCCCAGACCTTTCATTTTTGATTTTGAGACAGATTCTGAGCTAAATTGCTAATTTGCCCACTAATCACTAATTTACTATCCTTCTGCCTCAGGCTCCCAGAGTGCTGAGATTACAAGTTTACGCAACCAGCCTGGCTAAGAAAACTTTACCTAGATGAAAGGACAAAGTGGCACACACCTATCTGTAATCTCAGAACTCAGGAGGCTGAGGCAGGAGCACTGCTGAACTACAGAGGGAAAACCTGTCTCCAAAAAAGAAAGATGGATGGATGGATGGATGGATGGATGAGGGGCTGGAGGAATAGCACAGCAATTAGAGCTGTTGCCTTGCGAACACAACGCCCTGAGTTCGATTCCCTAGCATCACACAGAGTTCGCTGGGTGTGGTAGCACAGGGCTCCGGCTTGTTTTCCTAGGACTCTGGGAAGCTGAGGTTGGAGGATTGGCCTGAGTCCAAGGCCAACCTGAACTACACCAGTGAGTTCAGGACCAGCCTGGGCTACAGAGCGAGACCTTATCTCAAAAAGAAAAAGAGTGAACATGATGGCATGTACCTGTAATCCCATTACTTTGAGAGACTGAGGCAGGAAGGACACAGGTTCAAGCCCAGCCAGGGCAATTTAGCCATTTAGTAAGACCCTGTCTCAAAATAAGTATTAAAGAGTCAGTCAATCTCCAGTACAAGGAGGAGGGACCAACTTTGGCACTTAATTCTGAATTATTTAAATTTTTTAATCTACTTCATGAGCATCACTTACTATTCCTGTGGAAGCAATAATACCCAATTTTTAAAGTCTCCAAACAAACCAAAATGAAGCCCTGCCTCTAGTAACATCATTAGCAGCATCTGTCTGACCTTCAGCACATTATTTAACCTCTCTAAACTTCCATTTCCTTTTGGAAAGATTAAATAATATATATGGAACTTAACAGTGCCTGGTACATGTTAGTCTTCAGTAAACATTAGCCCATATAAAGTGATTCAAGAACTTCTCTACAAAGAAACACAGTCGTCAATGATGGCACACACGAAGAAAAGAACCTGGGGCCAGGGTAGGAAAGTCAGGAATATTTTGTTTTCTGTATTTTAACCACATTTATAATATCCTTTCAAAAATGTTTTTCTTGGGATTGGAGGAATGGCACAGCAGTTACACCACTTGTCTTGCAAGTGCAAGGCCCTGAGTTCAATTCCCCATTATCACAAGAAGCCAGTGTTTTTATCTGGAGCTGGGTCTTGTCAGTTTACCTAATCTGGCCTCAAATTTGTGATCATTTTGCCTCAGGTTCCTGAGTAGTTGGGATTACAGATGTGCACCACTACACCTGACTGGTTTTGTATTCACTGAATAATGAAGTTTATACTAGTTCTTCTCTTCCCTTAATAAAACTTCTGTCTAGAAGCTACCCTGAAAGAAAAGTTAGGGCTGGAAGAAGGGCTCAGAAGTTTGCCTAGCAAGCACTAGTCAAACATTAAGTATCCGAATTCCTCAGCACCACATAAACTGGGTGTGGTAGTGCATGCCTGTAATCCCAGCACTCAGGAGACTGAGGCAGAAGGACTTCCTGAGTCCAAGGCCAGCATGGGCTCCATAGTGAGTTCAGGACCAGCCTGGGCTACACAGCAACACCCTGTCTTCCCACCCCCCCAAAATTGATCTCTTGTGCTGAGGAACTGGCATTCTTTGCATTGCCACTACTGAATTCACAAAGGAGTAAGACATAATCTAGTAATAGCACAAAGAAATACAGAACCTATCTGATTTCATGAGCCTCGTAGGTATTCTCACTTCCTTCATAAAAGCCACACCGGTGTTCACTAAAACACCTTAACCCAATGTTTGTTTGTCTGAGACAGGGTCTCACTGTTGCCCAGACTGGTCCTGAACTCATTATGGAGCCCAGGCTGGCCTTGGACTCACAGCAATGCTCTGGTCTCAGTCTCCCAAGTGCAGGGATTTCCACTGGGATTACAGGCGTGCACCACCACACCTGGTTTATGGAATGCTGGGGAATCGAGCTCAGTTAGTACTTAGCGTTTGACTTAGCGCTTGCTTAACCATTCCTCCAGCCCAGATCTTCCAAAAATTTAAGATAATTTTTTGAGACAAGGTCTCACTCTGTAGTCCATGCTGGTCCTGAATTCACCACGTACCCCAGGCTAGCCTTAAACTTACCTCAGTCTTCCAGGTGCTGGGACTACTGGTGTACACCACCAAGCACAGCTTATGTGGTGCTGGGAAATTGAACTCAAAGTCTTATACTTGTTAGACAAGTGCGTTAACTGCTGAGCTATATGGCCCAGTACCAAAAACTGAGTATTAAGAGTTCCACTGTCTCTAATCAAGAAAGTTAAATGAGCCCAGGTAGGCACAGGCCTATAATCCCAACTGTGGAAGGCTGGGGCAGGAGGACAAAAGACAGACAGTTACAAGCAATCGCAAACTCACAAATTCAAGCCGTGTGGGCAAATTAGCGACTTAGTGAGACTTTGTCTCAAAACCAAAACTAAAAGAAGTTAATACACAGCCAAGTAATTTTATAGTAAGGTTTTTTTAAAAACAAGCAAAATCACTCTCTCCTCTATATTACAGTATGCCCTTTTAGAAAGTCAACCATTAACAAAGAGCTTTGGAGACTGTTTTATCAGTACCTGGAATATTGTCAAAATAGAAAAGTGAACCTTGTTTTCACTAAATCTACAACTGGCTCACAAATTGGAAAGTTTTGACATACTGCTTCGCTAACACCGTTATTAGTCATATTTGACTTTCTTAGTAACTGCGCAACTCCTTTTGCACCTTTTAAAATGTATATCTTTTCCATTACGTAAGAATACTGTTTCAATGGCTTAGTGCTATTCAGTAGTTCACCATATTATAAATTTTTAAAATTCTCGGGACACAAATATCTTAATTCCTTTCTCTAAAAGAACAAAAAAGACACAGGAAAAGGGTGTTTGCAAATGCAAGATGCGACAAATATAACTGCCTTTCCGACATATAATTCTTGATAGGTAGAGTATCATTACAATTCTCAATCGGCTTCAAAGCACTCCCCCTGACCATGCAGAACTTTTAACGCTTGCCCAAAGCTGCCTTCTCACAGTCTAATAATAAACTTAATTATACAATCTGTAACAGCCCCCAACAATCATTTCCTTAAGAAGTCAACGGTGATTCAACTAACACCTCAAACTCACAGTCAAATCTATTTCAAAGATTTCATTCCAGACTTCAGCCGCGGGCCAGAGGCTGTGGGTGCAGGGTGGGTAATGACAAGAGTGCCAGGACCGAGAACGACACACGCAGGGCGTTGGACAGCAGGGGTAACTGCTGGTTCATCTCTCTTTAAATCTGGCAGCACGTGGGGCGGCATTGTGAAGCCACCAACCCGCCTCCCCCCTTCCACTCCGCACACGTACGCCTCCAGCGCGCATGCTCCGCTCGCACAGTCCTAGCAGAGTAGGAGCCAACCCCCTAAAAGTCAACCTGGAAGCCGCAAACGGCCGGAGGCCGGGACAATGGGGGAGGGGGCGCAGGCTCCTCAGGACGGACAACCACGGCCGGCGCCCGGAGCCAGTCCCCGGACGCGGCCCTGGCGGTGCGGGGCCTGCGCGGGGCCGGCGTCCCGGCGAGCACAAAGCCCGAGCCGGCCAGCGAGCGGTTCCCCCAGCGCCCGCTCCCACCCTCCCCCAGCCGGGCGGCGCGGCCAGAGCCCGTGCCAGGCAGAGGCAAGCGAGGCGACGTCCCGCACCCCGCCGAGTCCCAGACCCCGCGCCCGCGCCGCCCCGCCGCCGCTTTTGTTGTCGGCCGCAACTCCGCACACCCGTCGCTGCCCGGAGAGAGAAGTTTTGCGTGCCTTCCCTATCCGGTCCGCGGCCGGCTCCCCTGGCCCGCTCAGCCCACGGCGGCTCGGACGCCGAAACCCGGCGCCAGCGCCGCCCGGGCCGGCCGTCTCCCCGCCCCGGGGTCCGGCGGCCCCGGCCGCACCTGAGCCCCGGACCCGCCCCCCGAGGGTCGGCGCGGCCCCTCCCCGCAGCGCCCGCCAACGTGGGGGAGGGGCCGGCGCCAGGCCCCTTCCGAGCCGGGCTGCGACGCGTCCCGCCCCCGGGGCCCTCGCTAGCTGGGCGAGAAGCCGGCGCCGGCCGCCCGCCCGCCCTCGCAGGCCCGGCCTCCCTCGCCGCCCGCCGGCGGGCGGGGGGCAGCGGGCGCCGTGCCCCACGGCCGCGGCCGGCGCCCCGCCGCAGCCCGCTCACCTGCCAGCTGTCTTCGCAGCAGCAGCGCCGACTGCAGCTCCGTCATCCTCCCCGCCGAGGGCCCGGGCCAGCGCCGGGGCTGCGGAACGGCTGGGACAGGCTCTGGGGGCGGCGTGAGCTGGGGGTGCTGAGGAACCCGGCCCGAGACCCGAGCGCCGGAGCCGAGGGAGGCCGGGCTCGGGCAGCGAGAGCGACGCCTCGCTGCCGGTACGGGTCGGCTCGGTTCGGCTTTTCTCACAGCGACTCACGCCCGGAAGGGGAGGATACCCAGGCCGCCGCGGCGCGCACTGGGACTGCGCTCGCCAGCTTCCCTCCTTCAACCGCCCGTCGGCCCCGCAGATGCCTTCCCTGGCCACTACCTCACTGCGCGCAGGGCCGTTCCGCGCAAGCGCGCTGGGCTTGCCTAAATTCGGAAGCGCTCCGCCTGCTAGCCCGACCCCTCTGCACCCTTGCCCCGCCTCTGGCAGCGGGGCCCCGCCCCCTGCGCGCGGCAGCCCGGCTTATCGCCATCTTGGGAAGGTCCTCCCTCTCTTGGCTCCCGAAGCTTTTGCTGGTAGACGCCCTGCGGACGCCATGACAAAGAGGTCGTGGAGGGTCAGGACGCCGCCTCCGGCTTGAAGCAGGTGATCTGGGAGTAAAGGGGCCAAAAGAAGTGGTAGTTCGTCGGTGAGCACCCAGCAGCCGTGTAACGCTACGTACATAGTGTCCGAATTAGTCATTGTTAGAAAGCCGAATTTGGTATTGTTGTAGCCCATTTTAAGCAATGGCCAAAATAGAGAATGTGTGCTGATTGTTCACTTTTCATAAAGAATGCACAAAAGATCTTGAAGTAAACAAAATGGTATCTATTTCACAAGTAAAAACATTTTAACAGATCACCAATAATACTCCCCTAAGTAAAGTGAATTGAGATTAGCAAATTCGAGTATAGATGATTCAAGCAATCATTCAGAAAAACATCTAGGGGCCTGGAGGAATGCCTCAGCGGTTAAAGCGCTTGCCTGGCTAGCACTAAGTACCCAAGTTTAATCCCTCAGCACCATCTAAACTGGGCATGGTGGCACAAACCTGTAATCCCAGCACTCAGGAAACTGAGGCGGGAGGATTGCCGTGAGTCCAAGGCTAGTTTGGGCTCCATAGTAAGTTCAGAACCAAACTGAAGAGAGACCCTATCTCAAAAAAGGGGCGGCTGGGTGATATAGCTCTGTGCAAAGGCCCTAGGCCTACACCCCAAAGAGAATAAATTAAAATAAAATAGACTAGGATGTGAAAGCCCTGAGTTTGAACCCCAACACTTCAAAAGTAAAATTTTAAAAATTAAATCTCAAAACATAGAAACATGGGCTAGTTGCAAAGGCCCTGGGTTGGATCCACAGTAACGGCGGGGGGCAGGAGTGAGGAGGGCTTAGAGTAAATGTATGTTGGGCCCCCTTTCCTCATTCCTAAATCCTGCTGACCCTGCCAGAGGCAGTCCCATTCTACTCCTTTACTTATTTCTCCTGGTAGTTATCTGTATTTCTCAAAATAAGATGATTTTAATGATTTTTACTTGATTTATTAATTTTCTTTCATTTGTATTATATATGAGTGTTTGTATGGCACTGAGGACTGAACCCAGAGTTTGAGGAGGTACTTTTCCACTGCCCCTATTTTTGTTGTTGTTGTTGTTGTTTAGTTTGGTTTGGTTTTTTTGAGATAGGGTCTCGCTCTGTAGCCCAGGGTGGTCCTGAGCTCACTATGGAGCCCAGGCTAGGCGCAAGGCGATCCTCCTGTCTCAGCCTCCCGAGTGCTGCTATTACAGGCCTGGGCCACCATGCTGGGCTTATGTGGTGCTGGGGAATCCGACTCAGATACCTAGCACTTGACCTAGCTTGCTAGGCAGCACCCCCATTTTTATCTATTTTTTGGTACTGGTGGTTGAGCCCAGGCATACTGAGCTACATCCCAAGTCTCTTTTTGCTTTTGTTTCTGAGACAGATCTCAATAAATTGTTAAATTGCGTAGGGTGGGCTCGAATTTGCAGTGCAACTGCCCCGCCTCCCAGAGCGCTGAGATTATGTGTACACAGACTTGTTAAATTAGTATGTACATACATAAGATTGGAGTCCAGGAAAGAGGGTATAGATACAGATGTGCATTTGGAGAGGTAGGCATTAAATTTCCTAAAGAGAGAGTGTGTAATGAGATTTTTTTAAAAAAGAAAAAAGCCTAAAAATGAGCCAAGAAGCATGCAAGCAAGCATGTGGAGGTCAGTTGAAGGAGAAGAGCCAGCAAGGGAGGTTGAGAGTGAATAAATAGGAAAATGGTCCCAGGAGGAACGAACGATCAGCTGCCACGTGCTGTTAAAAAGGAACGAAACAGAAGAGCTGAGCCCGGTCAGTGGTATGATCCCAGCAGTTGGGAAGGTTCAGGCAATCACAGGTTCAAAGACAGCCTGGACAATTTAGCAATTTAGTGAGACCCTGTCTCAAGTAAACAATAAAAAAATGGACAAGGGATATGGCTCAGAGCGAAGACCCTGTATTCAGTCTCGAGTACCAGAAAGTAAGGGAGGGACGTGTGCACTGAGTTGTAAAACTCTGACGTTTACTGAGCTTGACAGGGGATCTTAACAGATCAGTGCTACCAGCAAGCAGGGCAGAGGGGGCCAGGGGTTAAGGTGAGGAAGTAGAAGTCTCCATGTTGAGTACTTATTTGAGGTTTGTGGTCATGAACTGAAAGTGCAAACAGTGAGGCCGGTTGAGTTTTGCTGTGTTCTGTTTTGTTTCCAGTAATATTCAGTACACAGGTGCAGCCATGGCTGATAGCTGCGTACATTCAGGGTGGAGGCTGAGCCAGACAAGTATAATGGAGAGAGAGATGGAGACAGACAAGTGTGTTGAGGATCTATGAAGAGAGTGATTATAATATTATAATCATGATCTATGCTTTTTTTGAGACAGGGTCTTGCTCTAAGTACTCAGGTACTTAGCGCTTGACTTCGTGCTTGCTAGGCAAGCACTTTAACCACTGAACTGTTCTGCCAGCCCCATGATCTATGCTCTAAACTAAGAAGATAAGAAAGCAAAATATGGAGCTTTGGGTTTTTTTTCTTTTGGGCCTAGGCTGGCCTTGAACTCACGGTCATTTTGTCTCAGTTTTTTGAGTGCTAGGGTTACAGGCATGGAACATCACATCCTGGGAGAATTTATTTAAAGTAGTATACTGAGAGCTGAGGGTGTAGTTCAGTGGTTAAAGTGCTTACCTCGTGTGCACAAGGTCCTGGATTCAATTCCCCAGCACTATATAAACTTGGCATGGTATAATCCCGGCACTCGGGAAGAAGAGGAAGGAGGATTGCCATCCTGGGCTACATAGTGAGTTCAGGACCAGCCTGGACTACAAGGTGAGACCCTGTCTCAAAAAAAGAAATAAAAAGAAAACGACGGCCAAGATAGGTGGCTTGAATGGGGAATTTGTGTGTCGTGTGGTTGTTAGCAGTAAGACTGCTGGGAATGTGGGAGAGGATGAGCAGCAGGAGGAGGAAGAAAGCTAGTCAGGTAGATATCAGACAGAGTTGCTGGGGGCGTTCAGCTGTCTAAAATGGAGGAATAGCACAGCAATTGAAGAACCTGCCGAGAGATGCACAGTTCCCCAGCATCACATAAAATGGGCGTGGCGGCATATACCTATAATCCCAGCACTCGGGAGGCTGAGGCAAGAGGATTGCTGTGTGATGTCAACCAACCTTCTCTCAAAAAAAAGTAAGTCTGCCACTGTCCCACTCCTATTTAACACTTTGGCAGGCTGTCTTGATTGATTGATTGCTATACTAGGAATTTTTCTTTTTTAAAATAGAGTCAAGGTTTCACTCTGTAGTCCAGGCTGGTCCTGAGCTCACTATGTAGCTCAGGCTGACCTCACACTCATGGCAATTCTCCTGCCTCAGTCTCCCAAGTACTGGGATTATAGGCATGCACCACCACGCCCAGCTTTATGTGGTGGTGGGGAATAGAAATCAGGGCCTTATGCTTGCTAGGCAAGAGCCTTAACCACTGTGGCATTCCTCCAGCCCTATTCTCAGAATTTAATATAATGATACCACACAGTAGGCACTTAATAAATATTTTTTGAATGAATCAGTCCTATAAAACTAATAATAGCATAATCTGTCAAGATTAACATAGGTCTATGCTTATATTTTTTTTTCTTGTTTATTTTTTAGATAAATTCTCACTCTATAGTCTAGTCTGGTCCTTTACTCACCATGTTGGTCAGGTGGGCCTTAAACTCATAGCAATCCTCCCGCCTTAGCCCGAATTGCAGGGATTACAGGTGCGTGCCTAGTTTAGGTGGTGCTGCAGAATCGAACTCAGGGCCTTGCACTTGCTAGGCAAGTCCTCTAACTACCTACCGTGCTATTCTTCTATAGATAGATCTATACTTATTAAACTCAGATTGTGTACCTGGCAGAGAGACACACCAAGCTTCTCTTTCTTTTGATAGTGGTGGTACCAGGGATTGAACCCAGGCCCTCATGAGTCTCTCCTTTTTTCAATATTGGGAACTGAACTCAGAGCCTTTGCACCGGACTACATACCCACTCTTTTCTTTCTTTGAACTGGAAATCCAACCCAATGCCTTCACAATGAGCTACATCTCCAGTCCGTTTTTTAGTTTTGATTTTGAGACGAGACCTTGCTAAGTTGCCAAATTTCTCAGCCAAGCTGGGGTTGAACTTGCAATTCTCCTGCCTCATCCTTACAGAGTACTGGGATATCAGGCATGTGGCACCGGTCCTAGCCTTTGATTTTTTCTTTCTTTTCTTTTTTTTTCTGAGACATGGTCTTGCTCTATAGCCCAGATTGCTCCTGGATTCACTGTGTAGCCCAGGCTGGCCTCTGACTGACAGCAGTCCTCCTGCCTCAGCCTCCCCAGTGCTGGGATTACAGGCATGTGCCACCAAGTCCAGCTTTATGTGGTGCTGGGGAATCAAACTCAGGGCCTTGTACTTGCAAGGCAAGTGCTTTAACCACATGCCATTCCTCTAGCCCTTGATTTTTATTTCTAAGACAAAGTCTCAATCGTTGATTTGCATAGGGTGAGCTCAAATTTGCAATACTCTTGTCTCACCTCCCTAATGTTGAGATTGTAGATGTTCTTGAAGCCACAGAATAAGCTATTCCTGGATTGTTAACCTTGCTAATTTTTTTTTAGGTTAAAAAATAAAGCAAACAAGCAAAGAAAGAAAAAACAGACTTGGCATATGGCTGTAATCCTAGCACTGAGGAGGCAGAGGTAGGAGCATTGCCATAAGTTCGAGGCCAGGCTGGCCTATGTAATGTGTTCAAAAGCAGCCTAGACTACAGAGCTGAGATCCTGCCTCAAAAAAAAAAAAAAAGGTAAAGAATACTTAAAGAAAAATTACACATTTTTATTTATTTATTTTTGAGACAGAGTTTCACCCTATGGTCCAGGCTGGTTCTGAGCTCGCTATGTAGCCCAGGTGGCCTCAAACTCATAGCAATCCTCCTGCCTCAGCCTCCCAAGTGCATGCATCACCACGCCAGCTTCGTATCTTTAAATGTTTATATTAGCTGGGCCTGGTGGCCTAGGTCTGTACTACCAGTAGTTAGAGAGGCTGAGACAAGAGAATCGTAAATTCAAGTTCACTCTGGATGATTAAGTGACTTAATGAGACCTTGACTCACATAAACAGTAAAAAAATAAAAAGAAGCTGAGCATGTTGCTCCTCTGAGTGAAGGCCTAAATTCAATCCACAGTACCACAAAAAAGAAAAAAAAAAGCTTATGTTAGAAATGTAAAGTAAAGCCTACAGGTGTGGCTCAAGGCAGACCATGTGTGTACTTAAAAACTTAATAATATAAATATCTATAGTAAAAGTTAGAAAAGTAATAGCACAGTAATCCCTAAGAGTATTACTAGGACAACTGGATAGCCACATAGCCACATATAAAACAAAATTTGGCTGGAGGAATAGCACAGTGGTTACAGCACTTTCCTGGCAAGCATAAGGCCCTGGGTTCTATTCCCCTGCACCACATAAACTGGGCGTAGTGGCACACACCTGTAATCCCAGCACTCAGAGGCTCAGGCAGAAGGATTGCCATGAATTCAAGGCCTGCCTGGGCTCCATGGTGAGTTCAGGACCAGCCTGGACTACAGAGTGAGACCCGGCCTCAAAAAAAAAAAAAAAAATGTAGAACAATAAAGTTAAAACCCCCACTTCATAGAAGACCAAAGACATAAATTTAAGAGGTAAAACTATAAATCTCTCACCAAAATAAACTGAAGTGAATCTTTGTGACCTAATATTAAAATTCTTGGAAAAAAGAAAACATGCAAGAAAGAAAGAAAAAATAATACACTATGAGAGGCTGAGGCAGGAAGATCACAAGCTGGAGCCTACCCAGGACAGCTTAAAGATACCCTGTCTCAATAATAAAAAATGTTTTTAAAACAGCTAACAACTGCACTATTCCTCCCACCCTGCCAAAAAATGATCTTAAGTAAGAGTTGACATTCTAGAGAGGAGCAACATTCAATTAGCTGGTCAACAAAGTAACTTTTTGTTTATTTGTTTGAGACAGGGTATCTTTAAGACAGGATCTTGCTCTATTCCAGGCTGGTCCTGAGCTCACTATATAGCTAGCCCAGGCTGGCCTCCAACTCATGGCAATCCTCTTGCCTCAGCTTCCTGAGTACTGGGATTACAAATGTGTGCTACGATACCCAGCTAATCCTTCAGGTGGTCCTGGGGAATCAAATTCAGGGTTTTGTGCATGCTAGGCAAGTATTCTAACCACTAAGCTATCCCTTCCAGCCCCAGTTAGCAAACTGAAGAGATTATTGCAGTAACTGAGAAATCTCATGAGTCAAAAATAAAATAAAATAAAGTACCATAAAAGTACCAAAAAAGACTGACTAGAACAGTTACTCAGCTAAGCTAGTCAGGAAAGGTTTCTCTGAGTTGATGACATTTGAGCTGAGAGGTGACATTAGAGCTAAGAGGAGAAATGACGATCAGAAGGAGGACGCAGGGATTTGATGATCCAGGAAAGTAATTTAGAGGGACCAGCCTCTGAGACTGGTGGAAAGCATGAGGGTTTGTGTGGCTGGGGCAAATGGCAGGGAGACACAGTGGGAGAGGTTCTGCAGACTAGTAGAACAAGGTGAAGAGTGGATTTTTCTAGGCTGTTCCTGAGCTCACTATGTAGACCAGGCTGGCCATGAACACGCAGCTATCTTCCTACCTCAGCCTCCCGAGTGCTGGGATTATAGGCATGCATCACCATGCCCAGTTCACGTGGTGTTGGAGAATGGAACTCAAGGCCTCGCACTTGCTAGGCAAACACTCTAACCGATGTGCTAGTCTTCCAGCCCCCAAACCCAGGGCTTTTTGCAGGCTAACAAGAGCACTCTGCCTCTGAGCTACCTCCAGCCTGACCAGTGGATTTTGTTGAAGATTGAGGGAGGAGATTCTCTCCTCTTTCAGGAGTTTTACCATGAAGGAGAGAAGTAAGACAGCCTGGTGGTGCAGGCCTGTAATCCCAGTATTCTGGGAGCCTGAGGCAGGAGAATTGCAAGTTTGAGCCAACCTGGGCAACTTAGTGACTTAGTGAGATTCTGTCTCGAAATTTAAAAAAATCAAAAATGAGCTGGGTGGAGATAGAACTCAGTGTGAAGATTCTGGGCTGCATCCCCAGTACTACACACACACACACACACACACACACACACACACACAGATGAAGAGATGAGGTAAGCAGTATAATATGGGGGGGAACACATGTGCGTCACTCTGCCGGCAGACGTGGTCGCCGGTTTTACTTACGTTTCTACCTATTGTGGTATGGATCTGGAATGTATTTGGATACATGTATTTGGATGTTACAGATTTGTCTGTGGAACCACGTGCTGTTGGGAAATTGGGGCCTGGTCTGGAAAGGTGGATTACAGGTGTGTGGTGGATTATAGGTGTCGGAGACCTTGGAGTTTAACATTCCTGACTGCCTGGGACCAACTTCTTTCTTTAAAGAAGTCTTCAAGTATTAAGTATCCAAGTTCGATTCCCCAACACCACATAAGCTGGTGTGGTGGTGCGCACCTGTAATCCCAGCACTTGGGAGGTTTAGCCAGGAGGATTGCCATGAGCCCAAGGCCAGCCTGGGCTATAGAGCAGGACCCTGACTCAAAAGCCTTCTTATGTAAGCATTGTTAAGCCATTTTAAATATGTATATATCGTTAAGCCTGAATGTTTTCTGGTAAACAACTGGAGTATAAAAAGAAGGTCTTACTGAATAAATCATCTTTTGCCCCTGCAAGAGTCCATCTTCCTTCCTTTCTTTCTATCTCTCTTTCTTCTTCTCTTTTCATCCACATTGCCCCACTCGTGTACCCTGTTGACTGAGCTGGCTCGGTCATATAGGTGTGAAAATTGGATCACAGGCATGTAATGGGGGCTTAAACCTGGAAGGAGGGCTGGAAGAGTAGCACAGTGAGTGCTTGCTTAGCCAGCACAAGGCCCTGGGTTCACTCCCAGGCACCACATAAACTGGGCGTGGTGGCACTTGCCTGTAATCCCAGCACTCAGTAGGCGAAGGCAGGATTACCATGAGTTCAAGGCTAGCCTGGGCTACATAATGAGTTCAGGACCAGCCTGAACTACAGACTGAGACTGCCTCAAAAAAAAAAAAAAAAGGGCTGAAGGAATGTCTCAGTGGTTATAGTGCTTGCCTAGCAAGTGTTAAGTCAAACGCTAAGTACCCAAGTTTGATTCTCCAGTACCACATGAACTGGGTGTGGTGGCGCATACTTGTAATCCCAGCACTTGAGAGGCTGAGGCAGGAGGATTGCCATGAGTCCAAGGCCAGCCTGGGCTCTATAGTGAGTTCAGGATGAGTCTGGAGCAAGACTCTGTCTCAAAAAAAAAAAAAAAAAAAAAAAAAAAAAACAGAAGGGGCAGATCACTGGGATGGGACCTGGAAGAGCATCTGTGTGCTGCTTCCTGCCTCCCTTCTGGACTTGCTTTGACTTGACTGAACTTGACTGGCTTCCTCTTTGCAATGCTGTGAGGACCTGCTTCCACCTCTGCCTCTGCCCTGTGCTTCCAATGTTGCCAGCCACCCAGGAATGGACTGTGACCTTCTGAAACTGTGAGCTAAAATAAACTTCTCCTTCCCTAATTGAGTCACAATGGCGGAAAAAGTAACTAAGACACGCCCTTCCAGCCACTCTTCTGGCTGCAGGTTAGAGCAGCAAGCCTGTTCCTTTTTGGACCAAGGTATGGAGTAACATTCTTGCATAAGTGCTTGCAGTTACCTTTAAAATGCTAATTAGCTTTTTTGTCTCTTGGGATCTTAGTACTACTATATGCAGACATATGTTTGTTTTGTTTTTGGAAATGGAATCTCACTGCAGTTGCTCAGACTCGATTAAAACTCCTGGGGTCAAGCCATCCTACTAACTCATGCTCTGAAATAGCTGCTGCTGCAGGTATTCACCATCAGCCTGCCTAGTTCTAACATCTGTGACACAGGATTGGATCTGGCTCTTCAGAGGGTGCTCAGAGGCCTTGGGAATCCTCGTAGGAAATGCTTGCCAAATGGCCTGTGGGCTCTGGAGCTCTAAAGTACAGAGAAAGGAAGGGGCTGCCCAGGGTCCACAAGGAGGCAGAGATAAATCCTGAGGTAGAATCCTGGCTTCAGCTCCTATATCCTGTCTTCTCACAAAGCACACTGGTCCTGGTGTGGTGGTCCTGGTAGAGAAGGGACAGAACTCTGGAGGCTGAGGCAGGAAGTTTGCAAGTTTGAGCCCAGCCTGAGCAATTCAGAGATTGACTGAGATCCTGTCTCAGGATCAAAGCTAAGGGCTGAAGGGACAGCTCAGCAGTTAAAGCACTTGCCTAGCTAAGTAAGAGTTCAATTCCCCAGTACCTCATAAACCAGGTGTAGTAGTGCACACCTGTAATCCCAGCACTGAGGAGGCTGAGACAGGAGAATTGCTGTGAGTCCAAGGCCAGCCTGGGCTCCATAGCAAGTTCAGGATTAGTCTGGGCTGCAGAGTGAGATTCTGTCTCAAAAAAAAAAAAAAAATTAAAGCTAAAAAATGGACTGGACATATATAGCTCAGTGTGAAGTCCTCAGTTCAATCCCCAGGACCAAAAATAAAAAATAAAATAAAAAATAAAAAATAATTAATTTTTTTTTCAGGCACACACACCAGGAAAACAAATGTGACTAAGACAGTGAATTAAGTCTCAAAGCCTGGAAGATCTATTTCCTGAAGACCTTGTCCTCCTTCTCATCTGTCCTAGGAATCCAGGAAGATTTTACCTGTCTCAGGTACCACTCACCTCTGACCTCTGGTCTCCTCACCTGTCCTAGGTATTTGCCAGTCTTAGCAACAAGGAAGTTGTTGTGGATTTTAATAAGTAAACTGAGAATAGAATTATGAGAGTAGAGGGAGGAGTCATCGACCTTAGGTAGCTTTTTCAAGAAATACTAATATCAAGGAATTGAAAGATAAAATGTAGTAATGGCTGAGGGGCTAGAGGAATAGCACAGCAATTAGGGTACTTGCCTGGCAAGCACAAGGCTCTGAGTTCAATTCCCCAGCACCACATAAGCCAGCCTTGGTAGTACCTACCTGTTATCCCAGCACTCAAGAGGAGGCTGAGGCAGCCTGAGCTCAAGGCCAGCCTGGGCTCCATGGTGAGTTCAACACTGGCCTGCATTATAGAGTGAGACTGTCTCAAAAACAAAACAAACAAAAAACCTGTAAAATTTAGCAATTTAATGAGAGTCTATCTAAAAAAGAAGAAGAAGAAAGAAGGGCTGGAGGAATAGCACAGTGGCTAAAGCACTTGTGTAGCAAGTGCAAGGCCCTGGGGTCGAGTCCCCAGCACCACATAAGCAGGGCGTGGTGGCACACACCCATGATCCCGGTACTTGGGAGGCTGAGGTAGGAGGATTGCCCCAAGTCCAAGGCCATCCTGACCTCCATAGTGAGTTCAGGACCTGCCTGGGCTACAGAGCAAGACCCTGTCTCAAAAAATAAATAGCACACAAAATGCTCAACTTCATGTGGAAGTTAAATTTTGCGCTTATACGTATCAATAAAATGGGGGGGGGGGGACACAAACATGACAGCCTCAGTAAGCAGATGATGAGTAAAGGTAAATTGTGTTTTTCTGCTCTATAAAGGGTGTAGGCTCTAACCTCAAAAGGTGAGCAGGGACTACAGTGATTAGGCTGCAGGAGCAGTACCTCCCAGCCTCAAATTTTCCAGGCCACAGCTCAGGGCATTGGCCTTTGATGGCATTTTTCTGGGTTCATGTGCACACTGTGAGCAGACTCTTGGGGTGAGCATAGACTGCAGAAGGCCGGAACAGGGGTGCCCTTCTTACTGCTGTAATGACAACCGCAGGGTCCTTGTCCTGCTGGCAGAGGAGGCCCCATTCAGGGCTGCCAGGTTTCTGAGTGTGTAGTGTTTGCCCAACCAGAAGCAATGCTGATGCTGAAATTCCCTAAATGGCAATGCTGAACATAAGGCTGACTCTAAACTGAGCTGAGTTGCATGGTGACTCACATCTGGAATTCCAGCACTTTGGGACACTGAGGCAGGAGGACCACAAGTTTGAGCTCAGCCTGGGAAACAGTGACTAAGCAAAACTCGGTCTCAGAAAAGATGGGGAGGAGCTGGCCTGGGGATGTTGTAGCTCATTGCAATGGTTTTGGGTTTAAGCTCCAGTACTGCAACACAAAACAAAACAGGACAGAACAAAAAACCAAAGGAAACATAATTTGATGACTGAAAAGTCTGTGAGCTGATTCTTTAACAGTGCAAATCCTAAGAGCAGTGGCTGTGGGACTTAGCATTTCTAAACAACTGATCCTATTTTCTTTTTTGGTTTGTTTGTTTGATTGGTTTTGTTTGACTCAGGGTCTCTGTAGTTCAGGCTGATCTTGGACTCACTATGTAGCCGAGACTGGTTTCAGTCTCTCAAGTACCAGGGTTACAGGGGTATGTGCCACCAGCTACAATCACAGAAGCCCCATCATTGTCAGGGAATGTAGCTCCAAGCAACCAAATCTATTCTAATTGGTTTAAGCCGCAAAGGAACATACAGTATTTAGATACAGGTGGTTTGCACGGTCCCTGGGAAGAATAGAGATTCCACTTGGGAAGCTAGCAAGTCCAATATCTAAATTTTATCAGCAGGCTGGGCCTGGTGGTGCAGGCCTGTAATTTCAGCACTTTGAGAAGCAGAGGCAAGAGGATCACAAGTCTGAGCCCAGCCCAGGCAACTTAGCAACTGAGTAAGGCCCTCTCCTAAAAATCAAAGGGGGAAAAAAAAAAACGGAGCTGAAGGAATAGCTCAGCTGTTAAGGCACTTGCCTAGCAAGCACAAGGCCCTGAGTGTGACTCTCCAGCACTGATTCCCCAATGCCACATAAACTGGGAATAGTGGCAAACACCAGTAATCCCAGCAGTTCGGAGGCTGAGGCAGGCAGACTGCCAGATTGCCGTGTGTTTAAGGCCAGAGTGGGCTACCCAGTGAATTCAGGACCAGCCTGGACTATAGGGTGAGACTGTCTCAAAAAAAAAAAAAAAAAAAAAGGAATGGGGAATAGTTAAATCTTAGTGGTTAAAGCACTTGCCTAGCAAGCACAAGGTCCTGAATTCGATTCCCTAGCACTACATAAAATGGGCATGGTGGTACATGCATGTAATCCAAGACTTTAGGAGACTGAGGCAGGAGGATTGTCTTGAGTTTGAGGCCAGCCTGGGCTATATAATGAATTCAGGAGGAGCCTAGATTACAGAGGAAGAACCTGTCTCAAAAAAATGGGGGAGCTGGAGGAAGAGCTCGGCAGTTAAAGGGTTAAAGCACTTGCCTAGCACTTGCTAAGTACCTGAGTTCAGTTCCCTAGCACCACATAAATTGGGCATGGTGGCACACACCTATAATCCGTGCATTCAGGAGGCTGAGGCAGGAGGATTACCACGATCCCAAGGCTAACTCCATAGTGAGTTCAGGACCAGCCTGGGCTACAGAGCAAGACACCCTGACTCAAATCAAATCAAAACAAAACAAAACCCTGTAACATCCAGCACTCTGGGAGGCCTGACAAGGAAGTAAGATTCCAAGTTCAAGTGCAGCTAAAATGCTGAGGCTGTAGCTCAGTGTGAAGCCCTGAGTTCAATCCCCATACCACAAGAAAAAAAATCTTTATATTTCAGAGAGATTGAATGTTAAGGTGAAATCCTGGGGAGGCGTGGAGACGGTAAGGGCCAGAGGAAAGCATCTGGCTGTGAAGTGGTCACTGCTTGGTGATATGGTAGACAGGGGTTTTGTCCTATTTTGTTGTTGTACTGAGGATTGAACCCAGGACCTCCTCACTGAGCTACATACCCAGTGCATTTTATCTTATTTTATTTTATTTTATTTTATTTTATTTTATTTTATTTATTTATTTAGTTTTGTTTTTGAGACAGGGTCTCGCTCTGTAGCCAAGGCTGGTCCTGAACTCATTATGGAGCCCAGGCTGGCCTTAGATTTTATCACAATCTTTCTGCTTCAGCCTCCCCTCCTGAGTGCTGAGATTACATGTGATCACCAGCACACCCAGCTTTACATGGTGCTGGGGAATCAGACTCGGGACCTTAGGCTTGTTAGGCGAGCTCTTTAACCACTGAGCTATTCCTCCAGACCCATGAGTATCTTATTTTGTATTTTGAGACAGGGTCTTACCAAGCTGTTATTATCCAGGCTGGGCTCAAACTTGGAGTTCTGCCTCAGCCTCCCAGAATGCTAGGATTATAGGATGGTGCCACCGCACCCAGCTTCATTTTTTCCCTCTCTACTTTTGTATATGTTTGAGATATTTATTTATTTATTTATTTGTTTATTTAGAGACAGGACCTGGCTCTATAGCCCAGGCTGGTCCTGAACTCACTATGGAGCCCAGGGTGGTCTTGGACTCATGGCAATCCTCCTGGCTCAGCTTCCCGAGTGCTGGGATAACAGGCGTGCGCCACCATGTCCAGTTTATGAGGTGCTGGGGAATTGAACCTAGGTACTTAGCACTTGACTTAGTGCTTGCTAGGCAAGCGCTTTAACCACTCAGCCATTCCTCCAGCCCTATGTTTGAGATTTTTTTCACAAAAACAAGTTACAAACAAGTAGGAAAATTCCAGATGTTGAGATTAGAACAGCTACCAGGATATGCCTGCTCCTTACCCCCAACCTTAGATATCTCCATCTTTGTTTAAAAGATCCAAGGGGCTGGAGGAATAGCACAGCAGTTGGAGTGCTTGCCTGGCAAGAGCAAGGCCCTGAGTTCAATTCCCCAGCACCACGTAAGCCAGGTGTGGTGGCACATGCCTGTCATCCCAACACTCTGGAGGCTGAGGCAGGAAAGTTGCATGAGTCTAAGGCCAGCTTGGGTTACAAGGTGCATTCAGGCCCAGCTGGTAATACAGAGCCAGATCCTGCTTTAAAAAAAAAAAAAAAAAGACACAGAAAAACAGACCTAAGAGGAAAAAGTAATAAAGTACATACCAAGTTTCCTGCTTTCCCCCTGGGAGGCATGTGATGAGAGAGTAGAACTCTCCTGAGCTTGCCACAGGAGAAATTATTTTGTGAGGTAAGAGAGAGACTGTTTTTGAAAAATGAATATTATTTTCAAGTCTGTAAGCCATTGTTGGTGCTTGACGATGCATTCCTGTCTTATTGGATTCCCCCAGATACTCACCATGAAGCAAAGATAAGTGCAACAAGGTCCTGGGCCCTGGGTTCAGCTTCTGCTACCACACCCACAGACCCACACCCACACTCACCCACCCCACACAAAGATTTACTTGGAGAATGATCTCAGCCATTCTCGCATAGGAAAAAAAAATTTTCCCACTTGAGGGCAAATAGCCAACTCCCATGGACCTGCTGAGGACTGGAAGAGTATGTAGGAAAGAGGGTTACAAATTCAATCCTAGCCTGGACAAGCTAGAGAGACTGTCATAAAATAGGAAAGAGATGGAGATAAAGCTCAGTGCAAAGGCCCTAGATTCAATCCCCAGTACTACAGGAAAAAAAAAGGAAAAAAGAAAGAAAGAAAGAAAGAAAGAAAGAAAGAAAGAAAGAAAGAGAGAGAGAGAGAGAGAAAGAAAGAAAGAAAGGCTGAGGTAAGAGGATTGCCATGAGTCCAAGGCCAGCCTGAGCTATATAGTGAGTTCAGGCCCAGCCTGGGCTACAGAGTGAGACCCTGTCTCAAACAAAACAAAACAAACAAACAAAAACCTGTAAAAGATACAGAAGAAGCAAGAACATGGACATTGTGGAAAGGGAAACTGGGGGTGTGAGAGGGTGGGAAGGGGAAAGAAAGGTGATATGTAAATAAAAAACAAAACTAAAACTTAAAAAAGTGAGACTTTAAATTTAAAGTAATTAAAAAATACTGGGGGAGGTAGTTCAGTGCAAAGGCTCTGGTTTCAGTTTCCAGTACTGCAAAAACAACAAGAAGTAGTTTTTGTTTTGATAGAGACTAATTTCTCTTTTTTTATTAATATATTTAGTAATGCTGGAGATTGAACTTAAGACCTTCAAATTGACTACATTCCTATCTTTATTTGTTTGTTTTATTTGTTTATTTTTGTCAAGTCAAGGTCTTACTATAATTCAGGCTGGTCCTCGACTCATAGCAATCCTCCTACCTCAGCCTCTCAGACCTGGGATTATGGGCATGTACCACCATACTCAGCTAATTTTTTTTTTTTTTTTTGAGGCAGTGTTTCATTCTGTAATCCAGTCTGGTCCTGAACCACTCTGTAGTCCAGGCCAGTTTTGGACTCATGGCAACCCTCCTACCTCAGCCTCCCAAGTGCTAAGATTACAGGCACGTGCCAGCACGCCCAGCTCGTATGGTGCTAGGGAATCGAACCCAGGGCCTTGACCTTGCTAGGCAAGTGCTTTAACCACTGAGCTATTCTGCTAGCCCCCATGCTCAGCTAATTTTTATATGTACTGGGGAATCAAAACCCAGGTCCTTGTGCGGTAAGTGCTCTAGCCATGGAGATATGCCCCCATCCCTGTTTATGTATTTACTATGGTACCAGGGATTGAATCCAAGGCCTTCACACTGAGCTATATCCCCAGCCCTTTTATTATTTTTTTTTGATTTTGACACTTAGTCATGCTATATCACTGAATTGTCCAGGGTGAATTCAAACTTGTGAACCTCTTGCCTCAGCCTCTCAGAGTACTGGGATTATAGGCATGTGCCACTATGTTTGGCTGTTTTCTTTTATGGTTTGTACTTTCTGTATCATATTTAAGAAATTGTCTCTAAATTCAAAGTCACTTGTTTTCCCATAAGTTTTATTTTATTTTTATTTATTTATTTATTTTTTTTTTTCTTTTGAGGCAGGGTCTTGCTCTGTAGTTGAGGCTGGTCTTAAACTCATTATGTAGCCCAGGCTGGCCTCGAGCTCACAACAATCCTACTTTAGCCTCCCAGGTAAAGTTCATTGAGTGGTGTGTGTGTGTGTGTGGTATTGATCCCAACTCCTACAAGCAAAGCTATATTCCCCAGATCCCCCCTTTTTGGCTTTTCATTTTGAGATAGGGACTCACTAAGTCACTACATTACTTAGGCTGGTCTCAAACTTTCAGTGTAAAGGTGGTGGCCCAGACCTGCAATCTCTGGGTGGTTGAGGCAGGAAGATTGTAAGATTGAGCCCAGAGTGGCAATATCGTGATTGAGTGCGGTCCTCTCTTAAAATCAAATCTAAAAAATGGGATAAGGATGTAACAGTGTGAGGCCCTGGGTTCAAGCCTCAGTTGTGCAAAAAACTAGAAACTAAATTATATGAGATAGTTATCTTCACATTCACTTTACAGATGATTAAATACTACCTCAACGAAGTTAGCACTTTGTTGAAGACCTCTCTCCTAAGCTGGCTTTTGTTTTCTGTGGCACTGGGGTTGGAACCTAGGAGTACTCTACCACTGGGCTCCATCCCTAGCTTTTTTTCTTTTTAATTTTAAGACTGGATATTTCAAAGTTGTACAGGTTGACCTCAGATTTGTGCTAATTTTCCTGTCTCAGCCTCCCATGTAGCTGGGAGTATAGCTATGTACTTTCACACCTGGCCTCTGTGCTGGTTTTTCTTATTGTTGTTGTGTGTTTGAGACATGGTCTCATTCTAGGAGCTGGAGGAATGACTCAGTGGTTAAAACACTTGTCTAGAAAGCACAAGGCCCTGAGTTGGATTCCCCAGCACCACATAAAGCTGAGTGTGGTGGCACATGCCTATAATCCCAGCACTGGAGAGGCTGAGGCAGGATTGCCGTGACTCCAAGGCTAGCCTGGTCTACATAGTGAGTTCAGGACCAGCCTGGGCTACAGAGCAAGACCCTGTCTTAAAACAAAAGCAAAAACAAAAAAGACGTGGTCCCACTTTATTGTCTAGGATGGTCCTGAAGTCACTATGGCAACCAGGCTGGCCTTGAGCACATTACAGTAATCCTCCTGCCTCAGCGTTCCAAGTGCTGGTATTACAAATGTAAGCCACTCTGCCCAGTTTATATGATGTTGGGGAATCAAACTCAGGGCCTGAGCTTGCTAGGCAAGTGCTTTAACAACTCTGTGAGATTCCTCCAGTCCCTTCCATGCTGTTTTGATAGAAATTTTCATGCAATTTTTCCTACCAATTTAATCTACATCATCTTCTTTATAAAATCACACATAGAATTGTGTAGACATTAGGTTTTTTTTTTTTTTCAAGCAACGAGAATCACCCAATGCTTAATCCCGCTGCCTGCATCAAGGGTTTCCTTACCCCAAGTGCAGGGCTCGCGTTTGCCTGGTCGAGCCCAGGGGCACTAGGTCCCGGCTCTCACTGTTGGGCCGTCTTTGGTTGGCCTCCTTCTCAGGTTCAGGTGGAGGCTGGATGATGGCATCTTGAGGAATCAAGGTCTCTACCCAGGAGAACAACAGTGTCCTTGCAGAAGCCTTAACTTGCTCTCCTCAGACCTTTAGCTTTTGGATGAAATTTCCAGCAGCAATATAAAACAAAATCTCTCTGCACACGAGCCTTGAGGCTGCTCCCTAAAGCCCATGCACAGACCACTTGTCTTGGAACCTCCTAGGACACCTGTTAACATACAGCCTTCTGGGCCCAAGTCTCTTTTCTTGCAGATGAGGCCTCAGGAAGGGCAGTGGCTGTCAGGGAGCCAAGGCTAATCTAGGACAGGAACTCAAGTCCTCTGATTCGCAGCCCAGGGAGGAAAGGCAAGGGAATGAGGAGCAGGAAGTGTAGTCAGCTTCGACTTCTCTGATTCCCATGTATTTTTCCTTTGGCTCCAAATATTAAGAGAAAAGCCTGCTGCTGACCCTGGTGGAAACCTGGTAAGGAGGTGGCTTCCTGCTGAGTCGGGCCTCTGAGTGCTGTGGGGGCTGATGTTGACGGTCACCCCCCAGGGAAGCTCAGAACTCCGAGCCTCCCACACAGCCATCCTCTGTGACAGCAGACCTGGCTCAGGGCAGGAGCGGGAGGAGCCAAGCTCCTGCGTGGTGTGGGAGCTGGGAGCTGCCGCCTCTGGACAGGCCACAGGAGGCAGAGAGGAGAGAGCTGGAAGGAGAAAGCCAGCGGGGGGGCGGGGTGTCAGTCAAGAAGGAGGCGTGCCCCTTCCCCTGCCGGACAGAACTCTGCTCGCTGCCAGCTTCAGCTTCTCCCCTGGGCCACCCTGGGGCTTAAGCCGGTGGAGGCAGGGAAAAGCTGCCAAGGCCCGGGAGGCTGACATTTGCAGGAGTTGGCAGGGTTCTGTCAGGCTCCTCAGGTCCAGGCAGATGTGACTTTGCCCACAGTTTAAGATTCAGAGAAGTGACTCTGTGTCCCTCAAGTGTTGGGCCTGTATTCTAATTTCATCAAGCCATTATATATACATATATGTGTATATGTGTGTATAGTTTATTTTATTTTATTTATTTTTTGAGACAGGGTCTCACTCTGTAGCCCAGGCTGGTCCTGAATGCACTGTGGAGCCCAGGCTGGTCTTGGTCTCACAGCAGTAATCCTGCCTCAGCCTCCCTAGTGCTGGGATTACAGGTCTGTGTCACCACACCTGGTTTATGTGGTGTTGGGGAATTGAGCTCGGGTACTTAGTGCTTGCCTAGTGTTAGACCAGTGATTTAACCACTGAGTTATTCCTCCAGCCCTGTTTTGTTTATTTAGATAGGGTCTTACTCTGTAGCACAGACTGGTACTAAACTCACTATGTAGCCTAGACCCGCCTCGAACTCATGGTAATCTTCCTGCCTCAGCCTCCAGAGTGCTGCTGGTATTACAGGCCTGAGCCACAAGGCCTAGTTTACATGGTTCTGCGGAATTGAACTCAAGGCTTTGCACTTAACTAGACAAGTGTTCTAACCGCTGTGCTATACCTCCAGCCTTTTTCTTTTGTACTGAAGATCAAGCCCTGGGCTTTCACACTGATCTACATCCCTGGGCCACTTTTAATTTTATTTTTCTTTCTTTGTTTTTTGTTTGTTTCTTTTTTCTCTTTCTTTCTTTCTTTCTTTCTTTCTTTCTTTCTTTCTTTTTTTTGAGAGAGAGTTTTGCTCTGTAGCCCAGGCTAGTCTTGAACTCACTGTGGAAACCAGGCTGTCCTTGGACTCACTGCCATCCTCCTGTCTCAGCCTCCTGAGTGCTGGAATTACAGTTGTATGGCTAACTTGTGTGGTGCCAGGGAATTGAACTTGGGTACTTAGCACTTGACTTAGTGGTTGCTAGACAAGCTCTGTAACCACTGAGCCATTCCTCCAGCCCTATTTTTTATTTTTGAGATGGAGTTTTGCTAAGTTGTTAAGTTGCCCAGGCTGGGTTCAAAGTTGTGATCCTCTTGCCTCAGTCTCCCAGCGTGCTGGGATTGAAAGCCTGTATCAGAGGTTGAGCAGAAGTTATGGTGATAGGGAGTATTTATTTACTTATTGATTGCTACTAGAGATTGAACCCAGGACCTCACTCTGACCTATGACCCCACTTAGTGTGTGTGTGTGTGCAGTACTGGGGAATAAGCCCAAAGCCCCAGCCCATTTTTATTTATTTTTATATTTTTAAATATATAAAAGAATTTACATATCACATCTCTTTTCCTTTCCCACTCCCTCAACCCTTCCCATCCCCATTCCATAAAGTACATCTTCTTACTTTCTTCCATTTCTTTTACTTTTTTATGGTTTGGTTTTTCTCATATTATAGAAACCACATGATATTTCATCTTCTGTGTCTGATTCATTTTGCTAAACGTAATGATCTCCCATCCAAGTGCTAACCAGGCCTGACCCTGCTTAGCTTCGGCGATCAGATGAGATCGCCGCGTTCAGGGTTGTGTAGACATAGACGGCGTAATGGTCTCAAAGTATAATTGCTGTACTTTCCCTTTTAATTTTGAGACAATCTCACTAAATTTCCAGGTTTCCCAGTCTGGGCTTGAATTTGCAATCTTCAGCCTGTGGAGTGCTAGGATTAGAAATTATTATTGTTTTGAGACAGGGTCTCACACAGCCCGGGCTGGTCCTGAACTCACTATGTATCACAGGCTGGCCTTGGGCTCACAGCAATGCTCCTGTCTCAGCCTCCTGCCTGCTGGGATTACAGGCATGCACCATCACGCCCAGTTTATGTGGTGCTAGGAATCAACTCAGGTACTTAGCACTTACCTAAGTGCTTTAACTGCTGAGCTATTCCTCCAGACCCTGTATTTAATTTTTTTGATAGATACTGGAGTTGGCTCTCCAAAGGGGTGCCCCCAACAATGTGGGGCAGCACTTTTTTCAGATACCTTTGCTCATTTGAGTTATTTTGCTTGTTTGTTTTGCCAATCTGATTTGTGAAAAGTGATTTTTTTTTTCTAGATAGGGTCTCCTCGGGGCCTGCCAAAGTAAGGAGACTGGTCTTGAACTTATTTTGTAGGCCAGGCTGGCCTTGAACTCGTAGCAGTCCTCCTGCCTCAGCCTCCCAAGTGCTGGGACTAATTCATTTTTTGTTGTTTGCAGTACTGGAGATTGAACACAGGCTTTCCTGACTATTAAACAAGTACTCTATCACTGAGCTACACTCCCAGCCTTCCTAGTTTTGATTTGATTTTTTTTTTTAAATTGTAAATGAGATGGAACATCTAAGACAGAAACTCAGAGGCCAGTTTGTTACTGGGTGGTGCCTGGCCCCTGCCCTCATTTGAGTCACTATGCCCGTTTCTCCACACCCCTGAGGGCAAGAGGCAGCTGGACAGCCCGGGCCTTCAGCCCTTCCAGAAGCTTTCTTCCCCACCCCTCGCCCGCCAGGGGATGAGTAAGTTTCTCCTGAGTGACTGGAAGAGGCATGTTTCATTCAGCCAGCCCTGGTTTGTCCTGCTTTACTGTTCCTGAGGGCTGGGACTTGGCCTTCGATTTAAAACTGGGGGGAGGGGGAGACTACAGCTGGGGAGCAGCAAGATGAGACCTGCTTTGTTGGAAGAGGAGCTGGAGAGGCCAAGTGGGGAGGCGGCCGCAGCAGCTCAGGTGAGTGAAATGAGTCTGAGCTGAGCAGGGAGTAAGGCCCCTGGGGCTCCCACTGAAGAGGTCCCCAGGGCTCCCTGGTGAGGGGGAGGAGGGAGAGAGATAAGCGGGCCACCCTGAGGAAAGGGGGAGAGGTCAGAAGAGACGTGGACGAGTGGCTTGAAAGTTGCTTGTGGGAAGGACCAGGGAGACATGTTTGTTGGATGAATGTCCTCCCAGGGGCCATAGGAATGGAGCAGCCACACGGCCACAATTGTACTGTGAGTGCATCTGGCCATAGCAGGTTAAACCACCTCTGGGGAGTGTCCTGCCCCTGACTTGGTTCCTTAGAAGATTATTAACACAGAGCTAGTGTTGCTTCTGGTTTATGGCCCTGGTGGAGTTCCTTCTGCTGTCTCTCTGGCTCATGGATGGCCTGGCTGGGGAGTGGTTACTGGTCTGATAGGGGCAGGAGAGGACATTAGGTGGAGTGGAACTTGAGGTGCTGGTTCAGCAGAGACCAGCCCTCATCCAGGCTTCTAGACTGTTTGCTGCTAGCCCAAGAGCAGAAGATAGTCATTGGGCCTGGAGGCCTGTGTTCTGGCGTGTTCCTATTGGCCAGTGTTTCTTCTAGTGCCTTCTGGTGTCTTGTGTCATGCAGAGTTTCCAATCCTAGAAGACTGCAGTCAGGTGGCAGCTAGAACATCCATTCCAGGGCTCGAGCTACAGCTCAATGTAGACTATCAGACAAGTGCTCCACCACTGAGCTACACTCCCAGCCTTCCTAGTTTTGATTTTTTTGTTTTTAATTATAAATGAGATGGAGCGTCTAAGACAAAAACTCAGAGGCCAGAGCACACGCCTAGTGAGAAGGCCCTAGATTGTCCTCACAGTGCCATGAACAACGAAAAAGATATCTGAGCATTTTAGTTTATGTTAGGGTTGCCAGACAAAAGAGTTAAATTTGACTTTGTGGTTGTTAGATTTCTCTATTTTTTATAGCACTATGTATGTCCCATGCACTATTTGTAGTATATTTAAGCTAAAAGTTGCTGGGGAGGCACTGCCGGGGGTATAGCTCAGCAGTCAGAGTGCTTGCCTGGCACAGGCAAGGCCTTAGGTTTGATTTCCCCAGCATGGTAAGAAATTAGCCAGATGTGGTGGCTCACACCTGTAATCTCAGCACTCAGGAAGTGGTAGCAAAAGGATCATCTTGAGTTCAGGACCAGCCTGGACTGCAGAGGGAGATTCCATTTAAAAAAAAAATAGTTGCTGGGATTAAGGGGTGTAGTTCATGGTACAGCGTGTACTCAGGAGGCATGAGGCCCTAGGCTCAAGCTCAAGTGCTGAAAAAAGTTGTTTTGTGAAATTCAAATTTAATCATGCCTACTATATATATTATTTATTTATTCATTGCATACTGTATTTTTATTTGCTACATCCAGCAACCTTTCAAGTTCCTTCTATCTAGCTGGCTGCAGACAGCTGCTTCAACATAACGTACTGACTTTGATCCTTCATTAGCTCCCCATGTGGTCACTCTGACACGTTTTTGCCTCTCAATTTTGGGGTTGAACCCAGGACATTTTCACTGACCTTTTTATATTATTTATTTTGAGAAGGGGTCTTGCTAAATTGCTCAGGCTGGGCTTAAATCCTAAGAGAGATGGGATTACAGGCCTGCACCACCATATGGGGTACATGACACTCTGAAGAGGGTGCTCACTACTTTTGTTTGTTTGTTTGTTTGTTTAGAGACAGTTTCACTGTACAGTCCAGGACGGTCCTGATCTCACCTGCAGCCTCTGGAGTGCTGGGATTACAAGCACATGTCTGCATGTCGGGTTTAATTTTATGTGGTGCTGGGTAATCAAACCCATGACCCTCGGTAAGCTGGGCAAGTGTTCTAACCACCTAGCCATACCCACAGTCTCTCACTACCCTTTCATGGGTGAAAAAACTAAGGCTCCAAGAATCTAACCCACTTCCTTAAGGGCAAACAGTAACCAAGACGCAGGGAACAGATACCGGCGTTTGCAGCGGGATTCCAAAGGTCGAGTCAGCACACCCGGTCGCCTCGTCCCCTCTGAGCAGGAAGGCCTCGGCGGCTGAGTTTCCAGCCTTCAGCTCACACGGCAGGCGAAAGCCGGCAAACCGCACCGAGGCCCCGGGTGCGGAGCGAACAGGCTTTGGTGCTAGGATATTCAGAGTGATTTTGAAACTACTCTCCTCTTAGCAATAACAATACCAACCTCGGTTATTTGCATAACTCTCCGGAGTTGACAAAGGCGTCCGCAGCAGTTAATTAGAATGACAAAGGAAGCACTTGGGAAAGAGAACGGCCGGCAGGACCGCTCGGCGCCCCGGGACCCTTCCTGAGCTCTCCCGGCCTGGTGCGCGTGGGAACGGGAGACCCTCCTGAGGGCCACGGCCCGGTTAACGATCCCGGCCCGCGCGGACAGCTGCTTCCCGGTGGCTCTCCCCGTCTGGCCTCTGCTACCCCAGGGGGTATACGGGGTTCACGTTTCGGACTGTCCTGCTGCACCGGATTCCCGAAGTTGGTGGCCGGGTGCAAGGCCTCCCCTCCCCCCAGGTATCAGGGACAGCTGGAGGGGTGGGGCCTGGGACACCTGCCAGGTGGGGAGGACGTTGAAGAAAATGCGATCTAAAAGAGACTTATGTAAATCTAGTCTCACTTGATTTCAGATTCCTTACCGCAGACTTGCAGTTGGCAGAGGCAACCGCGGAATACTTGGGTTTGGGGTTTTTCTTCCCCTTTTTGGTGTGTGTGTGTGTGTGTGTGTGTGTGTGTGTGTGTGTGTGTTGGGGGGAGCCGGGGTGGACGGGGAGCTCTAGGCTACTAGTTTTTAAGCAGTGTCAGGAAGTTGTTAAAGAAACCTTGGGAAATCTCTCAGAAAAATTTAAAACAATAACCACAAAAAGACGTGGTTATGAATATCCTCCTCCTCGCTCACAGTTTCTTTATTGGTAACATTTTTCTTAGTAATTTCCTTCAAGTCGGTCTCTAAAACTGTAGTCTTCCCCAGCACCACATAAACCGGGCATGGTGACACACACCTGTAATCCCATCTCTCAGGAGGCTGAGGCAGGAGGATTGCCACTAATTTAAGGCCAGCCTGGGCTCCATAGTGAGTTCAGGACCAGCCTGGGCTACGGCGCGAGACCCTGTCTCAATCAATCAGTAAATATAGTCTTGTTAAAGCCAATGGGAGCCAGGCCACACAGAAAGCCTGTAGTCCCAGCACTCTGGGAGGCTGGTGCAGGAGGATCTCAAATTAGAACCCAGCCTGGGCAATTTAGCAAGACTCTGTCTTAAAAAAGTTGGGGGGGGGGTGCTGCTGGAGGCATAGCACAGTGGTTCCAGCACTAGCCTGTAAAAAGCTCAAGACCCTGAGTTCAAAGCCCCAGCACCACGTAAACTGCACATGGAGGCGGACACTTGAAATCTCACCATTTGGGAGGCTGCTGAGGCAGAAGTTTGCCATGTGCTTGAGGCCAGCCTGTGCAACATAGTAAGTTCAGGAACAGCCTGGACTGCAGAGTGACACCCTGTCTTAAAAAGAAAGAAAGGAAGAAAAAGAAAAGGGCTGAGGATATAGATGTAGCTCAGTGTGACGGCTCTGGGCCCAATCCTCAGTACGCGCACTCACACAGTTAATAGGAAGAGAGGACGTGAGAAGTCATGTAGATACAGTCTCAAGTTTTTAAGTTATTTATTTATTATTTGGGAGGAGATGTTGGGGATTGAACTGAGAATTCCACACATGCTCAGTGTGCCCTCTGCCACCAAGCTAACCTTCCAGTCTTTATTTATTGCTATTTTGAAAATTGAACATAGGGCCTTTGCGTTGAGTTTCATTCCCATCCATTAATAATTAATTTATTGAGGCAGCGTATTGGACTTGAACTGAGTGCTGATATTACTAGCCTGCACCACAATCCTGGTTGTCAGATGGCCTTTTTACAGACCAGACCTCAGGCTTAGGCTTTGACTGGGGGGCCTTGACTTGTTAGCTGTCTCACACCTCGAGTAGGAGAAAGCTGCTTGCCTGTTAGGACTCCTTGAATTAGGTTGCTGGCTTGTTTCCTTCTTTCTTTCTTGTGGGTGTGCACCTGTGTGCTTGATACTGGGTGGGGATCAAGCCCAGGGCCTACACACTGAACTATATCTTCAGCCTATTTTTTTTTTTAATTTTGAGACAAGATCTCAAAAAGTCATTAAATTGCACCCATGGGGCTCAAACTTGTGATCCTCCTGTCTCAGCCTTCCAGAATGCTGAGACTATAGGGCTGTGCCACAGGGCCCCACTACCTAGAGTTTTAAAATCTAGTTTACTAATGATTATTTAATATTTTTCTTTTCTTTGTTTCTTTTTCTTTCTTTTTTTTTTTAAGTACTGGAGATTAAACCTAGTGTTTCACACTGAGTTATTTCCCCAGCCCATTTTTATTTTATTTTATTTTATTTTTAGACGGAGCCTTGCCAAATCACTTAACTTACCCAGGTGGGACTTAAACTTGCAATCCTTGTGCCTCAGCTTCCCATAGTGGTAGGGAAACAGGTGTGCATCTCCATACCAGATTTCTACAATATATAACATATATATTCCATTATATCATCAAACATTACTACCAAGAGGAAATCTTTGAATTGGATTTTTCTAGGATAAACTCCCTTTGCAGTAAAATTGGAATGAAAAAATTTAAATTGGCTCTAATAGTACAGGTCTGTAATCCCAGCACTCTGGGAGGCTGAGGCAGGAGGATGTGAGAGATTGAGGCCAGCCTGGACTACACAGCAAGTTCAGGACCACCTGGGTTACAGTGGGAGACCTTGTCTCATACACACATCAATGAATTAAATAAATAACTAAATAAGGCCGAGGCTGTACCTCAATATAAAGGCCCTGGGCTTGGTCAAAAATAAGTAAATAAATAAATAAATAAAGTAGCCTGGAGGATGAGAAATGAGGAGCAACTGGATTGCTGGCAGCAAGTTCACAGTTGGGAGCCATTTTGGCAGCTCCACCACCACTATACATAGCCTGCTCTGTGACCCCACAAATGCGCTCCTCAGCACATACCTGGGAGGACGGGGCAGAGGGCCATCAGTAGACAGGCAGAGCCAGGTGCAGTGGCACAGGCCTGGAATCCTAGCACTCTGGGAGGCTGAGGCAAGAGGATCCCAAGTTCAAGTTTAGTTTGGCCCGCATAGTGAGACCCTGTCTCAAAACAAGAAAAAAAAAAAAAAATGCTGAGGATGTAGCTCAGTACAGAGTGTTTGCCTAGCATCTCTAACCCTGAGTTTAATTCCCAGCACTGGAAAAAAGAAAGAAAGAAAAAGAATGCCAGCCAGCATGCATTATAGCCAAATTATCAACTTCTTCCAAGTGTCTTTTTTGTTTGTTTGTTTGTTTTTTGAGACAAAGTCTGTAGTCCACACTGGTCCTGAACTCACTATGGAGCCCAGGCTGGCCTCAAAACATGCAATACTCCTGCTTCAGCCTCCTGAGTGCTGGGATTTTAGGCATATACCAACATAGCCAGTGTATATAATGCTGGGGAATCAAACCCAGGGCCTTGCACTTGCTAGACAAGCATTTAAACCATTGAGCTACACCTCCAACCCTGTTTCTTTTCTTTCTTTTTTTGGTCCAGCATTTATTATTATTATTATTATTTCGGTGGTACTGGGGATTGACCACAGGGCCTTCACTTGGAGCCACATACTGCACTGCCCTTCCTTATTTATTTTTGAGACAGGTCCTGGCTCTGTAGTCCAGGCTGGTCCCGAACTCTCTATATAGTCCAGGCTGGCCTTGGACTCAACGTAATCCTCCTGTTGCAGCCTCCCAAGTGCTGGGATTATAGTTGTGCACCATTGCGCCCAGCTTATGTGGTGCTGGGGAATCGAACCCAGGACCTTAAACTTGCAGGCAAGCACTCTAATCACTGTGCTATTCAACTAAGCCTACCCCCTTTATTTAGCGTAATGTAATGTAATTAATTTTTTTGAGAAAGGGTCTTGCTCTGTAGTCCAGGTTGATCCTGAACTCATTATGTAGCCCAGGCTGGCTTCAAATTCAAGGCCATCCTCCCACCTCAGCTTCCTGAGTGCTGGGATTACGTGCATGTATCACCAGGCCTGGCTCCCCCTTGTCCCCTTTTTAATCTTTATTTGAGACAGGGTTTGACTACAAGCTGGGTTTAAATTTGTTATTCTTCTTTCTTATCCTCTCAAAGTGCTAAAATTACAGGCCTGTGCCACCAGGGATAGCTCTCCCTTTTTTAATTTTTTTGTGGTGGTGGTGCTGGGGATTGAGTGCAGGGCCTTTACACTGAGATACACTTCCCAGCCCTTTTTATTAATTTTGTCCACCTGCAGTTCCCCAAGCCACCGCTGGGGCCCCACTTTTAAAAAAAATTGATTGGTTGGTTGGTTGTACTGGACCAAGTTAGGTCCTTCACACTAAACTGTATCCCCAGCCCTTTTTGTCCCTCCCCCAGGTGAGGCTCAAACTTGGAATCCTCCTGCAACAGCCTTCCAGAGTGCTGGGATTGTAAACCTGTGTCACCATTCCTGACAAAAACCAGAGCCTTTTTCTTTCTAAGTAAATTACCACTGAGATACATCCCCATCCCCTGATGAACTCATTAATGTCACTAGAAAAGGGCCATTGAAATGGGTTCTGTCTTTGTAACACTTCTGCCTTGAGAGGACACAATGCAATAGGTCTTTGTTTGTTTTTTCAGACAGGGTCTCTGTCTGCAGTCCAGCGTGGTTCTGAACTCACTCCGTAACCCAGGCCCTGAATTCTCTGCAATCCTCCTGTGCCAGCCTCTCTAGTGCTGGGATTATCGACCTGCACCACCATGCTGGGTTCATGTGGTGCTGGGCAAACAAACTCAGGTCCTTACTGCTTGAGCTGTTACCACTGTGCTACTCCCCCGCCCCCCCACAGTATTTATCCTTTTAATTGTCTTAAAATTTTTTTTTCAATACTAGAGATTGAACCCAGGGCCTTTACTCTGAGTTACGTCTTCAGCTCTTTTTTGTTGTTTGAGACAGGGCTTAACTAAATTGACCAGGCTGGGCCCAAATTTAGTCTTCCTGCCTCAGTCTTCCAGAGTGCTGGGATTATAGGTCTACGCCACCAGGCCTGGTACCCCTGGTTGTCTTTCAGCCTACCACCATGTTCAGACATGGCAAGAAGGCCCTACACCAAATGCCAACACCTGGATCTTCAACTTCTCAGTCTCTAGAATTGTGAGAAATATATTTATGTTCTTTATAAATTATTTAGTCTTAAATATTCTTTTTTTTGTCTTTTTTTTCTTGGGGGGACTTGTTTTTTAGGTTTGGAACTAGGGACCGGATCCAGGGCCTCGAGCGTGCCAGGCAAGTGCTCTGCCACTGGGCTACATCCCCAGCCCCCTTGTATTTTTTACTTATTTATATTTGAGACCAGGTTTCACTCTGTAGTCGAGGCTGGTCCTGAACTCATTAGGTAACCCTATCTGGCCTTGAACTCACAGCAATCTTCCTGTTGCAGCCTCCCAAGTGCTGGGATTACAGGCATGCACCCCCACACCCAGTTTATGTGGTGCTGAGGAATCCATCTCAGGGCCTGGGCTTGCCAGGCAAGCACTTTACCGGCTGAGCTATTTCTCCAACCCCTCTCTATTACCTTCTCCAGGACCGGGGTCGGGGAAGGGGAGCGAGGCAGTCACTTCAGGTCTTCTTGTCTCTTGAAGGGGAAGGGAGGGCTCTGCTGCTTCCCCACCCCCAGGGGGCTGTGGAGGCATGACAAGTGAGCCCGGCAGAGGCCACTCAGTCTGACTATTGGCATCGGAAGTGGAAGCTTGGTGGTGCTGCTCTGCAGACTGCACACACAGGAACACACAGGAGCCTGTCTGCATGGCGTGTGCACATGAGGGCATGTGCACGTGAACCTAGGTGCTGGCAGAGGAGGTTCCCTGGGAGAGCTATGGCTCCCCTGGTGACAGGTGTGGTAAGCTGTGTAGGTAGGCGGGGGTAAGTCTTGGGAATGAGATTGGTGGAGAGACTGGGCTGCAGGAGTAACTCAGGCACAGTGATCCCAGTTCTCTTTTTTTGGGAATTTAGTGACCCTTTGAATCAATGTTGTGTCCCCATCACTCAGGCTCTGCTGGCCAGCAAAGACCGCTGAAGCCAAGAAGGTGTCCTTCCTTTTGACTGGCTGGGTCAGCTGGTGGTTGGCAGCATTGGGTGATGTAGACACCTGTCTATTGATTTGGGCCAGACCACACTTTGGCCTCCCACAGCCTTGTTGCAGTGGGTCCAGCGGTGTGAGCAGGAGAGGGGTGCAGGGACCTTGCACTGGTCTTGTGGCTCCCCTCCCTGAGCCCCTCTCTGTCTCTTGGGCTCTGTGCTCTCCTGCCTGCTCCGTGGCCTCTGGCTTTCTCCCACAAATTTCCCACCTTGACCATGGATTTCCACTCCCCTGAGAATATGACTCTACGCCATAAACCTCCACCTGGCCCATCTCACCCGTAGAAATTGCTTTACAAGCTGGTCTCAGACACAAGTAGGACCCAGACTGGAAGTTCCTGGATAGTGTAAGGGAAGGGGTTGGAGAGAGCTGAGTCAGAGAAAAGCTGTTTATAATTAATAGCTTAGGACACAACTGTGGGCATAATTAACATATGGATGCTTTAACTTGTTAAAGAATCATATTTAAAAAAATCACCTCTGAGAGCTGGGAGTGGTGGCACATGCCTATGATACCAATAGTATGGGAGGCTGAGGTAGGACTATTTCCAGTTCTAGCCTGGGCAACTTAGTGACTTCCTGAGACAAAACAGCTGGGTCCAGCAGTACAGTCCTGTGATCCCAGCACTGTGACAGGCTAAGGCAGGAGGTTTGCAAGTTTGAGCCCATCCTGGACAATATAATGACTTAGTGGGGCTGAAAGAATAGCTGGGCAGTTGGGTGGGGCCACCCAAGCCCTTGGGAGTTCACATCTCCCTGCCGCCACAGTTTCCACCTTTCCACCAGGCACTGGACACGGAGCTACGGGAGTTAACCCTTGCCCTCCTGCGTTTAGAACTTGTTTTGGTCCAATTGCTTTCTGTCCTCCTAATCCTCCCTTTTGGAATGGCAATGGCTACCTGTGCCATTGTATGTTGCAGGTATTTAACCTTTCTTTGATTTTCACAGGAGCTCGCAGCTGAGAGAGAGTCTGCCTTGCATCTCAGAGGAGACTTTGGACTTGGATTTTTTTTAGCAGTGCTGAAACTGTTAAGACTTTGCGGGGCTGGAGGAATGGCACAGTGGTTAAAGTGCTTACCTAGCAAGCACATAGCCCTGAATTTGATTCCCCGACACCACATAAACTGGGTATGGTGGCCTATGTCTGTAATCTCAGTGCTTGGGAGGCTGAGACAGGAGGACTGTCCTGAGTCCAAGGCCAGGCTGGGCTCCATATTGAGTTCGGGTGAGCTCTGGACTACAGAGTGAGGCTGTTAAAAAAAAAAAAAGACTTTGGTGACTCTTAGAGAAGGACTAAATGTATTTTGTGTGAGGAGATGGTGGTGAGTCTTTTGGGGACCAGGGATGGAATATGGTGGCTTGTATCTGGAATGTCCCCCAAAAGCCTCATATATTTGTATGTTATGGATTATCTGTGGAACCACATGCTGTTGGGAGATTGGGGCCTGCTCTGGAGGGGTGGATTATAAATATGTGGTGAATTACAGGCGTGTGGTGGAAGACAGGCCTGTGTCAGATTACAGGTTCCAAGTGTGCAGTGCATTATTGGTTACCAGTGTGTGGTGTATCCGGGGCTTGAACCTGGAAGGGCGGCACACTAAGGCTGGACTTGCAGGGGGCGGGTCAGTGGGAAAGGACCCGGAAGGGCACATGCTCGTCCTCCCTTCCCACAGGGACTTGGCTCCCTATGTTCAATGCCGTGAGGAGCTGCCCCCTTCCGCCATGCACTTCCGCTGCTGCCGACTGCCTGTGATGGACTATGACCTTCTGAAACTGAGCTAAAATAAACTTTTCCTCTCTTATTTTTGAATATTGGGTATTGAGTCATGGCAATGAAAAAGTAACTAAGACTCAATCTCTGTCTCCACAATTCCGCCTGAGGACAGAGACTGCCCAGCCGAAGTGGAGGAGGGAGGAGAAAAGGAGTGGGGAGGAGAGGGGGAACTGCTGGGATGCTTTGGAGCTGCTACAGCCTCTGGGAGCTATTCTCATCTTCTTTTGCAATACTTTTGGGGATTGAACCAAGAATTTTTTTGGGGGGATGGTACTTTTGGGGATTTCTCTACTGCTGAGCTACATCCAGCCATTTTTATTTTTATTTTGAGATAGGTCTTGCCACATTGCCAGGCTGGCCTGCGATTTGCTGCAGTCCTTCTGTCTGAGCCTTCCATGCACCTGGGATTCCAGGGCTGTACCTCTGCACCCAGTCCCATCATCTTTTTTTTTTTTTTTTTTTTTTTTTTGAAACAGTGTCTCTCATTCTATAGCCTAGGCTGGTCCTGAACTTACTATATAACCCAGGCTGCAGTTCTGCCTCCGCCTCCTGAGTGCTGGAATTACAGGTGTGGGCCATCACACCTGGCTCCATCATCTTTTTAATAGAAGCCTCCAGCAAGGGAATATGTGGAGTGGTGGGCTGGAGTTGGATCTCCCATGCTTTTATTTTCCCCTAGTGCTGAGGACTGAACTCAGGGCCTTTACCTTGAGCTTTCACCTTCCCTAGTCAAATTTTAAAAAGTATATATATATACATTTCTTTTTTTGAGACAGGGTCTTGCTCTGTCGTCCAGGCTGCTCCTGGACTCACTGGTGTAGCCCAGGCTGGCCTTGAACTCAGGACAGTCCTCCTGTCTCAGCCTCCTGAGTGCTGGGATTACAGGTGTGCGCCACCGTGCTTAACTTTATGTGGTTCTGGGGAATCAAATTCAGGGTCTTGTGCTTGCAAGGAAAGTGCTTTAACCATTGTGCCATTCCTCCAGCCCTTTTTATTTTATTTATTTAGACAGGGTTCCTCTGTAGTCCAGGCTGGCCTGAACTTACTTTATAGCCCAGACTAGCCTGGAACTCATAGCAGTCCTCCTGCCTCAGCCTCCCAAGTGCTGACTTTAAACTCTTTGCAATCATCCCACCTCAGCCTTCCAGATGCTGGGATTACAGATAGGTGCCACCACGCCTGGCTATTTTTTGTTTTGAGATAAGGTCTCACTAGGTTGCTAAATTGCTTAGTGGCCTGGTGTCTTAGCTCAGCCATTAAAGTGCTTGCCCAGCAAGCTCAAGGCCCTGGGTTCAGTTTCCCAGTACCACACGAACAGAATGTTGTGGTACCAGCCTGCAATCCCAGCGTGAGAGGCTGAGGTAGGAGGATTGCCGTGAGTTCCAGGCCAGCTTGGGCTTCATGGTGAGTTTAGGGCCAGCCTGACCACAGTTTGAGACCCTGTCTTTAAAAATAAAATAAAATAAAATAAAATAAAACTACTCAAGCAGGTGGGCCCTAGCTCTCTGCCTGGAGAGCCTCTGCCTTCTCCCTGTACCACTGTCTGCTCTCCAAGGCCCAGCTGGATTTCTGTTCCGTCCTCGAGGGCTTCTGGATGTCCTTACAGTCAGTACAGACACTATCCAGAGCCAGCTAGGGCCCCAACACAGCCACTTACTAGCTGTGTGACTGGGTGATTTAGGGGGGGCACAGCCTTGGGTCCTTCCCTCTGAAATCTAGGTACTGATATTTAGCGAGGATACCTATGGGACATGCACAGCACAAGGCTGGCTTGAAACTGACTAACGCTTGGCTAGTGGCTGTTTGTTCTCTCCCTTCCTTTCCCACCCCCACCCACCTGTCCTGCGGCAGATTGCAGGCAGCACTGGCTTGCTGGGGTCACAGGCGTGGCAAACACTCCAGCTTGGCCAGATTGGCTGTCAGATTGGATTTTCAAAAAATCCAGATTCATGCTGTTTACAAAAGACACACCTAAAACAAGCATATGGAAGGGTGAGTGTAAATGGATCAAAAACACCCACCAGGAGGAAGCTGGTGGGTCTATATGGGTATTAAGCAAAAGAGTACTTAGGACAAAAAGGTGTGCACTTGCATCTGTGTGTGTTGGTGCTGGGGAGGGGATTCAGGGCTCCCGACATGCTAAGCAAGTGCTCTACCACTGAGCTGCATCCGTAGCCCCGACAAAAAGTACTTATGGAGAGAAAAGCATCTTCCACATCCTGACGATAGGAGCGATCTAGCAAGATGGAAGGATTCTCGAGTTATGTGACCTACTAATGTGTCCTCAACAGGATGTATCCAGCAACCTAGTGGCTGAGCAAGACTGCCTCAAAACCAAAAATAAAAATGGGGGCTGGAGGATTGGCACAGTGGTTAAAGAGTTTGCCTAGCAAGTGCAAGGCTCTGAGTTCGATTCCCCAGCACCACATAAACTGGACTGGTGGTGCATGCCTGTAATCCCAGTACTTGAGAGGCTGAAGCAGGAGGATTGCCATGAGTCCAAGGCCAGCCTGGATTCCATAAGTGAATTCAGGACCAGCCTGGGCTACAGAGCAAGACCCTGTCTCAAAGATAAATAAAATAAAAATGGCCTTGGAATGTAGCCCAGTGTGAGGCCAGGGTTTCAATCCCCAGTACCCCAACAGGGGCAGCAACGACAGCAACAATCACATGTATATATCATCAACACAGGTATCCAGTGGAAGGACAACCCACAGGGAACTAGAGGAATAGCATGGTGATTAGAGAACTGGCCTAGCTTGCAAGGCCAGCGCTTTGGCTGTTGTGCCATTCCTCCAGCCGAGTCGTATACTCTAAATGACTGAAATCATATGGTATGTGTGTTGTGCCTCAGTCATACTGATTTACACCTGTGTATTGTGAGCACAGATGTGTAGCTAGGTTATAGATAGCTCCCAATTTATGATGATTCGATTTACAACTTTTTGACTTACTGATGGTTGAAAAGCAATACAGTCTCAGGAGAAATCATTCTTAGAATTTTGATCTTCTCTGGGGCAAGCTATAATAACATATGCAGGATATCTGTCGTGTTGCTGGGCAGCTGGAGCTTTCAGGGCTGTGACACCAGGCCGGAGGTGGCCAGTAACTCCATAGTGTGCAGTGCCCTGAGTTCTGATGTTTGAGATGTCTAGGGGGTAGGTGAAGTCAACTCATTTCTCACTTAAAATATTCGCAGTTTACATGGGGTTATCAGTGACTTTATCATGCAGCACCTGTACATGTACATTTGTGTGTATATATCCATATACATATGGAGGAGAGAAATTCACAGTTTCATAGGTTTGTGTCCACACATGGTTGGCCTGATCTAAGGCAAAAGTGCGTGGCAGAACCACCTGGCAGAGGTCAGCTGCTTATCCCATCGCTGCCAAGAAGATGAGAGGAGGGGCTCAGCGGTTAAAGTGCTTGCCTAGCAAGCCCTACGGCAAGCACTAAGTACCTGAGTTGATTCCCCAGTACCACATAAACTAGGCGTGGTGAGACACGCCTGTAATCCTAGCACTCAGGAGGCTGAGACAGGATTGCGATGAATCCAAGGCCATCCTGAGCTCAGGACCAGCCTGGGCAGCAGAGCAAAACTCTGTCTCAAAAAAAATAAAAAATAAATAAATAAAAAAAGAAGCTGAGAGGAAAAGGAGGAGCCGGGCACTAGAAAACACCCTTCCGTGGGCTGGAGGATTAGCTCAGTGGTTAAAGCACTTGTTCGGCAAATTTAAGACCCTGGGTTCTATTTCCCAGCACCACGTAAGCCGGGTGTGGGTGCAGTGGCACGTAATCACAGCACTCGGGAGGCTGGGGCAGGAGGATTGCCATTAGTTCAAGGCCAGCCTGGGCTCCATAGGGAGATCAGGACCAGCCTGCGATACAGGGCAAGACCCTGTCTCAGAAAAAAACAAAACAAAATCCTTCTAGCCAGCCAGCCAGGTTGCCGGAACTCTGGGATGCTGAGACAGGAGGATCACAAGTTCAAGCCCCTCCTGGGCAATTTAGTAACTTAATAAGATCCTGTCTCAAATAAAAACAAAAAAATGGTTGGAGGAATGGCACAGAGGTTAAAGTACTTGCCTTGATCAAGATGGGCACGGTGGTGCATGCCTATAATCCCATCACTCAGGAGGCTGAGGCAGGGGGATTGTTCTGAGTCCAAGGCCAACCTGGGCTATATCAGTGAGTTTAGGACCAGCCTGGGCTACAGAATGAGACCTTGTCTCAAATGAACAAAAACTAAAAAAAAAAAGTGGACTGAGGAAGTGTGAAGGCCCTGGCTCCTTTCCCCCAATATCACCACCACCACCACCACCAAAAAAAAATGTATATATCACATCTATACATACAATTCTAAGTCATACCTCAGTGGCTCATCTTCTCATCTCCCCACCCAAGCCATCCATGCCTTTTTTTCTTTTATTTTTGAGACAGGGTCTCACTTTGCAGCCCAGGCTGGTCCTAAAGTCACCATGGAGCCCAGGCTGGTCCTAAAGTCACTATGGAGCCCAGGCTGGCCTTGGACTCACAGCAATTCTCCTGTCTCAGCCTTTGGAGTGATGGGATTATAGGTGTTGTACCACCATGCCCAGTTTATGTTGTTCTAGGGAATTAAACCCAGGGCTAGACAAGCACTTTAACCACTAAACTATGTCCCCCGTCCCAGTGGGGCATTTCAGATTTAAACCATAAGGGTGTGTGTCTTTATTTTGTCTGTGACTTTGGTTTTGTTCCTTAGAAGATGCCCATCCCTGGTGGGTGGAGTTATATTAGAAATAAACTCCTTTGCTATTTGCCCTCAGGTGTTTATTTTTGCAGTCCTGGAGATTGAGCTCAGAACCTTTGCCCAGAGCTACATTCTCAGCTCATTTTTAAGATGTTGATTGTGAGACAGGGTCTCGTTAGATGCTAAGTTGCCCAGACTGTGCTTGAACTTGCAGAACCTCCTGCCTCAGCTCCCCAGGGTGCTGGGATTGCAGGTTTTTGTCCCCAGGTCTGGTTATAAGATTCGTTCTTCCAAGTAGATTTCTCTCTTGGACTCAGTCATAGGAGCCTGTTGACCTTGATGGTGTGTGTGTGTGTGTGTGTGTGTGTGTGTGTTTTACACGAAGGATGAGAAGTGCTAGATCATTACCCCTTTCTTGTATCTCTTCTCAGAAGTAATATCTGGGACCTCAAGTGAGTCATCATGAAATTTTTCTCTAAATCAGGAGCCTGCGAACTCTGGCCTGTTGGTAGCCTAGCCCGTGTTTTATTTTGTTGGATTCTGTGTTATTAATAGATTTATTTCTTTGTTTAGGAAAACACATTTCCCCTCCTCTTCCAGAAACTCCCTAGCCCCCACCAGAGTTTTGTGGAATGTCACTCGAGCATGTGTGTATGAGATACTGGGAATAAAGCCCATGAACTTCACCCTGAGCTGTAAAATATCCCCAGCTCAATTTTTAACTTTAGTTATTTATTTAGAGACAGGGTCTCACTCTGTAGTCCAGGCTGCTCCTGACCTCATTACATAGCCAAGGCTGGCCTTGAATCCACGCCGACCCTCCTGCCTCAGCCCTGAGTGCTGGAATTACAGGCATGTACCACCATGCCAGTGTAGTGATGCTGGGGAATTGAACTCAGGGCCTTGTACTTATTAGGTAACTGTTGTGCTATTCCCCTATCCCTTATTATTATGATTACTGAGACAGGTTCTCACTAAGCTGTTACATTGCCCAGGCTGGGCTTGAACTTGCATCCTCCAGCCTTGGCCTCCCAGAGTGCCACCCTGTGCCACCCTGCCCCCCTCGGAGCCTCATCACAGATGACAGGGACACTGTGCCCTGTTAGAGGTGTGCTCTTGTTGAGCATGTGGGCACTTTGAACATACTCAGGGACAGACAACACCCCTTTCCCAAGAGCTCAAGAGCAGAAAAGGGGGAAAGTGGCTCATTTCCCACCTTGATTTTGCTACAGGAGACGTCACGGGGTGCCCAATGGACAGATAGGAAAACGGAGGCCCAAAGAGAATCCTGAGTCTGGCCTCCACTCCTATTCCTGGAGATCAGGGTCATTGGAGATACCCCAATGCAGGACTGCTCCTAAAAAGCCACACGTTGATTGCAGTTCCAGAGTCCCTCTTGGTGGTGACCAGACCCTCTGGGTACTCTGAGCTTTGCCACGGAACGACAGCTTGGTGTAGGTCTCTCCCTAGTCTTTGGTGACACCTGGTGGCCACTCTGACTTTGTCTTAAAGGATCTCAGAAACAAAGCACTTACCTACTGAGAGAGCATTTAGCTTTGTAGGCTTAGAGGGAGGGCTGGCCTGTCCAAAGTCACCACAGTTTATATCTTTCTTTGTTCCTGTGTTTTTTTGTTTGTTTGTTTGTTTGTTTTTGAGACAGAGTCTCACTCTATAGCCCAGGTTGGTCCTGAACTCACTGGTGTAGCCCAGACTGGCTTTGGACTCAGGGCAGTCCACCTGCCTCAGCCTCCCAAGTGCTGGGATTACAGGCGTGTAGCACCATGCCCAGTTTATTTGGTCATAGGGAATCAAACTCAGGGCCTTGTGCTTGCTAGATAAGCGCTCTTACCACTGTGCCACTCCTCCAGCCCCTCTTCATTTTTCTTCTTCTTTTTTTTTTCTATTTAAAAGAATTTTTTTTTGAAACAGGGTCTGATTCTGTAGCCTAGGCTGGTCCTGAACTCACTAGGGGGGGTGGGGGGTTAGGATGGCCTTGGACTCATGGCAATCCTCCTCCCTCATCCTCCTAAGTGCTGGGATTACAAGTGTGCGCCGCCATGCCTGGCCTTATGTGGTGCTGGGGAATTGAACTCTTGGCCTTGTGCTTGCAAAGCAAGCTTTTTAACTGCTGTGCCAATCCTCTAGCCATATTACTTTATTCTTAAAAGGGGCTGGATTTGGTGACACAGGCCTGTAACCCCTGCACTCTGGGAGGCTGAGGCAGGGGGATGGGGAATTCAAACCCAGTCTGGGCAACCTAGTGACTTAGCAAGATCCTGTTTCAAAATAACAAACAAAAAATCACAGCCTGCGTGCCAAGTCCGTGGTCCTGGTGACACAGCAAGCCGACACTGTAAATGGGCGAGAAGGAAAACAATTACTTAAAAAAAACTGAGCAGTGATAGGAGCTATGTTGAGAATTAAACTATGGTGCTGGGACAGAGGCACGGGATTGCTACTGTAAAATGGGGGGTCAGAGCTGGCTGTGGTGAGACATGCCTGTGGTCCCGGCCCTCAGGAAGCTGAGGCAGGAGAATTGCTGTGAGTTTGAGGCCAGCCTGGGCTACATACTGAGCTTATGACCAGCCTGGACTATAGAGTGAGACTGTTTCGGAAAAAAAAAAAAAAAAGGTCAGGAAGGACTTTTTAGAGAAGGTGACATTTAAGATATCTGAAAATAAGAAGCTGCTTTGCTAAGGCTTGGAGCCAGAAGAAGGTGGTTGTGGTTGAAGCCTTTTGCAAGCTTCCTGCATGGCGAGGTGGCAGGCTCAGAGGGGAATGTTTGCCTGGGTGTCCCTGACCCTCAGCTTAATCCCTAGTGCTGAGCAAGAGCGAGACAAAACAGGAGACCCAACAACAAGAAAACATGAAGGACCCTGAAATATACTAGGCAGAGGAGCGGCTTACTCTGCCTTGCTTCCATTTTACAGAGGTCCTTTTGGGCTGCTGCGCTTGTGGCCTGACGGGCTGGGGGAGCAGGGGCCTCTTGTTAGCCCACAGTGGCAGTCCAGGTGAGGGGATGATGGTGGCCTGGACTAGGCCTGCGGTGATAGAGAAGGAAAGAAAAGGATTCAAAATGCATTTCACCTGGGCCCAATGATCTAGGTCTAAAAGCCCAGGACTCTGGGAGGCTGAGGCAGGAGGATTGCAAGTTCAAACCCAGCCTGGGCAATTGAGCAACTCAAGCATACCCTGTCTCAAAATAAAACTTAAAAATGGGCTATGCCATTCCTCCAGCCCTCTTTTTTGTATTTTATTTTATTTTTTGAGACAGTGTCTCGCTCTGTAGCTCAGGCTGGTCTTGAACTCACTATGGATCCTTGGACTCAGGACAATCCTCCTGCCTTAGCCTCCCAGGTGCTGAGATTACAGGTGTGCACCACCATGCCCAGCTTATATGGTGCTGGGGAATCAAACTCAGGTACTTAGCACTAGTTAGGCAAGTGCTTTAACCTCTGAGCCCCTTATTTTTTACTTTGAGGAAGAGTCTTGCCACATTGCCAAGGCTGGATTTGAATTTGTTAATCTCCTGTCTCAGCCTCCCAAGAGGTTTGGGATTACAGGTGTGCCCACCCTGCCCAGGTAGTTTGGGGAACTTTTGTAAAGACAAATGATCTTTCTTTCTTCCTTCCTTCCTTCCTTCCTTCCTTCCTTCCTTCCTTCCTTTTTTTCTATCTTTGAGACAGCATTTTGCTCTGTAGTCCAGGCTGCTCCTGAACTCACTTTAGAGCCCAAGCTGGCCTAGAACTCAAGGCAATCCTCCTGCCTCATCCTCCCAGAGGGCTGGGATTATAGCCCTGCTCTCCTGGGCCTAGCACATTGAAGGATTTTGAGCCAGAGCTATGACAACGATCTGATTTATAGTTTACAAAATCTCTGGCTGTCGTATCGGGAACAAATACTAGGATGGGGTCCCTTTTAGTAGCTCCTGGTGCACCTTTGGCAAGACACCTTGGTGAGTGGCCTCGAGTGACAACAGTGGGTGTGGTGAGAAGGGGTCAGACTGGCTAGACTTTAAAGGTTGAACAAACAGAATTTGCTAAAAGATTGTAGGGATAAGAAAGAGGCATGCAGGAGTTGCACAACGAAGGGCAGGAGGCGCTGGGAGGGGCGTCTTTGTGGGGATTTCCTTATATTTGCGACTTCTTCCCCTCCCCGGTTCTACCTGATGCAAGGCACAGGCTGTGAGTGCGGGGAGCAGAGCGGGGACTGAGGAGAGAGCGGTGGCCTTGTGAGAGCAGGAAAGCCAGCCTGCGGGCCCCGCGGGAGGCCTCCCACCCCGCGGGCAGCATCTCTGCTGGAGAACAGGTGTAAACCGCCTGGAGACCTGGGCGGGCCAAAGCCGTGAAGGCGCCAGGGACCCTGTTGAGTCGTGAGTTGTGGAAGCTGAGCTTTAGCTCGTAATCTTCCTGCCTCAGCTTCCCGGAGTGCTGGGTTTACATGTGTGTGAAACCATGACTGCCTTAGTTTCCCCTCCTTTTCCTCTCCTCATCTTCCCTTCAACGTATCAGCCCACACTCCTCTGACCACTCTCCCTGGTCTAGTCCTGATGCTCATCAGACCCTGATTCACTGTGGCCTTTTGTAGATTGCAGTGAAAGAGAGGACTTTCAAATGCCACTACCCAATGGGGAGAGCCAAGGGGCAGATGAGGGCGGGCCTTTGGAGCTTGCATTCTGTTCCTGGTGCAGTAGTAACATCTGTGTGGTGGCACCTGTGATCCCTGCAGCCATGTGAATGCCACACAAGCATTATTTTTTCTGATTATTAAAGCTATACACGCCAATACTTTTTCTTTTTAAAATTTTTGCACTAATTGGGATTGAATCCAGGGCTTCTGTACTGGTTATACCCCTCGCCCATTATTTGTTTATTTATTTGAGGCAGGGTCATATTCTGTAGTCCAGGCTGGTCCTGAACTCACCATGTAGCCCAGGTTGGCCTCAAACTCACAGCAATCCTCCTGCCTCAGCCTCCCGAGTGCTGAGATTATAGGCCCATGCCACCATGCGCTGCACATGTGGTGCTGGGGATTTGAATTGAGGGCCTTGTGCTTACTAGGAAAGTGCTTTAACTGCTGAGTTATTCTCCAGTTCCTATTTATTTTTTTATGATTAATTTTTGGTAGAAGGGATTGAACCTAGGGCTTTCATACTGAGTTATACCCTCAGCCCTTTTAATTTAATATTATTTATTTATATATTTGAGACAGGACCTTGTTCTGTAGTCCAGACTGGTCCTGTAGTCACTATGTAGCCTTGGCTGGCCTCAAGCTTGCAGCCATCCTCCTGCCTCAGCCTCTCAAGTGCTGGGATGACAGGCATGCATCACTATGCCTGGTTTAGACTTTATTTTTAAACATCTGAGACAGGGTATCACGAAGTCACTAAATGCTCAGGCTGGGCTTGAACTTGTGATCTTCCTGCCTCAGCCTCCCCGAGTATGCTTTTTCTTTTCTTATGTTATTATTACTACGCAAGTAATATAGCCCAGAAAAACAGGATATATATACACACAAGATGGGACACCGCACAGTAAAGAGGGAATGAGCGTGGAGTTCAGGACCATGCAGAGCAGTTAATTAGTCTCTGTGTCTCAGTTTTTTCTCCTAAAAAGTAAGTAAAGGAGTAAGTATATTTGTCAAACCCAATTTACAAGTGCCCATCTGATGGTAAATGCTGTGTTCATGTTTATTTTTTATATTAATGGCAAGTAAAGCAGCTGGAGGAATAGCTCAGCGGTTAAAGCACTTGCCTAGCAAGCTCAAGGCCCTGAGTTCAATTCCCCACCATCACATAAACTGGGTGTGGTGGTGCACGTCTGTCATCTCACACTCAGGAGGCTGTAAGTTCAAGGCTGCCAGTCTGGGCTACCCAGTGAGTTTAGAACCAGCCTGGACTACCGAATGAGATCTTCTTGTCTCAGTAATATTACTACTACTACTACTACTACTACTACTACTAATGGCAAGTAAAAAAAGAAGAGAGGGGAAAATTGTGTGATCCTAAGAGCCTGAGATAAAGTACTGTCAAGCTGTTGGGGCTGATCCTTTCACATTTTTGCTAGGTGTGTGTACTATAGAAATATGACCAGCTCAGTAACTAGCATACCCTATTAGTGGGAAATACAGATGCTTGGTAATCAGTGTCCTGAAGTATCCGGAAATCTCTGGGTTACACCACGGCTGACAGTTTACTTCTGCAGTTGCTTCTCATGACCACATGGCGTCGCTGTTGAAGCCTAGTTCTACCTAATCCACAGATCCTTTTAGAGAACTGTTAAATTCAGTTATGAGAGTCCTAGGCTTGTAATCCTGAGCTCGTAGGTTGCGGGGTCCAGCAGCTCTGTTTCCTGTATCCACTCCGCCATCCGGGAAAGCTCACTAGCTTCAGGAGCCGGTGGATTAGGAGCACTTCTGGCGTCTGTTGCCTCAGATCCAGAAAGTTTCTTTTTCTTCTTGGGAATCCACAGCAGACCATCACTTGAAGGGTGGTCAAATCACACCTCCTTTTCCTCAGAGTGTGATTGTCCACTCACGGTTGTGGTGAGGGCCACTCTCTCGGGTTCTTTGGCCATCAGCCACCTATGGAAGATGATACCTGTCCACTCAGCCGCCGTGCGTGTGTGCGTGTGTGTGCGTGCGTGCTTGCGTGTGTGTGTGTGTGTGTGTGTGTGTGTGTGTGTGTGTGTTGGGGATCAAGCCCAGGACCTTTGCACTGAGCTATATCTTCAGCCTATTTTTTATTTTGGATTTTGAGACAGAGCCTCACTAAGTTGCCAAACTGACCTGGCTGGGCTCAGACTTGTGTTCCTCCTGCCTCAGCCTCCCAGAATGCTGAGATTACTGCTCCACTGGGTTCAGCTAGCAACCATGGACAGACGTGGCCTCCTGAAGTGCCCACCTTCCCAGTTTCTCTTGTGGCTGGGACACAGACATGTGATCTCATCCTGGTCCATAGGAGCTAGAGGAATACCAGTTAGGGGAATTTTAGGAAAGAAATCCTAGATTTTCTCTCTCGTCTCTCCTTTTCTCTCTTGAGGCAGGATCTTTCTGTGTAGCCCAGGCTGGCCTACAACTTGTGATCTTCTTGCCTCAGCCTCCCAGGTACTGAGATTACAGGCACACACTGTTGAGCATGGCTAGATATTTTCCCATCTGAGAAAATACACAGGGACACATTTTAGGAGAAGAATCCTCCCTTCTCCTCTTTTCTTTTTGGTACTGAGGAGTGAACCCAGGGCCTCGGGACTGAGTTATAGTCCCAGTCCCCCCTCCCCTACCTGTAGTATGAGGAGTCAAGCCAGGACTTCACAGGCAAACACTCGTAACTGCTGTGCTACCCCTCCAGCCCCATAGAAGTATCTCACGTGGGCCACGTGCTTGCCTAGCATGCCCGAGGCCCTGGGCTTAATCCTACATGGTAAACTAACAATCAAGTAAGCAACTAAGCAAGCAAACTGAACACCCCAGATGGCTTTCTGTGCAGGTCTGAGTTCTCGAGGCAAGCAGCAGGTGAGCTGTGGTGGGCCAATTCCCATGGTTTCCTTTTTCCATTCTTTCCTGAATGAGACCACACTCGAAATGCACCTTGTATATTTTTGTTCACACTTCGCCATCATGTCCTGAGCGACTTTTACCTCCACACACACTGATGGCATCTAGAGGGGTCTCTTATGCCTCCTCATGCCATTATTTATTTACTCTGGAAAGTAACAATTTAGAATTCTCCTTTTTGATATTACACTTACACATTACTTGTAAAAATACACAGAGCATAAAATTTTACAACTCAGCTTTTTTTTTGTGATACCGAGGATTGAATTCCAGGCTTAACATGTCCTCTGCCACTGAGCTATATCCCCAGTGTTCCTTTTTTCTTTTCTTTTTTCTTTTTTTTTTTTTTGGCATGACCAGGGATTGAACCTGTGGCTATGCTGGCTGAGGCTATATCCCTAGCCCCTTTTCTTTTTAAAAGTTACTTATTTATTTATTTTTTGAGGTAGGGTCTCCTTCTGCAGTCCAGGCTGGTCCTGAACTCACTCTGTAGCCCAGGCTGGCCTCTAACACATGGCAATCCTCCTACCTCAGCCCCCCAACTGCTATAATTATAGGCGTGCACCGTCATGCCCAGCTTATGTGGTGCTGAGGAATTGAACTTGGATACTTAGCACTTGACTTAGCACTTGCTGGGTAAGTGCTCTAACCATTGAGCCATCCCTGCAGCCCAATTTAGCTATATTAAAATATAGAATTCAGGGATGCTAAATACATGCACATTGTTGTGTAAGCATTATCGCTCTGCCCCCCTACAACTTTATTTTCAAAACTGAAACTCTGAGCCAAGGTCCAGTCCCTGTTGACTTTTGTTTTACTTTCAATCCTCTTCTAACTGCTTCAGATGATTGGAATTACACAAGATTTGTCGTTTTGGGACTACCTTATTTCACTGGCATGCTATCTTAAGGTTCATCTATGTAGCATATTTTTCTAGCTTGTTGTTCCTACTCAATCAATATTTCTCATCTTCAGACCAAGCAGAAACATTTATCTGGATATCTTTCCTTCCTTCTTCTTTTTCTGGTTTTGCTTTTGAGATGAAGCCTCACCATGCTGCCCCAGGCTGGTCTTGACCTTTGAGTCCAAGTGATTCTGCTGCCTCAACCTTCTGAGTAGCTGGTGCTATAAGCAACTATTATCTTGCCAGCATCTTCTTTTTCTTCTCTTTTTGAGACAGTGTCTCTCTCTGTAGTCCAAACTGGTCCTGAATTCGCTATGTAGCTCAGGCAGGCCTCGAATTCACAGCAATCCTCTTGCCTCGGCCTTCTGAGTGCTGAGATTACAGGTGTGCACCACCTCACTAGCTTATGTGGTGCTGGTGAATTGAATTTAGAGTCTTGTGCTTTAGACAAGTGCTCTAAGTACTGTGCTATCCTCCAGCCCCTACCAATTTCTTCATTTTTAAAGATTAAATAATACTCTAATATGTATCACATTTTAGTTATTATTATTATTATTATTATTATTAGTAGTAGTAGTAGTAGTAGTAGTACTGGGAATTGAACCTGGGGCCTTCACAATGAGCTACATCCTCAGCCCTTGTCTTAGTTACTTTTTTGTTGCTGTAACTAAAATACCCAACATTCACAATTAGGGGAGGAAAAGTTTATTTTAGCTCACAGTTTCAGAAGATCACAGTCCATGCACGGGGCAGTTGGCAACTGCAGAAGCACATGGCGGAGGCAGAGGTGGAGGCAGCTCCTCACAGCGTCGCAAACAGGAATCCACCACACGCCTGTAATCTACAATCTGCCACATGTCTGTCCTCCACCACACACCCACAACCCATGACATCCCATAATGCACCCCTGTAGACCAGGCCCCACTTCCTAACAGCACAGGGTTCCACAGATAATCCATAACGTCCACAGCCATGGGACTTCTGGGGGACATTCCAGCTCCAAACTACAGTAGCCCTTGCTGTATTTTTGGTTTTGGACGGAGTCTTACCAAGTTGCTAAGTTACTCACACTGGACTCAAACTTGTGATCCTCCTGTCTCAGCCTCTTAGAGTGCTGGGATTACAGGCCTGTCCCCCCACGCCTGTCTCATTTATTTATTCATCTGTTGATTGTTTCTACTTTTGGCCATCGTGAACAATCCTGCCATGAACACAGAGTATGTGGATCTGTTCTTGTCCCTGGTTTCCATTCTTTTGGGGATATACCGGAAGTGAATATCTGTGGGGTTTTTTGAGGAGAGGATGGAGATCAAGCCCAGGACCTCATGCAGGACGGGCAAGTCCTCTACCACTGAGCTGCCGCCTCTGTCCCCTGCACACATGGTGCTTTGGATCGCATAAATTGCATGCTCTTCAGGGCCAGTGGGCTTTGGTGTTGCCGTGGATGAGAGGAACTCCCTGCCCTCCCCACCCTGCTGAAGGGTTTGCAGCAGGAAGCAGGAAGATCATTCCTCTAACCCTTCCCACCTCCATGTTATGGGCTTCAGATCCTGCCCAAAGTTGTCTTTCCCAGCTACATTTTTCTTTTTCGATAAAGGCACTTCCTGTGAGAGCAACTCTGGGCACTGAACCCAGGGCTTATGCCCTGAACTGTGCCCCTAGTCCTTTTTTATTGTTTATTTGAGACAGGCGCTTGCTAAATTGCTTAACTACCCCAGTTGGGCTTGAACTTGTAATTCTCTTATGTTAGCCTTGCAGGGTGCAATGATTATAGGCTTGTACCACCACATCCATCTAAGACCCTCTCTTTTAAAAAATTATACAGGTTGAGGCATAGTTCAGTGGTTAGAGTGCTTGCCTAGCATGAGCAAGGCCTTGGGTTTAATTCCCCAACACCATATAATAAGTTACCGGGGTGTGGTGGCGCATGCCTGTAATCTCAGCACTTGGGAGGCTGAGGCAGAAGGATTGCTATGAATTTGAGACCAGACCGGGCACCATAGTGAGCTTAGGGCCAGTTTGGTGAGATCCTGTCTCAAAAATTTTTATTTATTTATTTATTTGTTTACTTATTTTTTGACACCTGGTCTCATTTTGTAGCCCAGGCTGGTCCTGAAACTCCCTATGGAGCCCAAGCTGACCTTGGACTTGCAGCAATCCTCTTGCCTCAGCCTCCTGAGGGGTGATATTATAGATGTGTGCCACCACTCCCAGGTTTATGTGGTGCTGGGGGATTGAACTCAGGGCTTTGAGCTTGCAAGGCAAGCACTTTAAACTCTGTGCCATTCCTCCACCTCATAAACATTTTAAAACATATGATTCATTAACAGTTAATATACTCACAGTGTCATGCCACCACCACCTCTATCTGATTTGAAAACTCATTAAGCATTTCCTCTCCTCTCCACCCTTGGCTGCCATTACTTTTGGTTTGGTTTCTATGGACTTATTTATCTATTCAGCATATTTCATATGAACGGGAATAATTTAATATGTGCTCTTTTGTGTCTTTTTCCTCCCAGTACTAGGGAGTGAAACCAGGGCCTTCAAAGTGCACTATATCCCCAGTTGTATTTTTATTTTTTTGAGACAGGATCTTGCTAAATCACTAAGTTGCCGATGCTGAGCTTGAACTTATAGTCCTCCTGCCTCTGCCACTATACCCAGCTCAGTGAATGGACATATAAGTCATTTCCCAAAATATAAGTCATTTCCACCTTTGGGTTCTTGTGAGTGGTGTTGGTATGAATTTGGGCCTACTGATATTTGAGTTTCTGCTTTCAATTATTTTGTGTATATATTTAGAAGTGAAATTGCCGGATCAAATGATAATTCTATATTTAAGTGTTTGGGGAAATGCCACCCTGTTTTCCACCATGGCTGGGTCCTTGCGCACTCCCCACTAGCAATGGTGGAGGGTTGCCGGTTCTCCACATCCTCCCAGGGCTTGCTATTTCCTGTCTCTGTCTCCCCAGCCCCCCATTATGGCCACTGCAGTGGGCGTAAAGTGGGATCTCATTGTGGTTGGACCTGCCTTTCCTAAGGGCTGGTGAACATCTTTTTGTGTGCTTGCTGGCCATTTGTATGTCTTTGGATAAACATCTATTTTTGCCCTTTGCCCATTTTTAAACACGATTACTGTTTTGTGCTTCAACTTAGGCATCATTCCTAACTTTTGGAAGAACTACAGAGCTGGGCCCACTGGCACAGACATATAATCTCTGCATTCTCTGAAGCTGAGGCGGAAGGATCACAAGTTTGAGCCCAGTCTGGACAATTTAGTGACCTAGTAAGTAGTGAGACCCTGTCTCAAAATCAAAAATAAAAATTAGGCTGGGTTATAGCTCAGTGTGAAGGCCATGGACTCAATTCAAGGTACCCAAAAATAAATGAATGAATAAATTACTATATAGTATAAGAGGAAACCATATAAACTTTACCCATAGTCTCCATTATGAACTTTTGCCTCCTTAGACTTTTTACTATAGGTATCTACTAATTTTTTCCAGAACTATTTAAGAGAGTAAGTTGTATATGTTGTGGTCCTTTACCTCAGATACTTCAGAGTAAGGATATTTGTTCATATATCCATACAGTGACTGGCTTCAGTAAGTGACACTAACAGGAAATTCTTTCTATTCTATCATTTCTATTCTATTATTTTTTAGTTTTATGAGACAGGGTCTCACTCTGCAGTCCAGGCTGATCCTGAACTCACTGTGGAGCCCAGGCCGGCACTGAATTTACAGCAATCCCCTTGCCTCAGCCTCCTGAGTGCTGGCATTACAGGCATGTGTCACCACGCCCAGCTTACGTGGTGCTGGGGCCTTGTGCTTGCTAGGCAAGTGCTCTAACCCCTGCACTATTCCTCCAGCCCTGCACTTGACATTTTTGGATTATACGGTCATTAAAAAAAGAAATACCTACCTCTCAATGCAGGTTTGTGTGTTTTCCTTATGATTAGGTTCAGATCATTCCTGGCTGGAGGACACACTGTGACTCGTGCAGGGCTTCACACCTGGAGCTGTATAACACCATGCCATCTGTCCTGTAGGTGAAGTTACTTTAATCCCTCTGTCAGAATGTCTGAACCTTCTCAGGCTGTCTTTGAAAAGATGCTTCCTGCCCACGCCATTGTCCTGCCCTTCACCTGAAATGCCCTTCAATTAAGCATGTACCGATGAGTTTTGCACAGATGCACAGAGACTGGTGTCACATACCCAGGCTCCTCTGCTATCTTTGTTGCTCCAGGTAGAGCATCAGATCCTAGCAGATGCCAGCCTTCCCTTGCCCTCCAATCCAATGCTCTTTGCCTGGCCCACACCCAGCTGGCCTGGATCTGACGCAGGCTTGGGATGGCTCACAGTCCATCTTGTGTGGGCTGCCAGCCTGGCTGGCAGTGTGCAGGACTTGCAGGAGACTTGTCCTGCTTCTTGTCTCGGGAGCTTCCCCTCCTCACCACAGCCACAGGCTAGATTAAGGGGAGCACAGGGCTGTCCTATTACCAGGGCTGGGGGTGCCAGGAGCCCCATCTTTCTGCAGTGGGTCCTGGAGATCGAGGATGGTGAAATCTCGCAGGCGAGGCTGCAATGGCCCACGACAGCCTGCGATAAGATGTCACAGTTAGGGCAGCTGCTTTGAGGCCGGGAGACTGGGAGCCCACAGGAAGTAAGTTGGTGCTGAGCTGCTGCAACCTTACCCAGCACGGTGCCGGGACAGGAGCTGTAGGCTGGTGGCTGGGGAATGTCTGCACAGCGTCCCAGTCCTGGGCCAGGAGGGCTGCAGGGCCAGTCTGTTGGGACAGACAGGCACTATGGAGCCCTGGCCCCGGGTCAGCGCTCCTCTCCCACCCTGCGCCATCCCTGGAGCCTGCCCCGATGGCGTGCTCGCGTGGCTGCTGCGGTGCTATGCTACATCAACCTCCTGAACTACATGAACTGGTTCATCATCGCAGGTGAGGAGGGATGGGCGTTCTGGGCGGCACCTGCTGGCCTGTGCCACTGGCCAGTGGCTGGATGCTGGCGGTGGCCTTACGTCTGACACTCTTTTCCTCTCTTAGAGCACATGTCTGGGGTTCTTAGTCCTGGAGGTGGCTTCTGGTCAGGCCTGCATTGGGGGCAGTTCCTAACCTGGCCCCAAACTAAGGGGAGGGTCCGTGGGTGTGGGTGGCAGGGGGAGGGTGTGTCGGTGGGGAAGACTAGGTCTTGCTAGCAAAGGTTTTGGGTGAGCTTCTAGGGTGAGAGGGTTTGGTGGACAGGGCAGCTTGGTAACTGTGACTGGTACAAGGTCTGTTTCTGGGACAGCAGGCACATTCTGCCTGCCTTCTTGGAGTTCACGGGGTACAACCTACTAATGTCTCTGGCACTTGATCGTTTATTTGCTCGCTCATTCCAGGTTGACTGGAGCTCAACTTGCTCTTTTCAGCTGGGCCTGGCGGGTGGTGCAGGCCTATAATTTCAGCACTCTGGATGGCTGAGGCAGGAGGATCACAAGTTCAAACCCAGCCTGGACAATTTAACAGGTTTGCGAGACAGTGTATCAAATAAAGAATTAAAAAACGGGCTGGGAAGGTAGCTCAGAGTGAAGGCCCTGGGTTCAATCCCCGGCACTGCCAAAAAACAACAATAATGAAACAGAAGCAACAACAAAAATAGCAACAACTTGCTCTCCTCTTACCCCACTCTCAGTCGTTCAAGAGCTAAGCTTCTTTTTTTCTGTATCACCAACTTATTCAAAATTGAGCACTTGTAGGCAGGAGCACGGGCAGGCCCTGGGGACCCTGGAGAAATTCAGATTTGCAATTCCTGAATGCAGGAATGGCTGTCCTGGGGGTGTTGAGGACAGGCAGAAGCCCATGAACAGCGAACCTACAAGGCAGAGACATGTGGTCAGATGAGGGAGACCCAGACCAGGCTGGCACACCTGCTGGGCACCCCACAGCCACGAGGATGGTCTGTCAGTGCTGAGCTCAGCAGCCCAGGGGCAGAGAGGGAATGAATGGGACTCTGAGAGCTTCAGACATCACCAGGCTGGGTCTTGGTCTCTGAGACTCTCAGAGAAACATCAAATGTGTACATAAGCCAGTCTGTTATAGACTGGGACGAACACCAGACAGACAGCCCTGAGGACAGATTCCTGAGGATTCTGTCAGAACTCACGGATAAGGCATTTGGCTTGGACTTGGGAGGCTGTGAAGACTGTAAAGGATCAGGATAGGGAAAGGTGTTCAGGGAGGGGCCTACGTGAGCCACGGCATGTGGGGTGAGAACATGTGCTCTGACCAGCGATGGCAAGGCAGGACATAATTCTGAAAAGGATGTTTGGATGCCAACCTAAGAGCTTGGACTTTCTGCCCTGGGCAATGGGGAACCAGGAATAAATTTCCTTTCTTTCTCTCTTTGTTTCTTTCTTTGTTTCTTTGTTTGTTTGTTTCTTTCTTTCTATCTTTCTTTCTTTCTTTCGTCCACTAGAGATCAAGTCAAGGCCTTCACACTGAATTAATTCCCCATTCTATTTTTATTTATCTTTATTTTAACAATTTGGGGGACAGGATCCCACTAAGTTGCTAAGTTGCCCAGGCTAGGCCCAAATTTGTGATCCCCCTGTCTCAGCCACACAGAGTGCTGGGATTGCAGGCCTGGACCTCAGAGCCCTGCTAAAACAATTTTTGATTTTGCACTGCTGGTAACTGAACCCAGGGCCTTGTGCATGCTAGGAAAGTGAAGGATAGTTTTTAAGCAGCTTAACAAGATTTGAGGCCTCGATAGAGGCAAAAAGGTGGCCAGGTCCCAAACTACTGCCAGGGATCAGGCCAAAGCTGAGGACTGAGTCTGAGTGGGGGCTGAGGACATGAAGAGGACGTGGGAAGGGCCCAGGGCAGAGGGGCACAAGGTCATCAGTCTGCTGCCTTCTGAGCTGGGAAGTGGGCTGCCTGCTCTTCCTCTTCGTGCCCTGCCGTGGGGCCCCTGACTGGGCCGACAGTCTGGCCTGTCGCTGATCCTTTCTTCACTGAGACTTCCTGCTGGTTTGGTCATTGTGGGACCGGAGGCCGGAGGGAGAGAAACCACATTGAGCTCTTGGGGACTGCTGAGGACAGGTGCTCTGTGCAGCCACTCACATCCTCTTGTGGGAAACAGCTTTTCTGAGGCCAGGGTGGTAGATACAGGTAAAGGGGAGGTTGGGTTCTCCCTGGGGTGGGTCACTCCCGCTGCACCGTAAGGCTGGGAAGAGCCCAGGGGCAATAAAACTAGAAGAACTCCTTCCTCAAATGGAAGATGGGTACAGTTAGAGAGGATTTGTGTTTAGCTATTTGCTTTGCATTGTTGTACTCTATTTTTTCCACTTTCCAATGACTGTGTATTTTTGGTGTCATTAAAAGGGGAAAAAAAGAGACATACCAATTTGTATACCTGAATCTTGTGACAGTTGGATCTAAATTAGATGTTTAAGCAAAATTCTTAGCCAGAGATGTCATCCCAGCACTTGGGAGGCTGAGGCAGGAGGATTACTTTGAGCTTGAGGCCAGCCTGGGCTACAGAGTGAGAATCTGTCTCAAAAAATTATACATATATATGGAGAGAGGGAGAGAATAACACAAATATCTATTAAAAAGTGTTTAAAAAATTAAGAGAATTCAAAACAAAACCCACCACCACCAATAAGAACAAAAGGCCCAGACTCAAAGTGCATACAAGGAGGAACTGAGATGAGCCCAGCAATCTTCACTGAGCTGTGTAATTTGGGGAGGGAGTCTCATTCCAGGTCCCGGGGTGTCGGCCTTCGCTGCCCCTGGCTGTGGGGGAGGAGAGGATAGCAACTGACTTGGGAGCTTGTGCTGCCAGTGGGCTTGCTTCTCCTGGAGGCAGTCCTACCCATTTGCCGTTGGTGCCTGTGGCTTCCGGCTCTCTGGGTATACTTAGTGTCGGTGACTGTGGCCAGCTGAGTCTCGGCCACACATCTGCTGATGAGACCTGTGTCTGAGATTCATAGCAGTGTGTCTTGCCTGAGGAACTTCCCTCCAATAGCCAAGCCAAGACATCTCTCTGAACACGTATGAGGATGGGCAGGGGGCCCGAAAGCCCGCTGAGTCTGTGTTGGGAATAGGCAGTGAAGGGGACCTAGCAGTCCGATGGCCCCGAGCCATCTCCTTCCACCCAGCAGCCCTTGGCAACTGCTCTGGTCTGTCCTGGCTTCTGTACCCCATGTGCAGGGCCTCTGCCCCCTTGACCTGCTCTGTCTATGGTCTGAACTATTTGGGAGGCCCATGGCCTGTTCTTCCTTCTCTGTGACTGTCTCTGTGGTAGCTTCTTCCTAGCCACGAGTTAAGAGTGTCCCCAGTGTCCCTTGGTGTGTGTCCCATCCGTGGCTTCGCGTTGCCAAAGCAGTTCTGACTAGGGCTCTTTCTAGAATGGCTGCTGACCCTACCACCGCCTCGCACAGCGTTGCTGAGAACTGCTTCTGAGCCAGTTCTGCTGAGCTGTGGAGAGACGTTCCCAAGGGGAAAGCTTACAACACCTTCGTAGGTCACGCTACCTGTAGCTTGCATTTCCTGGGGACTGGGGCTACCTGTCTGCTCCTGTCTGTGCCCACGCCCCCCGGCTATCTGGGTTTGCCTTGTGTCTGTAACTACTGACTGCTCGCTGCAGCTCATGACCTTCCTGCGTAGCCCAGGAAGGAGGTGGCATGTTCTGGGTTGTTTTTAGCCTTTGTACGTTCCCTGAGGTTTCTAACTTTCCTGATGACCTCCTTGTAGTTGCAGGAGCTCCTAAGCTGCGTCTCGGCATGCTCTTGTCTGTGTGCTTGAGCCTCGGGAAGAACATGCTTGTTTGTACATATGTGTGTCCCAGGGCACATGTATCTGCGTGTATACATTTGTGCATGTGTATGTGGGTCTCTGTGTTCCTGCTGTCCGCATGAGCTAGGCTGCCATGTCACAGACTCTGGGACTTCCATTTATACAGAGGTTGGAGCGAAGCACTGTGTGCTGTGCAGTGAGAGGAAACCACGGTCACTCTGACCACAGGAACTGGCAGCCCTGAGTGGGCCTGTGCATGCCTGCCCGTGAGTGTGCACCTCAGTGTGTGTCTGCAAGTGGAAGCTCCTGTGTATGGATGTGTTATCTGTCTCTGCAAGTTGTGTTTCTCTGGCAATGTCCTTTTGTTTGTGTGTATGTGAATCTGCATATTCGCCATGCACACTTGTGTGTAAATGTATGTGTACTTATGTCTGGAATGCTTGGTTCTGTTTGTGTTGGATGTGCACATTTTTCTCTGTGTAGCTGCCAAAGTGTGTATGTGTGTGTGGCTGTACAAATGGGTCAGAGCTGGGGGAAGGGAGAAGCGGGCTCTGCTGCCCCATCCTGTGCTGTGCTGGTCAGTATGGCCATGTCCCGACCTTGAAGGAAGCTGCCTTTGCCGGTCAGGTGGGTAGGTAACTCTCATTTCTAGAACTCTGTCTCTCTGTCTGTCTTCAGGAGTGCTGCTGGATATACAGGACTTTTTCCACATCAGTGACAGTAACGCTGGTTTGCTTCAGACAGGTAAGGAGCAAGCTTCTGATTCTGGGCTCCAGGACTCTCACTGAATTAGGGATTTGTCAGGGGATCCTGGTCCCAGCTCCAGGCCCACTGAGTCCCTGTGCAGAGGAGCAGTGAGACCTGGACTTGAGAGGAAGTTGTGGTAGGCGGAGGTGCTAAGGCTGGGGCCTTGAGCAGCTCTTGGAGGCCACGTGTCAGGGCTGCATGCTGAGCAAGACTCACGGATATCTAGTCGCTGCTGTGGGATTGTCACACATTCCCTACAGGTATTTTTATTTTTTAATTTATTTCCAGTCCTAGGGATTGAACTCAGGGCCTTTGCCCTTAGTTACATCCCTGTAGAGTCTGCTCTCTACATTTGTTAAACTAAACTGTATACCAGGCTTGCTGAGGTTTGAGGTGTTCCGATTGGTGCTTTTCTCTCACAAAGCTGAAAAAATTGACTACCAGGACCCAGGCGGAACACATAGGCAGAAAGATGGACACACAGACCCAGATAATCTCTGACCCAGATAATCTAAAATCCAGCATATGTCCCCCCCCAAAGTGGGGCAATTGGCGTCACAAAGCATAGTCTACTTCTTCTCCCGCAAGTGTCTGGATGGCAACAGCCACCCATATGTGTTCACACATGATGACACCTGTATGTGTAGCCCCCAACCTGCAGCGGCCCACTCCATGGTTTTAGTAGCCAGCCTCTATCTCTGCTCCCTTCTAGCGGCCCAGTATCTGAATATGTTAGGACAGGGCTCTAGAAATTGGAACTCTTAGACACATATACGCTTTCCAGAGGCAACATAAACTGAGCGTTTTGGAGACCTACTCCAAACCTGTGGTTGGTCTTCTTTTTCTCCCCTGCCTTTCAACTCTCCTGTGGCCTCCCTGAAGTCAATGCTCCTCTGGCCTGGATGCACTGCTCTGGATGGCACGTGGAGGGACGTGTGGCTGCTGCAGAGGGCCCAGAGCGGAGAGCAGGGTGTGCACCGGCCAGTCTGCACTGGCGGTCTTTCTCCAGGCTGCAAGGCCTGGGTGACAAGGAGCCAAGTCTTATCTAGCTGGCCTGCATAACTCCTACTTATCTACAAATTAGAATTCAGAAGGGAGATAGCCATCAGAGATAGATGTCAACACATTTCTTTTGATTTTAAAAGTGAAACCAACATATTTTTCACCATCAGTCTGATTTGTAGGATTAGCTTGGCAAAGGAGGGCTGGCTTTACCACTTGGACTCTCTGGCAGCCGGTTCCCAGAAATGGAATGAACTCCATCTGCAGTTTGAAGAGTTTGGATGAAAATGTAGTTCACAAAAACATAATCATCTCTCAGTGTCCGTGGGGGATTGGTTTCAGAAACCCTGTAGATAGCAAAATCTGCAGATGCTCAAGTCTCTTATGTAAAATGGCATAGTATTTGCACAAAAGCTACACACATATTGTCCTATTCTGTAAGTCATCTCGAAGCTACTTAAAACTGTTATGATACAAATTCTATGTAAATAATTGTCAAGTTGGGGAACGCTTGCAAAATCACTTGGTCCTGCCAGGCCAAGGCTTCACCAAAGAGAAGTTTCAGTCATCACGTTAGGGGTGATTTAATTAAGTGTTGTACCAAATAGAGCAGGCTAATTTTGAAGTTGATAATTTTGTATGGCCTGCAAATGATGTCATAAATATCCAAATGTACCTTGGCAGGGAAAAGATTCCCCACTCCTGGTGACAAATAGTGACAAAAGTGTGTATATGTTCAGTGTAGACATAATATTTTTCTTCTTATTTTTGATTGATAGGTAGAAATAGTGGAGGTGGGACCTAAGGATAAGGAGGGCCAACTATAAACAATTCTAGAAATCACTTCCTGCACAACTGCTTAAACTTACATAAAATTGTTTTACGTGTCAACTGAAAGTATATGAAGGGGTATGTGGTTCTATAAACTTCCATGAGTCATGTGGGACCGCACTGCAGGCCAGCAGTCTTTCCCAGTGGCCTTGTACTGTCAGGGCAGGCAGGTAGGGAGTTGGTGCTGACTCTAGTCATATTTGTAACCAAAATGAGACCATCTTGGTTCAACACCCACAACCCTCTTGATTGCACAGATAAAGGCAGTTGAGTCAATATTTCCCTTTGCTGGTTCTTACCAGTCAATATTTCCCTTGCCAGTTCTATTGACCTCTGTGGCATCATGGAGGGAGAAGTGTGTGTGTGTGTGTGTGTGTGTGTGTGTGTGTGTGTGAGAGAGAGAGAGAGAGAGAGAGAGAGAGAGAGAGAGAGAGACTGTGTGAAGGGAAGGACCATGTTTGCAGAAGCAGTCCAAATAGTTGGGTGGAAAGGGTGGTGAGCTTGAAGGCCTGATGATCAGATGTATCTTTGTGACCTCAAGTAAATTTTTTCACCTCTCTGTGTCATTGTGCAATGGCTCTAAGACCTATCGTATGGTTTAACCACAGAGCTGCAGAGAAAAGGAAACTGATAGCTGTGAGAGAGACAGAGGGAGGGAGAGAAAGAATACTCTGTTGAGCTATAAGAATGCTGTGGGAGGTAGGGGGAGGCAATGGTCAGATCTCCTGTATGTCCCCTGAGACAGAGAAGCTTTAGGAATTAAGTAACTAATATTTAAAACGAAGGTGAGCATGGTGGTACACACTTATAATGCCAGTACTCTGGCACACTTATAATCCCAGGACTCTGGAGACTGAGGCAGGAGGATCAAAAATTTGAGCCCAGCCTGGACAACTTAACAGGACCCTACTTTACTTATTTATTTTTTTGAGGCTCTGGAAACATTTATTAGACAAAAATTCAGAAGTACATACTCAGAGTGTGGGGACCTCATGAGATGAGAATAGGCATGTGAGATTTATTTATTTTTAACTTTTTATTTACATATCACCTCCCATTATCCTTCCCACCCTGTCTCCCCTTCCCCTTTCCACATTGCCCATCTTCTTACTTCTTCTGTATCTTTTACAGTTCTCATGGTTTGGCTTTCTCATATTACAAAAACCATATGAAATTTAACTTTCTGGATCTGATTCATTTCACTGAACATAGTATTTTCAAGGTGCATCCTTTTACCTACAGATGACCCAAAATTATCATTCTTTTTTTTTTTTTGAGACAGAGTCTCACTCTGTAGCCCAGTCTGGTTCTGAGCTCACCATGGAGCTCAGGATGGCCTTGGACTCACAGCAATCCTCCTGCCTCAGCCTCCCGAGTGCTGGGATTACAGGCTTGTGCTACCTACCACTGTCAGCTTGTGTAATGCTGGGGAACTGAACTTGGGTACTTAGCACTTGACTTAGTGCTTGCTATTCAAATGCTTTGACCACTGAGCCATTCCTGTAGCCCAAATTTGCCATTCTTAATGGCAGAGTAAGACTCCACTGTGTATATATGTCACACCTTCTTTATTCAGTCATCTTCATTCAGTTATAAATTGTGCTGCTATAAACATGGGTATATGCCTTTAACTCTTTTGGGAAGATACCCAGAAGAGGTATAACTGGGTCAAATGGGATGTTGATGTTCATTTTTCTGAGGAATTTACACACTGCTTTCCACAGAGGTTGTACCAGTTTGCAGTCCCACCAGCAGTGTAGGAGGGTTCCTTTTTCCCCACAGCCTCGCCAGCATTTATTGTTTTTTGAGTTCTTAGTGGCAGCTATTCTGACTGGTGTTAGACAGAACCTCAGCATTGTTTTAATTTGCATTTCTCTGACGGCTAAAGATGTTGAATATTTTTTCATGTAACTACTGGCCATTTGGACTTCTTCTTCTGAGAACTGTTTATTCATTTCAGATTCCCATTTTTTTGATTGAAGACCCTACATTAAATATAAACTCATAGAACCTTCACAACAGCCCCATGAGGCAGGCATTGTTACTGTGCTCATTGTAATAGCTGCTGATGAAACAGAAGTTCAGAGACGTTCTGAGTCTTGCTGTACCTGGGATTCAGATCCAGGAGCTTTGCACTCAGAATCCATTTCTAAATTCTATGATCATTAATTCCTCCCACCCGGTCACAGAAATGTCTTTAATTTGGAGACGGTAGGAGGCAGGAGTGCCTGCCTTCCCCTGGAGATAGGGCACCAACATATGCCCAGACTGTCTGCAGATTTCAGGCATTTATATTATGCAAATGATCCCAAAACCCCCTGAGAGTACTAAAAGATTTGGGGAAATCTTTTTGTAACTTTTGGTAGAGAGGATATGCGTTATGTAAGACATGGAAAATTCCTCCCTCACCAGAGAAAGACTGATACATTTGGCCACACCACAGCTCAACACTTCTATTCAATAGTGATTGAAACTATGCAATTAATAATCATAACAGATAACCCTTACTGGGCTTTTATACAAAGCCATTTGGATATCTGTTCTACATTCCATTTTATTTTTTCACCAACAATCTTAAAAAAGAAGTATTATTACTATTGTCTAGTTGATGAAGTGGAATAAAAAGAGTTAAGAAACTTGCTGAGGTCACAGTAGCTACAAAGTGGTGGGCCAGAATTTGAATCCAAATCGTCCAGTCCTGCAACTTGTTTTTTTCTTTTTCTTTTCTTTTTTTTGATATGGTCTTGCTTAGTTGTCCAGGTTGATCTCAAACTCATGAGCTCAAATGATATTTCTTCCTCAGCCTCCTGTGTAGCTAACATTATAGGCATGTGCCTCCACCCATAGCCTAGAAATTACTTTTTTTTTTTTTGAGACAGGGTCTCATTCTGTACAGTTCAGCCTAGTTCTGAGCTCACTGTGTAGCCCAGATTTGCCTTGAACTCACAGTAATTCCTCTGCCTCAGCCTCCCAAGTGCTAGGATTATAGGCGTGTGCCATCATGCCCAGCTTATATGGTACTGGGGAATCGAACTTGGGTACTCAGTGCTTGCTAGGCAAGTGCTTTAAGCACGGAGCTATTCTTCCAGCCCTGAAATTGCATTCTTAATCCTCAAAATCTAATGTAAAAGCCTGGGATACACCTGTAATCCGAGCCCTCTGGGACCCTGAGGCAGGAGGTTTGTAAGCTTGAGACCAGTCTGGGCAACTTTGTGACTTAGTGACACCCTGTCTCAGAACCAAAGATAAGAGAATTTGGTCCTATGGCACAGGTCTGTAATCTCAGCACTTAGGGATGATCACAAGTTTGAGCCCATTCTGGGCAATTTAGTGACTTAGTTGGACCAGAAATGGGTAGGGGATGTAACCCAATTGATGGTACTGGCTTCTATCTTGAGCAAAAACCAAGTAAACAAAAAAATCTGGGGTGTAGCTCAGGGCAAAGGCTCTAATCCCAAATACCCGGGAAAAAAAAGGGGATGGGGAGCAATTACTTCCAAATATATTAAAGGCAAACAAGAACTCAGGGGAAAAATGGGCAGAGGATACAAGCGCAGAAACTGTCTTTCTGCCTCAGCAAGAGTAAGGACAATACTGATAAAAAATCAGCGAGATTGGTCATGTCAGGTATTAGCAAGAGCACTGACACATCTACTGAGTGTAAAATGATACAGCCTTCTAAGAGCCCTGTTTTGGCAGTAGCTATTACAATTTTAAATGCCATTGACACCAAAGATCACTTTCCGTGGCATATTAGGTCGAGCCATATTAAGTTGCTAGTTTTGTAGGTCAAAACTGGCCTAATTTGCACAATTGCATATGTCTTAATCCAATATTGGAGCAGGTCACGGGAGAGTGGGAGGGGCTGAGCTAGGAAGAACGTGGGCATTCACTGGATTCAGGAAATGCCAATCATCTCTTCTCTGATCAGGGACTGCAGACCAGGTGCTGGACGGGACTTTCTAAAGCATAAAGCCTTGGGACTGGGTGGGGGAGGGTGCAGATGTCATTTTCTCTCCACCTGCCAGCTCTTCCAGCTTGGAGGCAGGGACTCACCATCCTCCAAGGGTGGGGGAGAGTTTACTTAAGGCACAGAAGTCATATGTGCACTGATCCATGTGGCAGACACCCTGAGCCAAGTCGTGGCAGTTTCCTTGTCCTCACAGAATAGCAAACACATTCATTAATCTAGTCACCAAGGTTAACAAGGGCTCACTGAAAAAAAATGGTGTAGACATGACTGTGAGTACCTGGGGAATACTGTGCCTTCTTAGGAAAATCAGCTTCTTCCCAGCCTCCTGGAGTCCTTTCTGGTTTACTGTCAATGGGTTGCTTCTGGTCTGCTGGGGAAAGTGGGACCCCGGCCGGCCTCCCTCCTCCTGCCAGGTGTGTGAGTTGCAATCAGGTCAGTCCCAACACCAGACTCATGGAGGTTGTGTGTGTTCTACAGCTAGGGAGCGGGCAGCCCCGTTTAGACTTCCACGTTCCCATCACAGCCTGGGAGGCAGGCGCCAGCTTCTCTCGCGTCGGGGTGATGAACAGAGAGGCCCCACAGGAAGCCTGTGTCTGAGCTGGGATTTGGGCACTGGCTGGATGAGGATTGTAAGATTTACCTTATCTTCCTTGTGCCCTGGGCCCGTTGCCAAGATGCCAGCTTGTGGCATCTGAGCCAGGCCTCTTCCTGGGGTCTGCAGGGGCCGTCTGGCCACCCACCGTCATGGGGCAAGGGGACTCAGGCGGCCCTTTGTGTGTCCTCTCCAGTCTTCATCAGCTGCCTGCTGCTGTCCGCACCTGTGTTTGGGTACCTGGGTGACCGCCACAGCCGCAAAGCCATACTGAGCTTCGGCATCCTGCTCTGGTCAGGGGCTGGTCTGACCAGCTCCTTCATCTCCCCTCAGGTAGGTGGGCACATCTTGCCCAGGTCCTGGGGAATCTTCCTCTCCGTGATCTTCCTGATTCAGTTACCCCAAAGCCAGCGGAGTGGCTCTGCTCCATGCCGGCGCGGCCTGGATCAGGGACTGTGCTGCAGGGAGGGGAGATGAGGCCGGGGCCCACTCATCTTTCCGTTAGACTTTCCTAACAGGAAGCTTCCCCTCTTGTACTCCCACTGTTGCCCTCAGCTGATGATATGGGGTAACAGTTCCTGCCTTGGGGAACTGGCCTGACTGGGAAGAGGCTCAGGAGAAGGCTACCCTGGGTGCGGGGCAGGCAGTGGCTGCAGGTACTAGCAGAGGGCGCCTGCGTGATTTTGAGAACCTGGTGTAGATGGGAATAGTGATGTTTCAGTGGCTGTAGGCTCCTGCTCCTGTCCGAGGGGCCTATGTCCTGAGGTCCCTTTGGTCCTCCTGACACACCCTGGGGTCCTTCACCCACGGAGGACTTCCGGAACTCATCATGGTCTCATGTCTGGCTTGCCCAGTATTCCTGGCTCTTCTTCCTGTCCCGGGGAGTTGTGGGCACTGGCATAGCCAGCTATTCCACCATCGCGCCCACCGTCTTGGGAGACCTCTTCGTGAAGGACCAGCGGACTTGCGTGCTGGCCATCTTTTATATCTTCATTCCTGTTGGAAGGTTGGTGTCTGCCTGGATCCACTTCCCTGGGTGGTAAACTGAGGTCGAGAAGAATCAAATCAGTCTGGGCTGGGGGTAGTAGAGGTCAAGCCAGGAGGTCTGAAACCTGAATCCCACTGCTGTCCCTTCTTCACCATGTGAGCCCCAGTTTCCTTGGCTGTCAGTGAGGACCCTATCACTAGCTGATGGGCTATGTGACTAGAGATAATAACGATGCTCCTCATAGGCCAGTACACTCTAGAACAAGTACGGAAAAAGCCCATGTGGCCTGCTAGGGAGGAGCTGGCTCCAGAGTTGAGGGGAAGCGTGTCAGGGATGCACCCCACACCCCCAGCAGGAAGGATGGAGAGAGGTTTGCAGTCGGGCTGCTGAGCTCTGACCCAGGTTTCCTGAGCTGGCCTGACTCAGGCAGGGCATACGGGGTGGGTTGGTGGTGCAGTGCATGTCCTCAGATGGGAGACAGTAGCACGGGGTAGGGGGCGGGGGCCAGAGGTCCCTGGTGACCTGCCCAAGGGCAGTGGACACCTGGGCCTCACGTGGATTGCTCTTTCAGGGAAAGGGCTCTGAGCCCGCAGGGAGCTGGCTCCTTGGCAGGGGACACCCTGCCCAGGCTGCTCACGTCCCTTGCCTCTCTGTCGCAGTGGTCTGGGCTACGTGCTGGGGTCTGCTGTGAAGGACCTGACCGGGAGCTGGCACTGGGCCTTCCGAGTGAGTCCAGCTTCCTTTTCTTCCCTCTGCTTTTCCCCTGGGCCGGCAGGGACTTTCCAGCCTCCAGTGGCCTCAGCCACTTGGCGCGAAACCCGGCGCCATGGAGGGTGTTAGACTCTGGCAGCTTCGGACTTTTGGGACCTCTTATGGAACGTGGGCTGTGGAAGTAGTGACCTTGGGTTCAAATCCCAGCTGCTCATTTACCAGCCATGTGACCTCAAGCGAGTTGCGCTCTCTTTGGAGACTGGGTTTGCCTATTTGTCCAGTGCACGTAGTAAACACTACCCATGGAATCTTGCAGATTATCAGGACAAAGACTGAAAAGTTCCTGGGTCAGGGCTGAGCACACAGTAGGCCCTTAGGGACTGGCAGCAAGGGTTGTTCTGGAACCTTCATGCTAGCCTGCAGCCATTGTCAGCTCAGGCTTGGATGGGGTATAGAACGCTCAGGAGGGTAGTTGTGGGAGGGTTTGGGGGAGGGTCTCTCCTGTGTATAGATCTCTGCTGAGCCATCCTGGTGTCGAGGAGCCTACATGAGAGGCCACAGAAGGCAGAGTCTGGAGCAGGCCGGCTCCCAGGACCGGTCTGACTTGACCTATGAACTTTTTCTTGAGCCCAGCAGTTTGAAGGCTGCCCCAAAGCAGGTAGTGACAGTCCCTTGCGGTATGGCCAGGGAAGGTGCCCAGAGAGGCTACCAGGGCAGGCCTGATGCGAAGGAGGCATGGGCGAGGAAAAGGGCCAGTTCTTGGGCAGCAGGTGTTCAGGAGTCAGAGCTCCTGTTTTCTGCCATCTCAGGGCCACTGATCCCAGGAGCATGGCATCTGTACTGGATGGGAGGACAAGGGTGTGGGCAGCACGGTGTGTCTAGCTCTGCTTATCACCAGCATTTAGGGCCCAGGCTGGACCTCAG
>PVKB01003672.1:0-61462 GCA_004027205.1 Ctenodactylus gundi | reverse complement strand
GTCTTGCCTCTGCCATCACTCTGGTAGCTCTGAGACTCGAAACCCCACATTCCTCACTTACACGGTAGACACTGCTCTCTACCTCCTGGGCTCCACCAGGCTGCTCGGAGATTGCAGGGAGCTCAGCTCTCACCCCTGCAGGCTGCCTGGGAGAGCCTCATCCTGTGTCTCGGGCAGCATGGGGAGGCAGACCGGAGCCAACTGCAATCCTGGGTCTAAAGGTCACTGTGGTGTGGGGCACAAGAGGACCCAGCTTTCTTTGCCCGAGAGCCGTGAGATTGGCTGAGGGGACTCTGAGGATGATGAGGACAAGTCAGGACATCTCCTTGATGAACACGATGTCACATCAGGGCCTCTCAGGATGTGGTTCTTGGGGTGGGGGAGGAAGGCACAACCCAAGCAAGGAGGGAGGTGGGCACGGGGGGGAGGGTCTCAGGACGTTGGGGAGGCATGCAGGGTGTTGCTGCGAAGGACCCAAGGCTGGGGCCTGGACGACCGACCCCTTCAGCCCCAGATATCTCCCCACTTCAGTCAGGACACCTTCTCTTGCAGTTGGAGTTTTGTGTGGTCCACCCTTGGGGTGACAGCCATGGCTTTTGTGACTGGAGCGCTGGGCTTCTGGGTCCCCAAGTTCATGTTTGAGGCCCGCGTGGTGCACGGGCTGCAGCTTCCCTGTTTCCAGGAGCCGTGCAGCAACCCGGACAGGTAAGGGGGACGATAGTGCTGGGTACCTGGCCCACTTCCGGGGCCCTCAGTGAGGAAGTTCTCAGGAGGTGGTGAGCCTCAGTCTTTGTGGGCATACTGTGGTACGAAGGCTGCAGAGCTGGGGACCCAGGGACAGGCAGGAAGCTGGAGTTCTAGCTCTGGCTGAGCCTCACCACCCTGTCTGATCACAGGCAGCTCTCTTGCCTTCTCTGGACCAGAATCCCTGCTGGGCTTCTCTCTCTGAGGACTCCATGACCTCCAGAGATGAGTCAAGGACGCCCTTTGTCCCTTCTCACCCCTTGCCCTCTTCCTTGAAGCCCTGGGTCCTTGAGCCCTCCTCCCTGCTGGGCGTGTCTTCTTCACCTGCGTCCCCTTTGATCCTGCCCTGCCAGGTGCCTGGAGCTCCTGGGGCCCTGTGCCCTTCCTGGGAGCCCTGTCCTGCCCCGAGGCCTCCGGGACTCTTGGTTGCTGCTGGTATCACTTCTTCCTCAGCCTCCTCTCTATCTCTACTTCACTCCCGGATACTCACACACCTTTGTGTAATTTCCAGAATGTCCACCACTTCTCACTTGTCTGTACCTTTGCCCACAGCTTCCCCCCACCCCCCTCCTTTTTTCAAGACAGGGCTTCACTCTGTACTACAGTCCAGGCTAGTCTTGAACTCACTATCGAGCGCAGGCTGGTCACAAACTCACAGCAATGCTCCTGCCTCAGCCTCCCAAGTGCTGGGATTACAGGTGTGCATCACCATGCCCGGCTCCTTTCTCTTTTTCTTTCCTTCCTTACCTCTTGCTTGAGTTCAGGCCCTGTGTTAGGCATTTCACATGAAGGACCCTGGGAGGAAGGTATTCCTGTTATCCTTATTCCACAAACCAGAAGATGGAAGATTACAGAGAGTCAGTGACTTGTCCGAGGTTATACAGCTAACAAGTAAGGCAACTAGGATTCCAACCCCTCTGACTCCAAGCTGGTACCTGGAAGCCACATGTCCTCTTGCTCCACTGGCTGCCTCCTGCAGTTCATTGACTTGAACTTTGCCCACCAGCTGGCCTGGGCTTGCTGGCACATAGTAGGTGCTTGGGAAAGTTTGCAAGTAAATGCATAGAGTGAGACTGTGGTATTTGTCTTGGCTCTGTGGCTAGATGGTTCTTTCTTCAGAGGCAAAAGCAGATTGAGCCTCAGCATCCACACAGGAGCTTGAATAAGTCAGGAGAAAACAGGGCTGCTCTCCTCTTCTGGCATCAGTGGGTTGTACTTTCATTTTTGTTTTCAATTTTTATTTTTTTGAGACAGAGTCTCACTCTGTACTCCAGGCTGGTCCTGAACTCACTATGTAGCCCAGGCTGACCTCGGGCACACAGCAATCCTCCCGCCTCAGCCTCCCAAGTGCTGGGATTAGGGTTGTCAAAGCTTTCCCCCTGTCTCAGCCTCCCAGCAGCTCCTGCACAGACTGATGTTGGGATGTGTTGGGTTTCTCGTGACCAATGTAACAAATTATCACAAATGTAGTAGTGTGAAACAACAGAAGTGTTTTTCCCTAAGCTTGGAGGTCTCTGTGGGCCCACAGTGAGGAGTCAGCTTGGCCACACTCCTCCTGCAGACTCTGGGAGAATCCATTCCTGGTCTCTTCCAGCTTCTGGTGGCTGCCAGCATGCCTTGGCTAGTGGCTACATCACTGCAGTCTGCCTCAGTGGCCACAAAGCCTTCCCCTGTCCTGGCTCAAGTCTCTCCATAGCCCTCCAGTGAGCACAGGTGTGACTGCACGTGGGGCATGCCTGCATCATGGTGGATAATCATGTCAAAATCTTAAATTTAGTCACATCTGCAAAAATGAAGGTTTCCACAGAAGTTCTCAGAGATCAGGGTATCTTGGGACACCCTTATTCAACTTCCCGTAGAGTGGCAGAAGGTCCCTGGGTTCTGGTTAGGACAGGCCAAGCATGTGTGTTGGAAGAATGCAGGGCTCCTGGCAGTCACAGGGAGAATTTCCAGTGCTCAGAGCCAGAGTGGTTGAGCGAAAGGGTCTGCGTGAAGCATAGTGAGCCCCGCCCCTCCAGTGTGTGTAAAGGGGACTGGGACAGTTACACACCAAGGCCGTTGTGTAAGGGAATACCTGCTGTGTACAGTCCTGAAAGCAGCCTCTGCGAATGTGGTCCTGGGCAGGCCTGAGGGAGGGTGGGTGGCGGGATCTTCGATGGCTTGGTGGCTGGGGCTTGTCCTCTGGCCCTGCTTCCTTCTCGGGGGCTGGTAGAGGACACTGGCCACACCGCCTGCTTGAACCATCAATCCAAAGTCTTTAGAAGCTGCCAAGGCTGGCTTGGACCAGGGCTCAGAGGTAGTTTGAAGTTCATCCGGGATCAGAGTCACTTGATCTGGCTCGGCTCGGAAGGCTGGGGAGGTTTAGCCAGGACCTTAATGCTGCCAAACGACATGCATTGCATGCTTCTGTCTGGTAGTCGGCTCTGGCTCCCCACTTCAGGGGCTGCAGGGGCTGTGTGACCTTGGGCATGTTCCTGCCCTCTCTGGGCTGCACTCTTTCTTGTGCATTGAGGGGATGAAGTGGACGATGAAGCCGTTAGTCATCAGTCTCTGAGTTGGACACTTCCTAGAAGATGCTTCGTGCTGTGGAGGGTGATTTTCGTGGCAATTGATGGGTCGTTTCTGTCTTACTCTGATCCCATTCTGACATCCTGGTAGGGAGTTGGAGTCACAGCAGGGCCGTAGCCTTCCCACACACTCCTGGGATCGTTTGGTCATCAGCGGGGTGCCATGGAGCTGTGGGAAGATACTTTATTTTTTGGAGACAGGGTCTCACCAAGTTGTTAAGTTTCCCAGCCTAGGTTGCTATCTTCCTGTCTCAGCCTCCTAAAAGTGCTAGGAGTTATAGGCCTGTGCCTCTATGCTCAGCGTACTTGGCTTTGGGTTTCCAAGAGCTCATAGGGTCAGTTTCAGAGATGCCTTAGAGCTCTTGTAAAAGGAGGATTGAAAGCCAGGTGTGGTGGGAAACACCTCTAAGCCCAGCACTCAGGGGCTTGAAGCAGAGGGCAGGTGAGTTCAAGACCAGCCCGGGCAATTTAGCAAGTTCAAGGTGGGCTTGGACTGCATAGCAAGACTCTGTCTCAAAACAAATATGGAGGTTTGGTGGAGTGAGATCACATCTTGGTTATTGATCACCTGAGTGATCTTAGCCTTAACCTTTCTCAGCTCTGCCTTCCTCATATGTTTACCTGGGGATTCTGGGAGGGAATCTATAGGTTCCTTTGTTCAACATACATATTGTGTGTTTTGGGTTCTGTGTTCCCAGCAGAGTCAAGAAAGCCTGGTCACTATGCTCAGGAATTCACAGGGCAGGGGATCACCCTGATCATGAGGAAACAGGCAGTATTCTGGAGGAACCGATGCAAGTGAAGGGGTAGTAAGATAACAGGAGAAGGTGTCTCCGAAGGGGACATTTGTGATGGGTCTTGAAGGATAAGTAGAAGTTTGGCAGGTTAAAAAAAAAAAAAAAACTAGTGAAGGATGTTCTAAATGAAGGAATAAAATATGAATTGGGGAGTAGGGTGAAGATAGCCACTAGGCTAGAGTGACAGGATAATGGAACACATGTGTGAGCTTGGAGTTGTGATGAAGTAGATCAGATCATCAAGAACACTGTGTGCTGCTTGGAGTTAAGGCCAAATCAGGTAGGTGTTTTATTGCTGGCAGAGAAGTTTTGGACAGGAACACAGTCCATTTCTGTTTTATAAAGCACTTTCTGGGTGGCTGAAAGTACAGCTCATTAGCCTAGCAAGCACAAGGTCCTGGGTTCAATTTCCCAGCACCACACAAGCTGGGCATAGTGGTGTACACCTGTAATCCCAATACTCAGGATGCTGAGGCAGAAAGATTGCCTTGTGTTCAAGGCCAGCCTGGGCTACATAATGAATCCTGGATAAGCCTGGCCTTGAGAGAGAGAGACCCTATTTAAAACAAAAAACCTGAAATATCAATGGCAGATGTTAGAGTCCTATTATGATAGTAAAGTAAAACTAGCTCGAAAAGTGCAATCTTAACGTACTTAGCACTTGGTACCCATATTACATGAAATATCATCATGAGGTTTTAATTCGTCTCCTTTTTCTGGAGTGGTGCTGGGAATCAACGCGAGTGCTGTAACTCTTGCATTATTCTTCCAGCCCTTTTAATTTACGCTTCATCTTAGCCAAAAGGCCAAGAAGCAGTTCTTTTTATTTTAATTTATGTTATTTATTTATTTTTGAGGCAGGGTCTCACTCTGTAGCCCAGGCTGGTCCTGAACCCACTGTGCAGCCCAGGCTGGCCTTGGACTCAGGCAGTCCTCCTGCCTCAGCCTCCCAAGTGCTGGCATTACAGACGGGCACCACCACACTTCCCTTATGTGGTACTGGGGAATCGAACTCAGGTACTTAGTGCTTGACTTAGCGCTTGCTAGGCAAGTGCTTTAACCACTGAGCCGTTCCTCCATTCCTTCTTGTCTTGTTCTTTTACCTTTTTATACTTTGGATTTCTCAAATTAGAGACACCATGTGATATTTCGCCTCCTGGGGCTGATTCATTTCAGTAACCATGGTGGTCTCAAAGTGCATCCAGTTTCCTGCAAATGTCTTTATTCATGACAGAGTAGTACTCCACTGTGTAAATATATCACGTCTTCTTTATCCATTCATCTGTTAATGGACATATCAGCTACTTCCAAGATTTAGCTTTCATAAGTGGTACTGCTGTAAAAGTGAATGTTGGGGGTGGAGGAATAGCACAGCAGTTAGAGCACCTGCTCAGCAAACACAAAAAAGATCACAGGTTTGATTCCCCAGTATAAGCCAGGCGTGGTGGCGTGCACCTGTAATCCTAGCACTTGGCAGGCCGAGACCAGGAGGACTGCTGTGAGTTCATGGCTTGCATGGATTACACAGCGAGTTCAGGACCAGCCTGGACTACAGAGTTGTCTCAAAACAAAACAAAACACTCCCTCTCCTCTACAAAATAAAACAAAAGCAAAAAGCCATGGGTGTGCATATATCACTGTTGTATAACTCTTTTGGGAAGATACTTAGAAAATGTATAGCTAGAATTAAGATCTCTGAGTGGGGCCATTCTGGATGGTGACAGGGTAGAGGTCACAGGAGATGAGACAATCTAAGAAAGAAAGAAAGAAAGAAAGAAAGAAAGAAAGAAAGAAAGAAAGAAAGAAAGAAAGAGGAAGGAAGGAAGGAAGGAAGACAGAAGTTCAGGGAGCGTAGGCTAGGAGGGAAGAAGGAAGAAGGGGGTCTGGTCAGAGGCCCAGAGTCACATTACTTACAGTAATAGATGACGCACCTGGCCAAGTAGCTAACCTGGCAGCACGGACTGGATGAAGGTCTCACCAAGCCCTCTCTGCTCTCTCCCATCAGCCTGATTTTTGGAGTAATAACTGTCGTGACTGGCATCATTGGCGTCATCCTGGGGGCAGAGGCTGCCAGGAGGTACAAGAAAGTCAACCCCCGGGCTGAGCCCCTCATCTGCGCCTCCAGCCTGCTGGCCACAGCCCCCTGCCTCTACCTTGCTCTGGTCTTGGCGCCAACCACCCTCCTGGCTTCTTATGTAAGTGAGGGCCCCTTCTGAGGTAGATGGGAAACCCCTGTTGGTACAGGTGCACCCTGTGCCTGGTCTGAAGGTACATCATGGTGATCACTTCTCCTTGGATCCTGTTTTTCCCATTTCGAAGACAAGTGAGCTGAGGGTTTCCAAGAGCTGCACACCTGGGGAGGACAGCTTGAACCCCTGCCTGGCTTTCTCTACAGTATCCTCTCCGAGCTCCTGGTTAAAGCTTTGGCTTAGGAAAATAGGATACGTTGGTTCCCAGTGTACTCTGTGAATCTCGGGGGCAGGGAAATTCTCCCAGGTTATGGATGAGGAAGGTGAAACTCAAGAACATCACAGCTAAAAGGAGCCTGCTTGAAGGGTGAGCAAGTTTTCCAAACCGCTCCTGTATCATATCTACATGGCCAAGTTACTTTGGCCATGCAGGGACATGGGCCTTGGCTGGGGCCTGTTTCCCCTGCCAAAGGCACTGGTCCCTCCTCTGTAAGTCCCCAGATCCCTGTCTATCTGCAAGACCCAACCTGGAGGCCGCCTCCTCCAAGCACTTCCCCAGCCCCCACATGCTCATGCTTGGGCTCAGCCTACGTGTGGGTCACATCCTACACCCAGGTGTATGGCTTTGGATTCACAGACAGGGAGCCCAAAAGGTAGGGACCACATCCTGAGAATCTCTGTGGGCAGCAATGTCCCTAGCTCCCTTCTGCTCTAGCCCTGCTTATCTCCTTAAATGTGAAGGGGCCATAGCTGCTCCACACCAGCTGGAGCTTTCCCCACTCCCCCAGCTCCACAGTTCTGGGCTCTGTCACTTGGTCCAGGGGAGGGGATGGGCCTTCACCCTCAGAGTGGATGTGTGTACTAGGTTCGCTAGGCAGGCTGGACTTGGAACTCAAATTGACTGGCTTTTCTGTTCTCCCGCCAGTTCAGTAGGCCCTGCGACTGGACCTTTTCTGCCACACTTGTGAACTAACATCACAAAATTCACTCTTCTGAGCTTAGCTGCCACTGGGCCCAGGCAATTGAGCTGGGAAGAGAGAAAGTGATAGTTGGCCTCACGCTCCTCATCCTGTCTTCTGTCCTTCATCCCCAACACCACCTTCTCCCTGTGATTCTGGTCCTCTGGAGCAGAGTAGGGAATGACCAGAAACAGCCAAGAATTATCTGGATCTGGGTTGGTTTTGCTGTCAGTGCTATCTGTGGACAGATGTGTAGACACTGGGCTTGGGTCACTTCTGTGGCTTGGAGAGCCTCTGGCTCTGGCTTTGGCATGGTTCAATTCCTTGGTGTAAGAGTGACCTTTCCAGCCTGACACTCTTGCCCAGCGTTGGTGGTCGCACAGAGCTCCCTTCCATGGCCATGATGTCTCCATCCATGCTGTCCTCTTGTCCCCGATGAGCTTAGAAAAGGTAGCCACCCTCACCACTGTCTCTCCTCACTTCCCCCTGCAGACTGCTCTACCTTGTATCTCATCCCAGGAGGACCCTGGGGGGCATCCAGGCCCATGGCCCAAATGCCATACGACACATGTGGGGGTGTACTGAGGACAGCTTCTGTGAATACGGCATCCAGCCAGGGAGAAAGGTGGTTTCTGTTTCCTGGCAAGCACTGTAACCTCTTTGGGAGAGGGTTGCCTAAAGCCCCTTGCTGAGCCTTAGAAGGGACTTCTGGACTGGGCATGTTGGCTCATGCCTGTAATTCTAATACTCGGGGAAACTGAGGCAGGAGGACCACAAATTCAAGCCCAACCTGGGCAACTTAGCAACTTAATGAGGCTCTGTCTCAAAAACAAAACAAAACAAAAACAAAAAACAAAACATAGCCTCTTGCCTGACTTTGGAGCCTCCTCTGTGCAAGCCGGCCAGGCCACCAAGGCTGGAGAGTATGGTGCCACCCCCCCACTGTCCTGCTTCAGCTGAGTGCCTCGCTCTTGTTTAGTTCTCATGACCTTTGGTGGCAAGGTTTCTCCTTCCCTCACTTGGAAGGTTGGAAAACTAAGTGCATAGAGAGCAACGGGCAATGGGTCAAACTTCTGCTCAGCCCCAAAGACACCAAGTCTGCATCCTTCACGTGCACAAGCCCTGGTCACCTGGGTGGGAGAGGAACAGAGCCTGGCATGTGATGGGCACTAATAAAAGCCTTCATGTCCACTGACTGGGCGGGGGTGGTGGCCAGTCTAGCCCTTCTGGCTGGCGGGATCTGATGGACGCTGGGGGAGCCTAATCTTTCAGGGAGCCTGAGGCCCAGGCAGATGGAGGCCTCCTTGAATGCCTCCTCCTGTGCCAGGCAGCTGGGTTTGGGGACCCCCTGCCAGCCCCGCTTCTGCCACCATCTCAGTTGGCTCTGGGAGACGGCTCCTTGGCTGTGTTTTGGGGACACAGCTGTCCCCCACCCTGCAGCCTGGCGCGTCTCCAGAGCTGGATGGCTCATCTAAAAATGATATTGCATCTTGGCTGCCAAAGCCAGTTGGAGAAATTCTCCATGCTTGCTGGGGTGGGGGTCTGGGGCAGAATGGTGGGCGGGGCCGGGGCACCCATCTTCTAGCCCTGGGAAGGCACTTGGCCTTCAGGTGCACATTAGCACTGAGCTGTGGCCAGAACTCCAACCCTCATCCCCTTGGCTCTGCTGCCTCTGCGGTTCACCTGGCCGTCCTGACCCGAGATTCAGGCTGTGACTTCTCCCACCAGCCACCATTCACACAACCCTTAACGTCTCCGCGTGCTGTCCTCTCCTGCCCGTCCCTCCTGCCCTGCCCTGGCTCGTGCCTTGCGTCCTTCCTCAGGACTGTCCTGGACCTACTTTCTGGTTTCCTCCCTCTTCTGGTCACCTGAAGCACTGTGCTCTTCCCATTCAGTTAGGATGAGCTTCCTGACGCCTGGTCCCTCCTTGCAAGGCTCCCTGGAGTCTCTGGGATCAGGTACGTGTCCTTATCCAGGCATTCAGAGCCCCATAAACTCCTCTGACAACCTGTCTGGCCTTGTCTCCCTGGTCAGGCCTGCATGCGAGACAGGCCTCGTGTCCCCCTTCCCCACCCCCCCAGACTCCATCCTCTCTGGCCTCAGGTCATTCTGGACCTTGAGGGCAGCTCAGCGCTGTCTCTCCACGGGGCCCTCCCCGTTGCTGGCTGGCCTCTGTGCCCATCCTCCTGCTCCTCAGCACGGTCCTCCTTTGGTCGAGGTCATTCGGCTCTGACGTTCCTTCCTGCCCGCTGCTTGTGAGTTTTGGTTGTTCCTATTTTCCTTGACGTTCCATCCCCAAACTCACTGCCAGCCACAGGGGAGAGGGTGAGGATAGTCGTGGATTGTTGGATGAATAGTGATACACTATTTTATTCGTTTATTCATTCAACAGATATTTATTGAGAGTTGAATACATGACATGCCAATTAATGTAAAAAATTTTTTTCTGGTACTAAGAATTGAGCTCAGGCCTTCACACAGAGTTATAGCCTCATTTCTTTAATTTTTTTTGTTTTGTTTTTTGAAATAGGGTCTTACTCTGCAGTCCACACTGATCCTGAGTTCACAATGGAGCCCAGGCTGTCCTTGGATTCGCGGCAGTTCTCCTGCCTCAGCCTCCCGAGTGCTGGGATGACAGGCGTGTGCCACCACGCCCCGCTTATGTGGTGCTGGGTAATCAAACTCAGGCTCTTCAACTGCTGAGTCATTCCTCTAGCCCCCCAAAAAAATTCAAAAAAATTGACATAGGATCTGACTAAATAACTAACTTGCCCAGGCCAAACTTAAACTTGTGATTCTCCTGCCTCAGCCTTCTACAGCACAGGTATTACAGGCATTTGCTACTACAGTGCCTGGTTCGGCATGAATTTCCATTTAAATGCTTCAGACATAGCAATGAATGAAAGAGGCCCGCATTGCTAGATCCCTAGGGTGATCACTCTACCTGGGGGACAGACCAGCACTATATGTAGGTGAAATTCACATTTACTTCAGGTGACAGAAAAAGAAATGCTTAGGAGAAAAGTAAAGTGGGGAAGAGTAATAGGGAGACTGTGAGTGCTGTGGGGAGAGGGCAGCAGTTTTATTTAGTGTGGACAGAGAGTGCTCACTGAGGTGATTATTATTTTTACAGTGCTGGATATGACACAAGGCAAGTGCTCTGCCACTAAATTGCAGTGTCCACAAACTCAGAGGGTGGTCACGGAGTGAAGACTCACAGGAGGTGAATGAGGGAATTATGTGGACCCCTAGGGAACAGTGTTCTAGGGACAGGGACCTGTAGCTCTAAAGCCACAAGTTAGAAGTGTGTCTGGTGGGTGTTAGGAACAGCACGGAAGCTGCAGAGGTTAGGGTGGACAAAGACAAGGAAGAGCGGGAGGTGGGGACAGAGAGCATGCTGTGAGCCAGAGCACGTGGAGCCTTGTGGACATCAGGTGGAATGAGAGTGAGATGGGGTTTGTGCTAAGAGGCTGGACATCTAGCCTTCGTCTTCTGCGTCTGTTGAGGTGATCATGTGGTTTGTCTTTTAGTTTGTTGCTATCGTGCATTTTGTTAATTGACAGATACGTGTTGAACCAACTTGGCTTTCCTGAGATTTTTCTCTCTTGGTCACAGTGTACAATCAACCAGTGTGGCTGGGATTGGCTTGGTAGTGTTTTGTTGAGGATTTTTTTTCGAGACCAGGTCTCAATCTGTAATCCAGGCTAGTCGTGAGTTTACTGTGTAGCCAGGCTGGTCTTGAAGTCACATTGAAGATTTTTCATCAATATCCACAGGGGGTACTGGTGATGAGAGAGAGAGAGAGAGAGAGAGAGAGAGAGAGAGAGAGAGTGAGAGAGAGAGTGTGTTTGCCTGTATATTCTGCTGGTGTCTTTGGTATCAGGGTAATGGCCTCAGAGTGAGTTGGCAGATTTTCCTTTCTTTTTTGTTTTTTGGAAGAGGTTATGAAGGATTTGTTTTAATTCATCTTTAAACATTTGGTAGAATTCTTCCATGAAGCCATCTGCTTCTGGGGTTTTGTTTGAGGCAAGTTTTATGATTATGAACTCAATATTTACTTGTTATAGGTCAGTTTAGATTTTTCTATTTCTTCTTGAGTCAGCTTCAGCAGGTCGCATTTTCTAGGAATTTCTGCTTTGAATCTGGATTAATCTCTTGGCGCATCTTTTTTTGTCGCATTTCCCTGTAATGCTTCTGTCCTCTATAAGGTTGGTAGTAACATCCTATCTCTTTGGTCTTGCTTTTAGTAGTATGGCTCTTCTCTCCTTTTTTCTGTGTCAGTTTAATTCAAAGTTTGTTTTTTTGCTGATCTTTTCAATGAACCAACTTTTAGTTTATTGATTTCTCTATTGTTTTTCTATTAGAGAGTTATGTTTAATAGAATCATCCTGGTTACTCTGTTGAGGATAGACTGGAGTAAAGGCCAAGGGAGGAAGCAGAGGGAAGTCTGGAGGCTGCTGTTAGGGTGCAGGTGGGAGCCGAACATACTTGGACAAAAGTGTCAGTGGAGGTCGTGAGAAACATATATATATATATATGAAATTCTGGGCCTTCACACTGAGCCACATTCCCATTCCTTTTAAAATTTTGAATCAGAGTCTCCCTAAGTTTCTGGTGGCCCAAGCTGGGTTTAAACTTGTGAACCCCCCATCTCAGCCTCCCGTGCCTGGGACTACAGGCATGCACCACCACTTCCCACCAATTTTTATGTGGTGCTGGGGAATCGAACCCAGGGTCTTGTATGTGCTAGGCAAGCGCTCTCACCAGTGAGCTATTCCCTCAGTTCCTTGAATTTTTAAATAGTTTTGATGGCATATGAGAGGAAGAAAAGACAAAGGTGGTTTCTGGGTTGTTGGCCTGAGCTTCCGGGAGGAGGGAGAAGCCACTGAGATTAGAAAGAGAGTCAAAGCGGTGGTTTGGAGGAGAAGAGCAGCTTGTTGAGGCGATCTCGTATGTTCTGGGAAGTTGACACCCAAGTGAAGCTGTGGGTAGAGAGTCAGATGCAGCAATCTGAGGTCCAGGGCCATGACATTACCCCTAAAACTTCGAAGAGTGAGAACTGGCTGCCCATCACCATGTTGGGTGTTGTGAGGTTTTGGGAGAGGCTAAGGCATTCAGCACTAGAATAAGGACCCAAAGGGGGCTCACAAATCAGTTTTTGTTGGGCTTCAAAATAGAAGGAGTCACTCTATCCTCTTCTCTTTGTGCACTCATGTGTCCATCCACGTCCTGCACATCCATCCATCTGTGTCCACACATGACCACATGTGTCCATCATCTCTCTCACCGTTCAGGTGACAGGAACCAATGCGCATCCTGCACTGTCTCTGATGCTGAAGAAGCAAGTTTGAGGGACATAGGCTGTAAGGCCATCCTGGGAAGGGCCTGTGGGCTGTCTGGCGTGGGTGCTGGGCTGTGCAGGCAGCCAAGAGTGCATATATTCAGGCCCATGAGTAAAGGTGTGTATGTGTGAATTGCCAAGTATATGTATGGGTATATTCACTGGATGTGTGCTGTGTCTACATGCCTACACACATTAACTTGTGCATGGATGTGTGCCTGGTGTATGTATCAGTATAGCCGTATGTGCTGTTGTGTCTTCATGCCTGTGGATGAGTGTGGCCCTACTTATGTATCAGGGCATGCAGACAGTTGTGTGGGACATGTGTGCATGTGTGTGCCTGTGGCTGAGTGTAGCTTTTCTTCTGCTGCTTTTGTAGCTGTAGCTGCCCTACAAGGGAAGGAAGAAGGGTTTTTGGTGGCAGAGTGTGTCTGCCTCTGAAATTCCTGGAGTAGGGACCGAAGTGTCCTGCGTGTTTCTTGGAAATGAGGTTTTCTGAGCATATAGAGTCTGGTCTGGGGCCTTCCCAGGGGAGCCGGCCCCGCAGCCCCCCGCAGGTGAGGGGGGTTCCGCCTCCTCCATCTTGTCAGTCCCCTTGGCAAGGTGCGTGAACTTCCCGGCTGTTCACTGGGATCCAGACACACACGCAGCAGGTCTTGGCTCACACTCTTTCCCTGGCCTTCTTCCCAGAGCCGCTGCCCTTCAGAGGAGAAGGGGTTTGTGCTCCAGGGAGGTGCTGAGGCCGACACAAGGACTCCACCATTGCTGACCCCGGGGGCTGAAAGCCGTGCTGATTGTTGGCGAATCTCCCCTTGGGTGGGCTTGCGTTTAAGATGCAGTGATCAGAGTCATCATGTGGGAGAAGGCACACATAGAGTCTAAGTGACCTGAGTGTCATTTCTGCTTCTTTACTGCTAGTTGTGTGACACAGGACAACATTTTGACCTTTCTAAACCTCAATTTCCTCAGCCATAAAATGGGAGCCTATTACTTTCCTCTTGGTTTCACTAAGGAGTTAGGAGCTTCTGAGCTGGTTTTAGTGACTATGGTTATGTAATAAAACTTCATGGCTCAAAACAACCAAAACTATTTGTTATGCTCATTAATTTTCAGTTTGGGCTCATTAATTTTCAGGCTTGGTTGGGGACAAGAAGGGACAATGTATCTTTTCCCCTTGCTGCTAGCCAGGTAGGATGAGGCTGTGGGGCTGGGTCATCATGGGCTGGGACCGTCTGGTGTTGAGGTGGCTGCTGGCTGAGAACTTAGCTGGAGCTGCTGGCTAGAACACCTGCCCATGGCCTCTCCATGTGAGGGCTTCCTCCCAACATGGTGGCCAGATTCCAAGGACTAGCGTTCTGAGATAAAGCCAGGTAAAGCCATATTGTCTTATACAACCTACTTAGGAAAGTTGCCCTTGAAAGTGACAGTTCTGCTGAGTTTCTATTCTTGTCTTGAGCTGCAACTTTCTTCCCAGGTTAATGGGGCAGGGCATGGTTTGATGGGAGGATCAGTGATCTGAGGGAGCATGTGGAGCTGGAAATATGCAGTGACCATCTTTGGAAAAGACAGTCTACCATGGAGTCCCAGGGGTCCTTTGTCTCTTGTGCTCAGGGTCTTGTTGAGTCTAACCTGGCAGGGAATAGCACCGTGTATGTGGCCGGGGTGCCCAACATGTGCGGCTCTCTAGTTTCACACTGTTCTGTAGCTCTCACAGGTGTCAAGTGTTCACGTCCCAATCCCTCCTCAGCCTTCTGGGCTGAGGGAGCAGACGTGCTCTAGCCTTGAGGGGCAGAACTGAAGCCATGCTAAGTGGCAGGGAAGCAGGTTTCAGCCAGGAGGACCAGCAATGCTCACTCCCATTTCCTTCCTGTACCTCAGGCATTGTTCTGGGTACCGGGGGAACAACATTCTGCAAAACAGAGAGCAATTTGGGAGGATGGAATAAACACCCACAATTAATAATATGTTGGGCAGGGATGGGTTCTCTGGGGAACAGCAGAGCAGGGGACGTGGGTGAGAAGAGCAGTGAGAACAGTGCATGGACTGAGGGGCCTCACCAAAGTGATGATCTTTAGCTTCTAGAGGCAAGGCAAGGATCCCTGCGGATGTGAGGGTGAAGTGGGAATAGCCCTTTTGCAGAGGGAACAGAAGTGCAATGGCCCCGAGGGCGAGGGTGTGGCTGGTGAGTTGGAGAAAGTGTGGCTGTGATTGGTGGCAGATGAGGTCCTATGGTGGTAGGCAAGTGAGGGTGCAGACTGTCTAGAGCCATGGCTTCTAATGATTTTGCTTCAAATGTGAGTGAAATGGAAAACCTTTTGAGGGTGTCTAGCACAGAAGTAAAATCACTGAAGTTCTGGGTTGTATCAGGTGTCTTTTGCTGCATTACAAACCACCCCTGACCTTAGTAGCTGGACAGTCTTCCATTGTTTCTTTTTCTCCTGGGATGAGTAGGTCAGTTCTGCTGGTTTGGCCTGTGCTCACTCACATGGCCACCTGGACCTGGAAGATCACTGAGGCTGGAATGGCCAAGCTGGCCTCCCTCCTATCTGACCGTTGGCTGAGGCTCCGTGGTTCTTCCTGTGTGGTTCATTCTTGGTGATTTCTGTCTTGTTCTCTACCCGGCCAGACCAGCTTCCTTCACAGCGGTGATCTCAGGGCAGTGTTCTACGAAAGCAAAGCACAAGTTGCAGATCTCCCAGGCCCAGGCCAGGAGCCTGAATAGCATCTTTCTGCCTTGTTTCATTGGCCAGGCCAAGGTGTGAGGCCAACCTAGGCTTGTGGCGGGATACAAAAGTGTGAATATCAATTGGCACGATTAATTGGACCCATTTGCTTAACTCTGGTAGTTTACCCTTAACCCTGTAGTTTAACGGGATCTCTCTGACTGCTGTGCTGAGGATAGGATGCAAGGATGGAAGGGTAGGTACAAGGAGAACGACGAGGCTTTCCAACAGGACAGGCCCGAGATGGTCGTGGTTTGGCCCAAAGTGGTCCTGGGGGACGTGTGCAGAAGTGGTCAGATGCTGAGGATATTTTGGAAGTAGACGCGACAGGATTTCCTGGCAGATGGGGTGTGAAGTGTGAAAGAACGGGAGGAGCCCAGGGTGTCTCCAAGGGTTCTGGCTCTGGCAGCACCGGGCTGCCATTTATAGAGATGGAGAAGGTCCGGGAGGGGAGGCAGGCAGGGTTGCTGTTTTATTTTTGTTGAGGAAGTGGAGTGGATTTGGAGTTCCATTTTAGATGTGTTAAATTTGGGATGCCCCTTTGGGCATACAACTGGAAATGTTTAGAAACAGGTGGATGTAGAAGAGGCTGAAGTTCAGGAGGGAAGTCTGGGCTACGGAAAGCCGTAAGCCTGAAGGCAAACCCCAGGGAAGTGAGCAGGAACAGATCGAGAAGAAGCCCTGGGGAGTAAGCTCGGGGCCACTCACAAGCCAAGGATGTGGTTGTGGGGTGCCACCATGCTGAAGTCAGAGGCTGGAACTAATGATTAAATCTAGGGGCAGGAGTGGTAGCTCAGTAGTTACAGTGCTTGCCTACTATGCCAGAGGCCCTGGGTTTGATACCCCAGCACCACATAATGATTAGCTGGGTGTGGTGACTCACACCTATAATTCCAGCACTCAGGAGCAGAAGGATTCATGAGTTCGAGGCCAGCCTGGACTCCATAGTGAGTACAGGACCAGCCTGAACTACAGAACAAGACCCTGTCTCAAGAAAAGTGGTCTACCATATTGAGTTGACTTTTATATTTTGTTTGGGAGAAACTGGCAACAGCAAAGCACAAAGAAGAAAATAACTATTACCTGTATTTTCATCTCACAGAATTAACTACTCTTGATATGCTCCCTTGTATGTTTTCTCATTGGGTGACCATCATTCCTTCATATGTGCTTCTACACACATGCACAGGTGTATAGTTAACTAGTTCAACTGGGGTCCTTGGGTAGTGCATTAACACAGATTTATTCAGATATAACTCATATACCATACAATTCATCCATTTAAAGGGTGCAACTCAATGGTTTTTAGTATATTTACAGAACTGTGTAACCAACAACACATCTATTTTATTAATTACTTTCTTGGAGATGGGGGTCTGGCTGTGCCACCTAGATTGGTTTTAGAACCCCAGGCCCAAGTGACCTTGCCTCAGCCTCCTGAGTAACTGGGACTGCAGGTGTGCATCACCACACCCTGTTGCCACATCCATTTTAGAACATTTTTGTCTTCCCAGAGAGAAGCTTCATACCAATACAGCCACTCCCCATCTCAACCCAGTCTGCTCTCCCCACCTCAGTCCTGTACTTCCTGTCTTTATAGATTTGTCTACTTGAGACATATAAAGAATCATATGTTCAATTAATTTACCTGAATTTTCCTGATGAAATTTAGGTCAACTCAAACGTATGCAATTCAAGTTAATTGCTAAGGTATTGGGAGCATAGCTCTATGCTTAAAGCACTTGCCTAACATGCACAAGACCTTGAGTTCGATTCCTTAGGACCACATTAAAAAAAAAAAAATTAGCTGGGGACTAGAGGAATAGCTCAATGGTTAAAGCACTGCCTAGCAAGGTCAAAACTCTGGGTTCAATTCCCCAACACCACATAAGCTGGGTGTGGTGGTGCAGGCCTGTAATCCCAGCACTAAGGAGGCTGAGGAAGGAGGATTGAGTGAGTCTGAAGGCAGCCTGGGCTACTGAGGCTGATCCTGGACTCCAGAACAAGATCTTGTCTCAAAACAAAAACAAAAACAAAAAAAACCCTCCACGAACAAAGCAAATGAATTAATTGTGGAACTTTTGATGAATCTTAGCTATGAAAGAGAACCTCATTATACCTCCTCCCTTCTTCTCTCCCTTGTCTCCTAATTTTTGTTATATTTTTGCTTTTTCTAGAGTTATCACACTCATAATTATTCTTTATGCATAATCCTAGTTGACAACAATTCCATATCTAAATAGATCCCAGGATAATTTTTTTCCTGTTTTTGAGATAGGGTCTCGCTCTGTAGCCCAGGCTGGTCCTAAACTCACTGGCGTAGACCAGGCTAGCCTTGGACAATCAGGACAATCCTCCTGCCTCAACCTCCCAAAGGCTGCAATTACAGGCGTGTGTCACCGTGCCCAGCTTTGTGTGATGCTGGGGAAATCCAACTCCAGGGCCTGAGCTTACAAGGCAAGCGCTTTGAACGCTGTGCCATTCCTCCAGCCCCTCCACTCATTGTCAATCCACTTACACAGATTCTCCATTTCCGAGGCGGTGGTTTTGGTGTCTTGGTTTCTTTGCATGTTTGTTTTTGTTTTCATACCGAGGATTGAACCCAGGGCCTCACCCATTCTAGGCAGGATCTCTGCTACATTCCTATCCTGTTTCATTTCATTCCAATTCATCTCATCTCATTGCTGTGATGCCAGCCATTGAACTCAGTCCTTCACACTGTGCTATGTCCCAGCCTTTCTTTAGTGTTTTATTTCCAGATAGAGTCTTGCTAAGTTGCCCAGGCTAGGCTTGAGCTTGCAATTTTCCGGCCTCAGCTTCCCAGAGTGCTAGAATCACAGGCGTTCCATCCCTATGCCTGGCTCTTTTCAGTTCATTTTGAGACGAGTCTTGCTAAATTGCTAGCCTTGAGCCTATGATCTCTCTCCAGCTTCTTGGGTAGCTGGGATTACAGGTGTGCACCACCATGCTTGGCCAGTTCTTGGTGTTATTATTTTGCTTCAACCCTAGTTGGGTAGATTTTATGGTAAAATAATTTGAGATAGTTTTTGATCCTACTTCAACAACATTTAATGGGGCAGAATGTTCTCCAGTCAAAGATATTTCCTTCATGACTTTCAAATATTTGCCCTGTTGTCTTCCAGTGTCAAATATTGTTATGGAGAATAAAGTTAGTCTGATTTAGGGCTGGAGGAATGACACGGTGGCTAAAGCACTCTCCTAGCAAGCCCACGCCCTGAGTTTGATTCCCCAGCAACACATAAAGCTGGTGTTGATTCACTTTCTCTTTCTGGATGCCTGGAGATTTCATGATTTATTTTCAAAATTAGCTAGTTTACTAGCCATCTATTGCTGTGTAACAAACGACCCACCAATTTGGCGATATAAAATGCTATACATTCACTGTTTCACGGTTTCTATGGGTCTGGAACCCAGGCACCACTTACTCAAGTCCTCTGCCTAACGTCTGTCATGGGTTGCAACTGAGTGAGGTGTTGGCCCAGGATCTGTGGTCTCATCCGAAGGCTCAAGTGGGGGAGGATATGCCCTAAGCTTATTCCATGGTGTTGGCAGCATTCAGAGCCCTGGTGGAGCCTCAGCTCCATTTTGCTTGTTGGTAAGAAACTGCTCTCAGCGCCTCATTGTATGGGCTGCTTTGTTGTTTTGTTTTTGTTTTGTACAAAACATGGAGCCCAGGGCTTCACACATCTCATGTACACAAGGCAGGAACTCTAGTGCTGAGCTATATCCTCAGCCTGGGCTTTATCTTGTGTGGCACCTTGCTTCATATGGCCTGATGAGACAATAAAGGGGTCCATAAAGAAGGAAGTTGTATCTCATAATCTTGTCATGTTGGCTGTACCCTACTCATAGAAGCAGGTCGCTCAGTCAAGCCCACATCAAGGGGAGTGGGTTACACAGGCTATGAATAGAAGCAGCTGGGTCAGAAGCTGCTCATGCAGCTCGGAGAAGTGCCCATGTTATATTTTCCACAGCATGGCAAAATCTCACTACCGCCTTCTTGCTCTCTGCTGAACCAGTGCCGATTATACCCCCTTCCCACTTTATCCCTGTTTCTTATGTGTGTTTGTTGGCTTTTTAAAATTTGTGTTGGATCATGTTCAGGGCTGGAACTGAGGCAAGCATACATTTGGGGAGCAAAATTAAGACACTCCTTACTCCCAGATACTAGCCTGTCCTGTGCAGCCTGTGGCCAACTGACCCCTGGACTATGAGTATACTGCCTTGTGGGCTTCACCCTCATCTAGCCTTGGTGTTCCCTGCTTGTTCTATTGTCATTCACTTCTCTCTAAAGGTTTTACTGTCTTTTTTTTTTTTTTTTTTTTTTTGAGACAGGGTCTCACTGTGCAGTTCAGGCTAGTCTTGAGCTCACTATGTAGTCCAGGCTGGCCTAGAATTCATGGCAATCTCCTGCCTCAGCCTCCCAAGTGCTAGGATTACAGGTATGTGCCACCACCTCCTGCATATGTGGTGCTGGGGAATCGAACCCAGGGCCTTGAGCTTGCAAGACAAGAATTTAACAGCTGAGCTATTCCTCTGGCTCCTGTCTGTCTTCTTAAAGATCAGCCGTCGGTGAGATCGTCTCAGCCTTTCCGATCTGTAATTCTACTTTCGTTGGTGTCTATTCTATTTCTAGCCCTTGCGCCCTGACGCTCGGTTTGATTCTGTGATGACGTTGGTCATGGTTTTTCTCCTTCATTTGTTTCCTTTGCTCTGTGATTTTTTATGACTCATCCTGTTATGAGCTCATTTTATTTTTGCGTTCTTTCTTTGTTAGTATTTTTACGTCTCTCTGCCTTCCTTCTTCTTTTCTTCCTTCCTGTCCCTCCTCCCTCCCTCTCTCTTTCCTTCCCTTTCCTGCTTCTCCATGGAATGTCTGCAGAGGTCTCACGTGTTCACCACTTCCCCCCAGCCTGGTGTGGGCAGCTCCCCTCTGACATTGAATTGACTTCGCTGTTACCCTCATCCCGGCTTCTCTGTGATTACTGTCCCAAGCAGAGCCGCTGCAGTTTGAGAGTTGAGCTTTAGGCTGCACAGACGTTTCTGTCGCCTGAGGGAATTGCAGGAGAGTCTTTGTGAGAACACCTGTGCTCTGTTCTGTCTTTTGAGATTTAGGTAAACGCTGTGTATAACATGGTTGTCCTGTCTAATTGCTGGGTGCATCTGCTTTAGGATGGGGGCTGCCCCTGGGCCGGATGTGGCAGGCAACAGTAACTGGAGTCACTGTTCACCTTCTGTGTTTTCCCAGCTATCTCTCTCGCAGCTCCCCCTCACCCCTTCTCCCTTGAGGAGGACAACTATTCAGTTTATATCTCTCTGGATAAGAGAGTTTTCTTGAGTGGCTTTTGAAAGGGGGATCCAAGAAGGCTATACTGTAGAATTGCCTACCTATTTGTTTGAATGCCAGTATTTAATGTTCTGCTTCTGGAGAAAAGTAATTTCTGTCCTCTGTCTTTACCCAGCAGTTTCCCTAGATGACCTGTAATGTCCCTTCTACCCGAAACTTGCTCATGACTCTGGAGTTCCTTCCTTACCCAAGGTGGTGTGGCTAGCAGCACCAAGAGCAGAGCCAGTGTAGCTGTCCTCAAGGCCTCGACATCTGGGAGGGGATGCTGCCTTTTCCAGCCGCTAGGACCAAAGAACAAGGATGGAGGATGGAGCCTGGTTTCTGCGCCTAGGGGAGCTTGAGAGATGGCTGGTGATGACCAGTGAGGATGTGTATTTATGTAGCTGTAGTCAGAGGTCAGATATGGATTCAGGGCATGGCTATGGGGTTGGCTCCCTGACTTCTGGGTGACACTGACAGCTGGGCTGTCTAAGTGCCTTATACTTCCTAGATGCTGCCCCCAGGAGGCTTCTTGTGTATGCCCTCTTTTCTTGATTTCAGTATTGGATCGACCAGCCCTTCCAGAGGCAGCCTGAGAGGGGCAGAGAGAGGCCCGCCTGCCTGTTCCTACTCTTGATGTGAGGCCTTACCTCTCTGCCACGATCCAGCAGGTATCTATTCTCAGACTGGCAGCCCAGCCCTCCGGGACAGCCCACGGTCTCAGTGGGATTCCCCAGGAGGACCCCGAAGCTTTGCCCCTTCACTACCTCACACTCCACCTGCCTGCCTACCAGGCGGTTGGGCTGCTGCTGGTCCCTGGAAGCCAGGTGGTGCCCTTGTGCCCTGATGCCAGTCCCTGTAATTAGAGGTTGGCAGGATTAGGGGCAAAGTGTGCCAGCCAGCACAGCAGCTTGCTGGCGGCCAGGCTGTGTCCTGGGGCCTGTGTCCTGACAGGCTCAGCCATACTGGGCAAGGAGTTGGTCCATAGTGGGTCTCAGATCTGCTCCAGGCACCAGGAGTTCATGGGGCATATTTGCTTGGTCTCTTCCTGGCAGGGCCCGGAATCTGTTTTTGCACTTGAGAGATAAGTTTCTTCCCAGTCAGAAGACTGTGATGACAGACAGAGTTTGAACACACTGGTCTTCCTCACACTTGAACAGACCTTCGCCAGCACAGGGGCTCTGTCTTCCCTTCTTGCTGCTCCCCCAAGCCTACCTCTTTATGTGGGTGTGCCTAAGGAGATCCGTGCATGTACAAGTGTATGAGTGTGTGCACGACCACATGCATGACTGTTGCAGATTTGAGGGCAAGAGCGTGTTAGTGTGTACATGTGCATTATTTGCCTTGGCTTTCTTGAGAACGCAGCCTGTGTGCCTGGATATATGCTCAGCTTTTCATCAGCAAGTACACCTAGCAAGCTTGTACCCGTATTTAAGGGTGCCACTGTCTCTTTGGCTGGAGCCCTTGCCACAAGTGCTTTTTTAAAATTTTTGAACTAGAGTCTCATGTTTCCCACATTGACCTTAAACTCACAATCCTCCCGCCTCAGTCTCCCAGGTGTAGTTACTACAGGCATGCAGCCACTGTGCCTGCTACCACATATTCGGTATTTTGAATGCTGTCCCTGCCAGCTGCATATGTGTGTACATGTGGCACAGAGTTCTGTGTGTGGCTTGCAGACTATGAATGTTTTCGCATGCAGGTGTTGAAGCTTGTGCTCATGTGTGTGAGGCTTTGCATATGCTTGCATAAGTGTCTGTGTGTGCTTGTGATAAGCATGGGTATGTCTGTGTGCACACCTCTCTGGTCAGGGATGACTAAACCAGGGATTTTTATTATCCTTTCCCCAGTTTCGGGGGAAACCCTCGAGTCTGAAATAACAGAGTTCAGGGCTCCCAGGTTTGGCCTGTTTCTCAGGCTGCAGGCAGCGTTCCCAGGCCCTGTCACCCAGTGGGGACGAAGTCAGGGCACAGTCGAGAGCAGAGTCAGATTTCCCTTTTGGAAGTTCCCTCCGGGGCTGGCATTAGAAGGAGGCGAGGAGAGGGGAGGCTTGGACTAGGCCGGTGGCAGCAGAGGAGAGGAGGGGTAGGTCTGAGGGACATCTGCGATGCAGAATGGACACGAGCTAGTGGCTGCAGGGCGGCGGAAGGGGGGGAGGATGAGATGTCAGATCACCTGGCAGACAGCCTGGGTGCCCCCCTGACCCCAGAGGCAGACAAGTTTCAGCTTCAGCAGTGAGTGGCAGCCCCTTATGCCTGCGGCCTGACTGGCTCAGCTACACCGGGCAGGAAGGAGGGTGCGGAAGAGAGCAAGTGTGTGTGTTGGGGGGGGGGGGGGGCGGGGGGCCGGGGTTCGGTCTGTACGGGAGCCCTGTGGCTGTCCAGGAGGGGCCTGGGACTGAACTGCTGAGATGGCTTGGTAAGAGTGGTTTTGAACAGTTGCTAAATTCTTCACACGAGGGGACTTTTTGCCTGTTGGTTTTGTTTTTTAATTGAGCAGTCCTGGGAGACATTGAATGAGGACCCAATTCGTGCTGTGTCTGTGGGGACCACAACTGTGCTCATCAAGGGGGACAGCTTCAGCAGCAGTCTGTTCACGTAGGAGCCTGGCTGGGCATAGGCATGCCAGTTATGCAGTTGGGGAAACCAAGGCCCAGGATCTTCCAGCAGTGGGTGGGGCTGGGGCATGCACCTGAGAGGGCATACACTCCCCTTTGCCGCAGAGCCCCTCCTTGAGTGGAGGCCTAGGCTGTGGCTGCCTTGGCAGCCTCTGCAATTACCGGATTAGAAGGCGGCCTCTCCCCAGCCGGCTGTTTGCCCCTCAAAGCTGCAGAGTGGAGCTGAGGATTTGGTGGCGCGGTGCCGGCTTGCAGGTGTGTCCGAGGAAACCTGGCATCCTTGGGTGGCTCCTTCGGCCTGAAAGGCCCCATTGTGGCTGCACCTCCCTCTGGTCGGCATATTTTGGGGTCAGATCCACCCTGCTCCAACTGGAGGAAGGAGAAGGTGTATTTCAGTATGTCGTGTGATAGAGGACCGAGCAGGGGACAGATACAACTAGAGACTGCGTGGCTGCAGGGCTGTGCCCACAGGTGTGTGGCCTATGCGGAGGGAGGGGACGCAGGCTAGAATGTGAGGAGAGAGGCCTGGTGGTCCAGGAGGAGGTAGCCTGGAGGACATGGCGAGGAGGGTGGGTGTGAGTGGGGCTGGCTTTAATGTGGCCCCAGGAGGCTGGTTGCCAGGCCCTGTCAAGCTGGAATGTGGGTCCGTGGCCTGCCTGGGCCCCACCTAAGACCTGTGGCCAGCAACTTCCTGATTCCCACCACTGTGGGTGCCCAGCCCATGTCCTAAATCCAAAGAGAGACCCACCCTGCCCTCAAGAGCCTCCCAGGTTGCGTACCACGGGCCGGAGCCTGCCGCCGCAGGGAGCCCAGTTAGACTGAGGGAACACGCAGATGCTTGCCTCTTCCGCCTGCTCTTCACCAGCGCTGGCCATGTCTGCCCCACTGCCGTCCCCCCCCCCCCCGCCACCACCACCGTGCATGGCACGTACGGTCTCTTGTCTCTGTTCACGTGGGTCCTCTGCCTGTTGTGTGTTCAGGTCTTCTCAGCCCCTCCTCCAGGACTCTGCTTAGGGCTGCCTTCCTCACCATCTGAATCCCCTATACCAGTTTTACTGGGCACCGTGGCCTCTGGGGTCCCTTGGAGCTCTTCCTGCCAGAGGCCTCACCGTGCTCAGGCGGGCTACAGGCATGAGGGGCTGTCTGGGAAGGGGCTTGCTGCATGTCCTTGAACTTGGGTTTCCTGGTCTCTGACATGGGTATAGTGACAGCTGCCTTACCAGTGACCTGAGAGGTAGGGTGAGTAACAACAGTGGACACACCAGACACGCAGCAGGTGTTCAGGCAGTGCCCTGGGCACCCCCGGGTCCCTGAATGCAGACCCTTGCATCCCTGAGCCTGGGCTTCCTCAGGCACAGCCCCGTGACTCCAGGAATGACTAATTCCACTCCAGCATAAGCTCCTGGGAGCTCTGATAAATGAGTCTTTTTCTTTCTTCTTACTGCTTCATTAAACTCTTCTTGAGTGAGGGGAAAGAGGATTGTCCTAATCCCTTGGTGTGAGGTGGGGGTTGAGACAGGCCTGCAGTGGCCTGTGGCCACCAGAGAGCATCAGGAGCAGGGCAAGGAGTGGGTGCTGGATGGTGGGCTGGAGCCTCATATGGCAGGCTGACTTTGCCTTGGGCTGGCTGGTGACCTCAGACAAACCTTGTCCTTGACTGAGCTTGGTTTCCCTGTCTACATGATGGGTGTTCTAGCTCTGTGCTGCTCTAGGAGGTGGGAGGGGAATGGCCAGGGCAAGGCCATCGTGAGGTACCTGAGCTGGGCCAGCTGGCCAGCACACAGTAGGTACCTTATCAGTGTGTGCAGGTCTTAGGAGAAAATAGAGATGGGCGCACAAGCTCTAAGCAGATTATTTTTTTCCTTCTCAGACTGTTTTTTCACATTTATTTATTTATTTATTTATTTAGAGACAAGATCTCTCTGTGTAGCCCAGGCTGCTCTCGTACTCATGGCAATCCTCCGGCCTCAGCCACCCAAGTGCTAGGATTACAGTTGTGCACCACCATGCCTGGCTTATGTGGTGCTGGGGAACTGAACCCAGGGCCTTAAGCTTGTGAGGCAAGCATGAGTTATTCCTCCAGCCACTGTTTCTTTATGTTTAAAAGTGGCCTGGAGTCCTCCTGAGGGTCCGTGGGTAACCCAATGGCCAGGGTCCCAAGGCCATCCATTAGGAAGTGCTGAGTCCTGGCGCTCGTCCACTTGACCTGCTGGAGACTGTCTACCCACCCTTGAGGTTTCAGGAGCTAGGAAGCCAGTGCCTGATGACACCCCCAGGTAGTCTCGATTATGCCTTCTCTGTGGAGTCTCAGGGTCCCCTGTCCACGGGGGAAGAGACACTGCAGTGCGGCATCAGTGGCTAAGGGCCAGGCCGTCCTTTGTCCGCAGGTGTTCCTGGCCCTGGGGGAGCTGCTTCTGTCTTGCAACTGGGCAGTGGTGGCTGATATCCTGCTGGTAAGTGTGGAGTGATGTCATGAGGGTAGGGGGGATGATTCCTTGGACTTCTTCGTTCGAGGAACTGGTTCTGCCCAACCAAGACTGGCCCTGTGCTGTTGAGCAGCCTGGCGGCTGGAGAAGTTGGGGGAAGAGGATCAATGCCACTGCCTTAGACCACAGGCCCCTTGACTCTCAATATCAACTCCTAACCTCACCCCCATTGTTTTGAGACAGGATCTCACTCTGTAGCCCAGGCTGGTCCTGAACTCACTATGGAGCCCAGGCTGGCCTTGGACTCACAACTATCCTCCTGTCTCAGCTTCCTGGGTACTGGGATTACAGGTGTGTGCCACCACACCCAGTTTATGTGTTGTTGGAGAACTGAACTCGGGTACTTAGTGCTTGATGTAGCGTTTGCTAGGCAAGTGCTTTAACCACTGAGACACTCCTCCAGCCCGTCACCCCCATTTTGAAGATGAGCAAGAGCAAATAAAAGCTTAGAGAGGGCAGGTGCCTGGGCCACAGTCACATTGCCAAGGCTTTGCGCCAGGACTGAGGCCAGGCTTTTCCATTTTAGGACTCTTTCTTTACCCTGCCAGTTCTTAGCAAGCCTGTAATCAGGTGAACAAATGGGGGCGCCCAAGACCTCAGCAACAGCCGCTGAGCCCAGTTGTGCCCAGTGCGCCCCAACTCACATGTGGTGGGCTCTCACATAAGAGGCTGCTCTGGGGCTGGGGACATGGCTCAGCAGTTAAAGCCCTTGTCTAACAAGCATAAGGTCCTGAGTTCAATTCCCCAGCACTATGTAAGCTGTGCATGGTGGAGCAAGCCTGTAATCCCAGTACACAGGGCTAAGGCAGGAGAATTGCTATGAGTGTGAGGCCGGCCTGAGCTACGTAGTGAGCTCAGGACCAGCGGCTTTCATGAGGCCCGACGCTGACCTGACGCCGTGACTCTGCTACGTGCAGAGCTGAATTCGGCATCTCTTTGAAGGGCTGTGCCCTCGACAACCCAGATCCTGGGTCTAAGAGTATGCCGAGCCTTTTGTGGCTTCTGGCAGGCTGGCACTGACACTGTCCCACGTGGGGCACAGGCAGCCACAGCAGCTTGGAAACTGGGAGAGAACTGTCCTGTGGAGGACACAGGACATGGGCCTGGAGTCAGAAAACATACCCAGAGTGCAGCTTTGCTTGCTTTTTTCTTTTCTCTCTATCTTTCTTTCTTTCTTTCTTTCTTTCTTTCTTTCTTTCTTTCTTTCCTTCTTTCTTTCTTTTGGTACTGGGGATTGAGTGCTCAGGGCCTTCACACTGAGATATATTTTCAACCTATTTTGTTTTTTGAGACAGGGTCTTGCTAAGTGGCCTAGTAGGCTGGGCTTGAACTTGTGATCTTCCTGTCTCAGACCTGTGCCGTGTTTTCAGCTTTCAGCCCTGCTTTTGTCACTAGCTGTGTGACCTTGGGCAAGTCACTTTGTGTCTCCAAGCTTCAGTTTCCCCCACATAGGCAAAGATGAGATGATAGTACTGCCTACCTCATGGATCGCTGTGAGGATACCATAAGGTTATCCGTGTGATTCATGAGAAGCTTTTGCCTAGTACCAGCTCAGCTAGGATTCTCAGCAATTCCTTTTTTTGGGGGGAGGGGCAGGGTCTCATTCTGGAGTTCAGGCTGGTCCTGAATCACTATGAAGTTGAGGCTGGCCGTGAACCCAAGGCAATCCTCAGCACCCTCAGCCTCCCAAGTGCTGGGATTACAGGCTGCCCCACCATACTGGCTTATGTGGTGCTGGGGAATCAAGCCCAGAGCCTTGTATTTGCTAGGCGGGCACTCTAACCAGTGAGCTACACCGCCAGCTCGATCTTCAACAATTCTGAGATTTTTTACTTGCTGTCTTCTATCCCCCAAGAAATCCCAGAGTCCTAGAATCTGAGTGTAAAAGAACTTTGTGGATGTGTAATGATATAATTAGTCAACAAGGCCTTCTTGACTACTACAGTGTTGCCTTCTTCAACTACTGATGACAGGATGCTCACTCCCTGCTGAGATGGACGGCCTGCCCAGGCAGCTCCTGTGCCCCCTCCGCGAGAGGCTGTGCTGTCATTAGCTCCCAGCATGCCGCAGCTGCAGAGCTGGTAGGCCTTCTCTGGCTCCTCCTTCCAGACAGGAATCTTGGGCTCCTCGCCCAAGACCCAGCCACAGCCCTGTTGAATGGCCTTGGGCCTCGGTCTCCTTGTATAATAAGGGGTAGCCATAACCTGCCTAGTGGGGTGAGTGACACAGCAGGGAGGAAAGTACTGTGGACATTGACAGGTGCACACCCCTACCCCCAACATAGCTTATTCTCTCTCAGGCGGGTCAAACAGAGACCAATGTGCCCCCCACGGCTTCCTCACTGGCCCCCCGCAGCGCAGCTCCCTTTTCCACATGACGGCCCCACAGCTATGTGGAGGGAGGCTGCCCAGTGTCTACAGAAATGATTAACCTGGTAGAGCCAGGCAGTTGCCGAGCCAAACCGGAGCATGTGCGTAGGGGAGAGGTGGAGGGAGGGAGTGCAGGCCTGCCAGCGGGAGGCTGCTTCCCGGGAGCTGGCACCCCAGGCTCCCTGCAGTCCTGCCCCATCTCAGAGCCTCCAGCCCCACGGCCTGGTGATCTTTCTGCCCCTCCTCTCCTTGCCCTCCTGCGCACCTTGCTGTGCTGGTCCTTGGGGCCCAGGGGTTCATTCCCTCTGTGCGGCTGGTCCCCAGCAGAGAAAGAGAGACTCAGGAGAAAGTGGTCTCAGGGCCATGCAGGCAACGGGCAAGCAGTGGGGGAGCCTGTGAGTGGTGAGGAGGGGTGTGTGACAGGAGAGGAGAGCGAGGACAGTGCCTGAACACAGCAGAATATCTTGGGAAGCCAGCCTTACGGGAAGAGGTGGCCAGAGCCAAGCACGGTGACATAGGCCCATAAGCCCAGCCTGAGGCAGGAGGATGGCAAGTTCAAGGTCAGCCTGGGCAACTCAGCCAGACCCTGTCTCAAGACGAAACTAAAAGGGCCGGAGGTATGACTCAGTAGGAGTTTGCCTACCATGTGCGAGGCCCTGGGTCCTGTGCCCATACCACAGAACACGAAACAAACTGAAGCATAACAAAACAAACACCCAAACCAAGCCAAGTCCAGCAAAGACGGGGTGACCAGAGCGGCCTCCGGGGACAGAGAAGGGAGATGGCTCGGAGAAAGGAGGCCCTGGTGCCGAGGGGAGGCAGGCTGTACGATTTAGAGCAGGGAAGGGCGCGGGAACAGGTATGTATAGGAAGGGCGGGAGTTCCACGTTGTGGTTGGATCTGGAGCGTCCCCCCAGGCCCTCTCGTAATGAAAAAGTAACCAAGGCAGCCCCCCGCACCACCTACGCTGGCTCCTAAGGGAAGAGGGGAGCTTCTGTTTGGGAGGGCCCAGTGAGCGAGGAGGCCTCAGAGCACAGGTGCATAGTGGGGGCAGGAGGAGCGGGTGGGGGCCGAGGGGAGGGCCATGTTCAGGCAGACAGCTCGGGCCTGGAGAGGAAGGGGCAGGGGAGGGGCGGACAGGGGACCAGGGGTGCAGAGTCTGGCTTTGGGTGGGGGTGGAGCCTGTGGGACGGGCAGAGGGCTGAGGGCAGCGGAGCCCCAGGCAAGCCTCAGTCCGTCTGCTATCACAGCCCTGCTGGGACCTCGGCCAAGGGACTTCACCTCTTAGATGAAAGAGTGGTGTTACCGGGACCTGGGTCCTTGCTGTCCAAGGTTCTTATGCCCTGGATGAAGGAGCTCAGTCAAGACACATAAGCGGCCACTTACAAGTACAGGTGGAATTTATAGTGGTTAAACAGAGAGTTATGACTTGAGGGGAAAGGCAGGTCCTGCCATGAAGGCACCTGTCCTGGGCACGAGTTTGGGTATATTTTTATACATACCTGAGTTAGTTCTGGGGTTCAGCGAATTTATGGAAACTAGGATGCTTATCAACATTTTCCTGAAATTCCTTTGGGATCCTAAAATGTCTTCCTAGCTGGGCATTACAGGTCTGTAATCCCAGCCCTCTAGGAGACTGAGGCAGAAGAATCACAAGTTCGAGCTCAGCCTGGGTAACTTAGCAACTTGGAGAGACCTTGTCTCAAAACCAAAACTAAGAATCAGTTGAGGATGTAGCTCGGTGTGAAAGCCCTGGGCTGGAACTCCAGTACCCCCACCCTGGCACACACCATAGGCCAAGTCTTCCTGTTCTTTCCAGATTGTGTTCCCTCAGGGACAACAAGACAACAGCAACAGCGCTCAGAAAAGACACTTAGGAAAGAGTAGCTGTCACAACCAGGTCCTCGCCCAAGGGGGGAGGGTCCTTAAGACACGTTTCCCTTCTGGTACCGTTGGACCATAGGCTCTGCAGCCCCCAGGAATGCTGTAGGCCTTGTTCTGGAAATACACAGCTAGGTGGTCAGTGATAGGAAGAAGTACACACAATGTGTAACTTTAAAATGCCCCCTTTAAAGTGTCATAGAGCTCTGTGGTATTGCTTCGGGCCAGATCTAACAAACGATTATAAGTAGATGATACACTGCAGTCTCTGTTCCTGTACTTAATTATAAGTGACAAACATGCAATTTTGGACCCCCTTTGTCCTCACGCTCACTAATGTCTATAACTACCTGCCTAACAGTGGTACGGATCAGCTAGGCTTCAGCCCTTAGGGAGGAACCGAGCCAGGCCTGTATGTTATGCATGCTCATGACGGGGGTGGGGGTGGGGGTGGTGGTGGTGGTGGCATGGCCCCCACATCTGTCAGATTCAAGTAGGTGCTCTCTTTGATCCCTAATCCACAAGAGGGAGAATCTGACACTCTCTGGAGCAAGGCCGCTGGGGCTCTGTGGTCAAGTTTGGGGGAGCTCGTTACTAATTCCAGGGCTTCTGTCCTCAGAGTGTGATTCACTGAGTCTGGGGAAATCACTGGAATTGCCTGCCTGCCTGCCTGCCTGCCTGCCTGCCTGCCTGCCTGCCCACCTTTCTTCTCTCTCTCTCTCTCCCTCCTAATTTCTCTCTCTTTCCTTTTCTTTCTTTCTTTCCTTCCTTCCTTTTGTTGTTGTTGTTATTGTACCAATCATTGAACCCAGGGCTTTTGATCTGAGCTGCATCCCAGCCCAGTTTATTTTATTTTTTTGAGACAAGGCCTCACCGAACACTAAGTTACGCAGGCTAGGCTTGAACTCATGATCCTCTTGCCTCTGCCTCCCAGAGTGCTGGGATTATACCCCATGGCCTGGTGAGCCCTGCGTTTCTAATAGGCTTCCTGGGGGATCCTGAGCATGTGGAGAAATGCTGACCTGGTGTGCACTGAGTTCCAGGTCCACAAAGCCTTTTCTAAATCCCCACCACCCCCTCGATGGGGAGCGTACTCCCTGCACCCCTGGCAGCCCCTGACTCCTGAAGGCAGGGTTGGGGGGCTTATGTTTATGAGAATAGTCTAGCTCATTTAAAATCAGGATCCACTTCTAGGGCTGAAGGAATGGCACAGTGGTTAAAGTGCTTGTCTTGCAGGCTCAAGGCCCTGACTGAGTTGACTTCCCCAGCACCACATAAACCAGTTGTGGTGGCGCACGCCTGTAATCCTAGCACTCGGGAGGCTGAGGCAGGAGGATTGCTGTGACTGGACTTCATAGTGAGCTCAGGAGCAGCCTGGCTTACAGAGCGAGACCCTGTCTCAAAATTAAATAAATAAATAAAGATCCACTTCTGGTGGCTTCCCCTGGCCTAGCTGGTCCTCAGATAGCCCCGCTCTCTGGGAATCTGAGATGATGTCTCTGGAGCCTGCTGAGCTCCCTGACTCCTCAAGCCTGCTTTTGCATGGGGTTTCCCTCCCAGCCCTGCTGTGCGTGTGGGCTTCACCCACCTCCGAGCATGGCTAGTAGGGCAGCAGCATGCTCACTGCCTTCTCCCGGGCTGTGTGCTGGGGCTCTGATCCACAGGCTTGTCCCTCACCTCCTCAGCCGATTTCTGCAGCACCCCCGCATGCCCGTGTCTCCTGCTTCCCGGCTCCACACCACCCTCCAGGCAGCTGTCAAGTCACAGGCCTGCTGCCCCCCTCCCCCGCCCCCCCCAGCAAGGGTGTCTGCACACAAGGGCTGAGGAGGGAGCACGGAGGCAGGTGCCAGGGTGTCTGTGCCTGGTGGTTGCGCTCCAATTCTGCACGCCCCTGGCTGGAGCTGATTTTGCTCTGGGCTGTAAAGGGAACAGCTCTTTTGAGAAAGGCCAGCCCGAAACAGAGGTGTTTTTGTCTCAGAATAGGGAGCCTGGATTTTTTGGGAACCCAAAAGCCTTTCATTTGTAAAATTACCCCCTGGGCTCTCCAGGTGCTGCTGGGCATGGCGGGACTTAGGCAGGTGGTGGGAGACCTACCTCCCCACCGTCAGCCCAGCCGCAGCAGGCTAGGGTTCCTGGGAGGAATGAAGGGGTCAGGCTGGACCTGAGACCAAGCCCAGAGACCTCGTTGGATGCGCGGCCTCCTCCTCCAGGAAGCCCGGCCTGTCTCCCCAGAACCTCTAGTGAGTAATCACATAATTATGAGGTGAGAAGGAAGTCCCGTGGAAGGTGCAAAGCTGTGGTCAGTTCCCTCTCAGCCTGTTGGCAGGTCTCAGCCCTGGCAGGATGCCCAGCTTCTTTTAACCACCTGGCCAGGGTGGCCCAGTGCCAGTAGCTCCGGGACCAGTGCTCACACCCAGGGACCCCTGCTGCTCTGCACTGCCCATCCACAAGGGCCTTCCCATGACTCTGCATCTGGGCTCTGTGGTTTTGGAATCCAGAGACGATGCCTCTGGAGTCCTCCACACCGTGCCTGCTCCTGTCCCTGCTGGCAGAGACCTCTGCCCATCTCGCAGCTGTGGGCTGATGACCACCCTGCCCACTCTCAGAGCCCCGGGGGGACCTGCCCTCTTTACTTCTCTCTCCATTTTCTAGATGTTCTATAACCAGCACACACACTCGTTGCCAGAAATGCCGGCTCCTCCTCACTGGCCATAGTCCTGGAGGGGCGAGGTAGGTTTGACCTCAGCCTGTGATTTCCTGGGCAAGTTACTCACCCTTCCTGTGGAGGGTTTTTTTTTTTTTTTTTTTTTTTTTTTTTTTTTTTTTTGAGACAGGGTCCCCCTCTGTAGTCCAGGCTGGTCCTGAGCTCACTGTGGAGCCCAAGCTGGCCTTGGACTCAGGGCAACCCTCCTGCCTCAGCCTGCGGAGGTTTTTTCATCTACAAAATGCAGGTAGTAATCATATCTCTCTCGTGGGTTGTTTGATTGATTCATAAAGTGCATACAGGAAGCGCTCAGTAAATGTTAGCAATTATTACCATGATTCTTACTCCCTGCTGGGCACAGATCACGGCATCTGGTGGGGTTTCTCCTGGGGTCAGTCTTCTAGAAGGTTCTACATATTTGTCTGGCACGTGTTCATTAGTCCCTTGTGCTTCAAGCCTACTGTATTCCAGAGACCTGAAAGGAAATCAGGGACCTTCCTGTCAACAAAAGGGAGTGTGGGGGGCAGACAAAGTGAGGACCCAGGTCTGGGTGACAGCTGCTGAGTTAGGGGTGTATGTGGAGGCCTGGGACCTTGGGCAGCACCTGAACTTGGAGAGGGCGTCTTCACAGAGGCAGTGACCCAAGAGTAAGTCCTACATGATACATGGATAAGCTTCTGGTGGACCAGAGATGGGGGCAGGACAGGCAGGGCGGAAGGCACTGCAGGCTCGAGTGCTCAGAAGCTTTCTGCCTGATGTCCACACCGAGCATCTGGGTACCAGCTGAATAAAGATAATGCGGATACCCGCATACCGAGGAGACTGAGGGGTGGAAACATGCAGTGACTTGCCTCAGCGAGTAAGTGGGTGGGGCTGGAGCCAGATCTGGACTGACTCCAGAATTTTTTTTTCTTTGTTCTTTGGTGGCACTGGTACTGGTACTAGGGATGGAATCCAGGGCCTTGCACATGCCAGGCAGGCACTCCACACCGAGTTATATCCCCAGCCCCATTTTCTTTCTCTCTTTCTTTCTGTCTTTCTTTTTGAGACAGGGTCTCTCTCTGTAGCCCAGGCTGGTCCCAAACTCACTATGGAGCCCAGGCTGGCCTTGGACTCTCGGCTATCCTCCTGACTCAGCCTCCTGAGTGCTGGGATTACAGGTACACACCACCATGCCCAGTTTATGTGGTGCTGGAGAATTGAACTTGGGTACTTAGCGCTTGATGTAGTGCCTGCTAGACAAGCACTTTAACCAGAGCCATTCCTCCAGCCCCAGCCCCATTTTCTTAGCCTCATCTCTGTCTCCCAAGGAGATTTTAGGCCTCCCCTCATAACTGCCTTTGGTCTCTGTCCCACTGGACAGAGAAGTTCCTGAACTTGAAGTTCCTGAAAGAAGGACTAAGTCCCTCGTGCCTGCACATTCAGGTACCTGGCTGTGAACCCCACCAGCCTGCGCTGCTGCTTCATGACCTCTGAGCGGGGATGGTCCCAGCCTTGCCTGGCCTCTACCAGTTCCAGAACCAATTCTTAAGGGGTCAGCTCTGATCATCCCTGGGTACCAGGGGACTTCGTGAGCCACAGAGGGACCTGATATCCTGGAGTGGGTTCTAGCATCGAGACTTCTTCCTGTCCTGCCCACCTGGCCAGCCTGTCACCCCTCCAGGCAGGTCCGCAGCAGGCAGGGCCAGAGGTGGGGCGAGGCTCCCGCTCTGCCTGCTGGAGGAGCTCCCGAGGCTTCTGTGTTTTGCAGTCTGTGGTGATGCCCAGGTGCAGGGGGACAGCAGAAGCCCTTCAGATCACAGTGGGTCATGTCCTTGGAGATGCTGGCAGCCCTTATCTCACTGGACTTGTAAGACTGCCTGAGTGTGTGGGGTAGGAGGGGCGGGAGGTGGCCTGGGAGGCCCGGCAGACTCTCCTTCTTCCACAGATCTCCAGTGTCCTGAGGGCTGGGCGCCCCAACTCCTACCTGCACCGCTTCCTCAGCCTGCAGCAGAGCTTCCTATGTTGTGCCTTTGTCATCGTCTTGGGTGGCGGCTGCTTCCTGCTAACTGCGTTGCACCTGGAGAAAGACCAGGCCAGAGCCCGGCAGCCTGGCATAGGTATTCCTGTCCCTCACGCCCACAGATGCCTAGGTGCATGGGGCACTAGCCACCCCTGAGCTTGTGGCCAGCTTGTTTGTTTATTCACTGTAGAATGTTTTTTACAACCTGCTGTATGCCAGGCAAGGCTGCAGATGCCAGGGAGTGACCAAACTCAGCCGAGTCTAGCCCTCGTGGAGCAGACACTCCAAAGGGGTGGAGAAGGACCAGAAAGGGAAAAGTGAGAGGTACAATATGTTCAAGTGGTAATGCCATAGAGCGATGGCAAAGGGCAGAGAGGGGAAGAGAGGGGGACATTCCAGGCCACGTTCCAATTGTTGGTAGGGTGACCAGGGAGATCCTTACTTGTAAGTGACACTGGAGCCAAGATTTGGAGAGAGTGAGGGAGCAAGCCAAGCTACTGTCTCGTGGTAAGTGTTCCTAGCAATGAGAACAGCTGGTGTAAAGGCCCTGAGGTGCAAAGATAACCAATGTATTGAGGGACAAAGGAGCCCAGTGTATCTGGAGCAAGAGTGAGGGGGAATGATAAGGATTAAATCACAATAATAGGGCAGAACAAGGGAGCTTCGGGGAGTTCTTGTAAGGACTGAGGCCTTGATGCTGAGTGAGGTGGGAACCGCCACAGGGTTTCCAGTGGAGGAGCCCTGAGGGACCTGCTGCGCCTTGTAAGAGCATTGCCCCAGCTGCTGTGTTGACAGCAGGCTGCAGCAGGTCACAGTTGGGGCCAAAAGCTTGTAGAAGGCGCTGGAACCAGCCAGTGGCAGCCATGGGCTCAGACCACTGTGGTGGCTCTGAGGGGACTGAGGAGGGGTTGGATCCGGAATTTATTTGCAAACAGAACCTAGAGGATGTTCTGACAGATTCCTCAAAGTCCTTCCTGCCTCCTTTGGGGCTGGCCGAGCTGCTTTCCTTTTGCAGGGATCCTGGACGGCAAGGGTGTGGACAGCAAGGACGGGGAGAGCAAAAGCCTGCTTTCAGACCCCAGCACCTCCGCAGAGGAGCCCCACGGCACCCACCCTGCCCGACTGTCCGCCCCACAGTAGTGGCAGTGTTTTGGCCCACTTTGGGCTGCGACTCAGGGACCCTGGCCAAGCTGCATCTGCCACTTGTTTGCTCCCAGCTAGAAAGCTGGCAGGGCCAGAGGCTGGGCTGGGTACTGAGTTTTCGGTGCCCTGAGGAAAGCCTGGGCTTGTGCCTGCACCAGCTTGAGGCCCTCTAGCCTGGGTGCTCAGCCTAGCCGCCAGCAGCCTCTGATTAAAGCATGACTAGTCCAAACCCCACGGATTCCAGGCCTTAGAAGATTCGGTTATTTATTGACTCATGGTGCCTCAAGAGGAAGGGGAGTGGAGGAGAGGGCAGAGTGACCTCTGAGGTGGGAAACTGAGGGAGGCTCCTTTACTTGACTCCCTAGGCATTCCCGCGCTTGACCTCTCACCCTAACCCAGCTCCCCCACGTGGCCAGGCTCTGAGGGCACAGGATACCCCTGTGTGTGAATTCTCCCTCTGAACGAAAGGCGGCCTGCAGGTGGGTTTCCCCTTGGCTGCTGGTGAGAGTGTGGCTCTGAGTGCCAGGACACTGCCTGGAGGGGCAGCCAAGCCCGCGCAGACACAGGGCGGTACATGTGTACCCCTGTTCTGTGCTCCCTGCCCCCACCTGTGCCCTGGTCCCAGCTCTGCCCGTGGGGAGGACTGGCTCTGTGGAACCCATACTTGCCACTGGGCTCTGAGCAGCTGGGCTCAGCAGGCCCTGCAGGAGATCAACAGCTTCCAGGCGGGCAGCTGTGGGCAGGCATGTTCTTTCTGCCCAGGAGCCTGAGCTTCTCCCCGCCCTTGGAGCCCAGCCAGTTGATCACTTGCTCACTTGCTGATTGCCACCTCTGCTGTGCCAGGCTGTGGGTGGAGCCGTGGCCTGGACTCTTGCACAGCCTTCTGGGGTGTCTTCTTCACTGCTGGATGTTGGCTGGGACAGGCCCCAGGAGCTAGACCCTCCAGATCAGCCCACACCTGCTCTCCAGGTCCGCCCTCCCTTGGAGGTGGCATCAGCAGGCTAACCAGCCCTTGATCCGTGGCTTGACCCTGGACCTTATGCAGCAGGCTGCCCTAAAGTTATGAGGAAATGCATCTATGAAGCTATTTGGTTTCCTCTGAGAAGGAGACAGTCGGTCTGGGCTATCGTTGGGTGCCGTGGGCCCTCTCAGCATACACCAGCTGTATGAGCAGGGCCGTGTCTTACCTCTCTTACAGCTGCAGACTCCCCAGCTGTGTTCCAGAGACATGTCAAATACAGCTTTTCCAGGCCAGGCCTTGCAGGCTGGGTCCAGATTCACAGAAGCCCCGCTCCAGAGGCGATGAGGCCAGCTCCCAGAAAATGGGTGAGGGCTGCCTACCGGTTGGAACTTCAGCCTCCCACCTTCCTCAGCCCAGAGGCCAGGGCTAGAGAGGAAGATCGAAACCTTATTTATAGTTGGGCTTGGTGGCATGCACCTTCAATCCCAGCTACTTGGGAGACTGAGGCAGGAGGCTTGGCATTCCAAGTTCAATGCCAGCCTATAGGCAGTTTAGCAAGACACTGCCTCAAAATAAAAAGGACTGGAGCCATAGCTCAGTGGTGGTGCCCTTGGGTTCAATCCCCAGTACTGGAAAAAAAAAAAAAACACCTTTATTTCATGCCAATTCGGCAAATGTATGAGTATCCCTGAGTTTCATCAAACTGTTAAACAATGAATCAGACTCTACTTTTGTTCTGGAACCTCAGAGCCCATGGCAGGACAGGGAAACTCGGGCTAGATGAGCGAGACACACCTCTAGGCAGAAGAAAGATCGCATTCCTCAGGAGCCTTCCAGGAAGTGGCTTTGATGCTGGTAACAGAGGAGGTAAATCCCACGTAGAGGGAATAGGACAAAAGTTCAGGGGCTGGGGCAAAAGACGCGTCATGAGTAGTGAAGGGGTGTGGTGTGGCCAGAGCAGAGAGGGGTGTGTGTGTGTGTCTGTGTGTGTGTGTGTGTCTGTGTGTGTGTGTCTGTGTGTGTCTGTGTCCTTGCTAGAGAGAGACAGCAGGAGGAACTGGCTGGGGCCAGAGGGCTTCAGATGCTTGCTGAGGGGCTGGGCCTTTCATCCTGCAAGACAAAGTAGTTCCTTCTGACAAAAGAGTATCTTTTTTTTTTTTTTTTTTTTTTTTTGGACAGCATCTCGTTCTGTAGCCCAGGCTGGTCCTGAACTCACTTTGTAGCCCAGGCTGGCCTTGGATTCAACCATCCTCCTGCCTCAGCCTCTTCAGTGCTGGGATTACAGGCATGTGCCACCGTATCCAGCTTTATGTAGTCCTGGGAAATTGAACCCAGGGCCTTGTAGTTGCAAGGCAAGTGCTTCAACTGCTGTGCTATTCTTCCAGTCCCTAAAAGTGCATTCTGATACTTGAAGTACCAGACAGGTGCTTCCCAGATCTCAGCTAGACAAGGGCTCAGGAGGAGTTTATAGGATATTGGCTGAAGTGATTTGGGGCAAGGCTGGAGCTCAGGAACTAGGGGTTTCTAGGAGAGATAGAGCCCAATACTTTGTCTGTAGCCAAGCCAGGTCCTATCATTACTCAGCTTCCAACTTCTGCTTCTTTGGGGCTAGTCACAGTGGCCTGAGGTCACAGCATGGTTCTCTAAGATGCCAGGAGAGCCAGTTATGCAGCCTAGAGTGGAAGAGCCTGGTAAACAGAACACAGCTTCCCACAGAGAGGGCACTTGTTGGGTAATCCCAGCCACTGGTACTTGTTTGTTGGAAGTGTCATCAGGAGGGGAAATGCTGCTCACTGGGACCAGCCCTCAAGCCTGACCTGGTCATTTCATTTGTGCTTTAATGACTCGCTCCCAAGTGAGATCTTAGCTGGCAGGTGAGCCTGTCCCCATCCAATGCGTGTGCCTGCTCACGCTCATTTCTGTGATGGCATGCGAGAAGAAGTTTGCAGGATATTGATAAAAGCTCTCTTTCCCCTCCAACCCAAGGCCTGGCGAGTTCAGTACATACATCTATAACCATGCACGAAACCCTGGCCTATTCTCCCACAGTGCCAGCCATGTATCTGTCTGTTTCATTACCTGAACTGTGTGACTTTCCCCCATGCCTGGGAGGACCTGTGAATTGTCAAGCTACTGAGGTGTCTAGACAGCAGGCAGGTCCCTGAAGGTAGCTGAAGCCATGCTGTCGGTTCCTTTTGGTAACCATATCAGTTTGGGTTGTGGAGTTGTAAGCAACAGAGATGGGGCTACCTTATGTAGGAAGGGATTTATTAGAAATTTGTCAGGAGTTTAAGGAATTGGCGAGAAGGCTGGAGATTTCATGAGCTATGGTTCCTGGGCCATCTTATTTGGGAGGGTTGTTTGACAGATCTCCAGACCTTATTTTTTTGACTACTCTTTTGCCGCCTAGTCAAGATTTAATTAAATCCTTGGGCCTGAGAGTCCAGTTGTGCTACTTCGGATCCCACGCCCGTGCCTCGTCTTAAGGCTCCATTAAAAAGGAAACCAGCATAAATGTATTTTGATCATTAAAATAAAATAGTAGCCAGTCCCAGTGGTGCAGGTCTGTAATCCGAGTGCTCCGGGAAGCTGAAGCAGGAGCACTGCACAAATGAAATGGGAAATTTAATGACTCGTGAGATCCTGCCTCAAGTCAAAAAAGGGCTGGGGACAGAGGCCCTAGACTATCCTATCACTAGCACAGCAAAAACAAACAACAAAAACCAAATCAGAAAAAGGGGAGGGGCACAAATCAAAGACAGACATAGCGTCTTCTGCAATGATGTGCAGGCCACTGGTCCTCTCTCAGGTGTAGCCTGTCATGGGATGGAGCAGCTGGGCTCAATGGACTTCAATGGAGCCTTCACTTCTGGCTGTCTCAGTAAGCCATGATCAAGCAAGATTGAAGCTTCTATAATTTAGAAAGTGTTAAAAATGTTCAAATGACAGAACAGGAACTTCTCTGTTTGTGGGGATTCAGAGCCATCTGTTCCGAGCAGGAGAGAGAGAAGCAGAGATGAGGCATTCTGAACAAAACTCATGAAGGGGACCCAGGCTGGGGGGTGGAGGGCTCTGATGAGTTCTCAGCTTGGAGCCCACAGGAGCAGAGAAGAGGAGCCCCCACCCCCTGCTGTGGGTGGTGAGCTGCAGAGAAGACTAATAAAAGGGTGGAAGCAATTGGCAGATGGAAACTAATAAAGGGTGGAGCTAATTAGGGTGAATATTCCTTTTTTAGAGGGACCAGGAGAAAAATCTGGCTGGTTTCTGAGTCACCCAGAGCAACAGATACATGATGCAAATCAACAGACATTTCCTGCACCTGCTAAATGTCACTTACTCATTCAATCAACAAACATTTTCTAAGCACCTCCTTTGTGCTGGATTGGGAAGATGAATCAGACAGGGCATGGGCACTTGAAGCTCATGGTCAGAGGGTAGGGATGGGGTTATGTTGGTAGAAGTTTGGCCTCTTGTACAAACACAATCAGCATAATAAGTTCCCTGTGATGGAGGTTAGTAAACAGCCCAGAGGAAATAGGTCAGGGAAGACTTCCTGGAGGAAGTCATGTCTGTGCTGGGTTTCTGAAGGACCAGTAGGAGAGGTGATGTAGGTAAGGCAGAGCCCAGCTGAAGGCTAGGGGAGGGGGTTGCTTGCGTGACGCTCTCCGTGGTCCTGAATTGCCTTAGCTAGACGAGGGCTTTTCTATAGAGGGAAAGACAGGGATTATAAACAAGTGACCCAATTCTTGCTATGTATCCAGGCTCTAGGAAGTTTGGTGGGTGTGAGTCCAGGAAGCTCTGTGTTCAGTGTGATGATGAGTGATTTTGAGAGCTGGGGATAGGATTTGGGATTGGAGATCATCATGGGTCAGGAAGAGTTGTGAAGGGTCACAGAGACCATGTTAATGAACTTAGACATTTATAATCCTCTAGCGTGGGATCCTTGGAAAGGTTTTATGCAAGGTAGTGATGGGGGCATGTGTGTGTGATCTGGAGAGTTACCAGCAAGCACTACGAAGTATCTGCCCACAGCAAGCACCAGACCGTTGCTGGAGGGCTGTGTACACCTACTGCAGTTTGAAGTTGGGCATGCACTTCCAGCCGTGGGAGATGACATGGAGCGGGTGGGTGGTCGATGTTGGGGCAGGTGCTGCTGAGCTCTCCGAAGGTCCAAGTGAAATATAGAGAAGTCTGGGATATGCCAGTAGGCAGTGAGAGCACTGGAAGATGCTGACAGGGGCTAAAGGTGGGAGTTGAGGAAGAAGAGTCTCGAATGGCCCCAGGTCTTCTCCTTGGTGACCTTGTGAGTGATGGTGCTATTTATCAAGAGATAAATGATACTATGGTGAGAACAGGTCTGGGGGAAGGATAATGAGTTCTGTTATTTAGACTAAGTTCCAGGTGACCTTGGGATCACTGGGCATGTGTAGAACATGCATATGGATTAGTACTTGGAGATGGGGCCTATCCGGAGGTGGAGCTTACGGGCCACGAGCACATGGAGCAGCACTGAAAGCCCAGGCATGGGTGAGAGGCTGCCAAGAGAGTGTGCGAAGGGAGAAAGAAAGCAACTGAGACACCCCCACATGGGAGGATGTGTGCTGAACTCCCAATGACCAGCCTTGGCAGAGCTGGTACAGCCCAGGCCGGTGCTTCTCAGGATGTGTTCTGCAGAGCTGTGATCTCACAAGATGTTCTCTGGTCAGGTACACATGGGAACAGGCAGTCTCTCTCTGCCTCCGGGAGATTCACAGAGTATACTCTTGTCATGAGGAATCTCTCAAAAGTCCTTCAGGTAGGACACATACTTCTCTGTTCCTCTTACCTTTACCCAAACCTACTTACCCTTGGCATAATGGTTATTAATGTCCTGTTCCCCATTTGTTTTGAAGTTATGGTTCTGGCCTACTGAATGACTATTGGAAGGACCTGTGCCCATCATCGAGTTTAGCTTCATTCTGCTGATAAGGAAACTAAATACTGCAGAAACTGACAGCAGCCCTGTGGGGAGGCAAAAAGCTTGGGATTAGGAGGCAGACATACTTGGGGTTTGTCCAAGTGTCATTATTTACTAAGCATGTGACCTTGGGCAAATTCCTTCTTTTTGCTGGGCCTTCTCTCTCTCTCTCTCTCTCTCTCTCTCTCTCTCTCTCTCTTTGTGTCTTTGTGTAGTACTGGGGATTGAAGCCAAGGCCCTCACATTCAGCTACAGACTCTCCTGCCTACCCAGTTTTTTTTTCAAGACATGGTGTCACTAAATTGACAAGGCTGGGCTCAAACTGGTGATCCTCCTGCTTCAGCCTCCTAGAGTGCTGGGATTACAGATGTGGGCTACCCTGCTCGGCTCTCATGGTCTTCTCACTAGGATGGTAGTGGTAAACATCCTATGAGTCCTATAGCTAATAGTCCCACGATACCTCTGAGAACCCAGAGAGTCTCAGAAAGTCATTGCGATTTGTGTGCCATAAAGGACTCATTGTCTTTCCCATTACACTACCCTTGGTGGTTTTTACCCCACACAGGGCCAAAGCTAGAGATGGCCTTTGAGTTAAAATCCCAGCAAATCTTACCCAGTGAGAATGGCTGGCTTGCTTCGTGGCAGCTCAGAGGTCTCCCAAATTTAAAAGGCTCAAAGCTCTGCCCCAAGCTGAGCTTGGTGGCACAGGCCTATAATCCCAGCACTTTGCAAGTTTGAGCCCAGGCTGGACAATGTAGCAACTTAGTGAAACTGTGTCTCAAAACAGAAAATGAACTGGGGATGTAGTTTAGTGTGAACGCCCTGGGCTCCATCTCCAGTACTACAAAAAACCCAACCGACCAACAGACCAGCTAACCAACCAAAACCTCTGCCCTCTTTCTCAGTTCTGGGACCTATCCAGCGGTGGACAGAGAGGGACGTGAGAAGAGAATGCTTCTCCTTCAGGTCAAAAGTTAAAACTGGACAGAACTGTGGCTGAAAGGACCAGGAGTTTGGGCAGTGGCAGAGAGAGCTTGGCACAGGGCGTAGAGCCCCTTCACACTCCCACAGCTGGGCAGCACGCCACAGTCAGGCCCAGTCCTCCAGCTGGAGCGATGGTTTAGTTTTGATGATCATTGTCAGGACCCAGTTCTACCCCTAGGGAGCTGTTGGGTCTGTCCTTGCCTGTCAGTCACCTGTCACCCTAGGCCAGTCAGTGGAACTTCTCCATCTGACTTTATAGGCCTGAGTTCAGCAAGCTGAAAAGAGGCAGCAGGCACCTTTGAGAATGAAATCTGTTTCTCTAACCCTCCCGTCACAGTCATTCATACTCAATGTGCTAAAGAATATTTTTAGACACTTTACAGAATTCAAAATACACCTCAAAGACGCCAAGCAACACCAGCATGGGGATTAACTCCGCTCGCCAGAGACAGTGGGAGCGCCTCACGCTGCGTCACTCTGGCTACGCTATAGCTCACATGGCCGATGCCTCCAGAGGATGCACCTGCCCTTTGCTGGAGGGCTGCGTGCACCTACTGCAGCCTGAAATAGGGTGTGCACGCCCAGCTGTGGGCGATGACACCCGAGCCCGGGGCCAGCTGCAGCTCTGCCACTGCCGGCTAGCTGCATGTTCGTGATGGGGTCATTTCTATGACCTGGGGTCTGTTTAAGGAAAAAAAAAAAAAAAGAAGACGATTGAGTAGGAACCATCTGAGTTTAGAAGATCTGTTCATTTCTAATGTTTTGTCCTCTGTGCTTTGTTTTGTACAGAATTTTAACTTTTTTTTTTCTTTTTGCAATACTGGGGATTGAACACAGTGCCTCTGCTCTGAGTTACATCCCCCTTTTATTGTTTATTTTCGACAGGGTCTTCATAACTTGTAAAGTTGCTTAGCAGAGGCTTGAATTTACACTCTTCCTGCTTCAGCCTCCCAAAGTGCTGGGATTAAATGCCTGATCCAGGGGAGCCTGGTGGATATTAATTTCAGTACACCCCGCAGAAGTCTCAAAGAGATGAATTGAGGGGACTTGAAGGAGTGCCACAGAACCATACACTTTCAAGATGGGTCAGAGCAGGGAGGTAGTACTGAGCACAGGAACTACCCAACCACTTTCCAGAGGAGACAGCTAACCCCCCTAGCAGGAGTGACGACTCAGGCTTCCAGGTTGTCTGAATCCCAACCTTTTATCTGGTTTTGTTGGGCCTTCATCTGAGTCCTGTCTCTCCCTGCCAGGGGCTGCCACTCTGTGGGGCAGGAGCAGATCTCAGGGCACACACTGGAGTGGGACCAGGGTAGGTTGGGACCTGGAGCTGTGTTTCCCTGCTGGGGGAAGGTGCGGGCGGACAGCACAGCCTTCCATGCGTAGTGGAGGGTCGGGGTCCTGCGCCAGGCCTCCAGGGGTCATGCTTCTTAGGGCAGGCTTCTTTTGCTCCCTGAACAGAATTTTATCAGGGTGCGTGAGTAGCTATTGGACCCATGAGCTCTCCAACAGGTGTCCTTGTTCTGGCCACCTGAGACTCCTCTCTACACGCCTTCTCCCAGTCTCCACCAATTGTAGGTGGAGGGCACAGAGCGTAGCACCTGGCAGAACCCCTGCTTCTGCGTCCGCTCCAGCGGGACTGCGCCCCCGTCAGGCGCTGGGCCGCGCGGCCAGCCTCCCCTCCCCGCCCCCCGCCCCACTCCGGGGCAGCACGTGCGGGGCGGGGCTGGGGCCAGAGCCTGGAGCTGATTGGGCGCGGGCCCGACGGGCGGGGCCGGGCCGCAGCTGTCAGAGCCTCGGCGGCGACGGCAGCGCGTCGGGCTGAACAGTGGCAGCGCCGCAGCCGGGGCCGGAGCCGGAGCGCAGGAGCCGACGGGGCCTAGCCGGGATGGTGCAGCAGCGGCTCCGCGGCGCGCGCACGCTCTGAGCGGGCCCGACCTGGGGCCCGCGCTCCCCGCGCCCCCCGCCGCCCCGATGCCGGCCGGCATGATGTGCCTGGAATGCGCCTCGGCGGCGGCGGGCGGCGCGGAGGAGGAGGAGGCGGACGCGGAGCGGCGGCGCCGGCGCCGGGGGGCGCAGCGAGGGGCCGGCGGGAGCGGTTGCTGCGGGACGCGGGGCGCGAGTGGCTCCGGAGTCGCGGCGGCCGCCGACAATGAGGTGCAGACGCTGTCGGGCAGCGTGAGGCGGGCCCCGTCAGGACCCCCCAGCATCCCCGGCACCCCCGGCTGCGCAGCCGCTGCCAAGGGCCCCAGCGCGCAGCAGCCCAAACCCGCCAGTCTGGACCGCGGACGGGGGGCGGCCGCCGCCATCCTCAGCGTGGGCAATGTCCTCAATTACCTGGACAGGTACACCGTGGCAGGTGAGCAAACGCCCCACCCAGTCCGAGGACCGGGACCCTTCCCCTCGGGCACCCCAGGGAGCTCTTGGTGCCCCGCCATCTATATCCCAGCCCTGCGTGAGTCCCTAGGGGCGCCCTGCTCAGGCGCGGCTAGGCAAGTGATGCCTCGGCGCCCCGCGATCCCGATGCAGACCCTCGTCCCCCCACGCGTGGCCAGAGGTCGGGAGGAGTGCCTACTCCCGGAGCAAATGCGTGTCCGCGCCAGCCCCTGACGGCGCATCCGTTGTCCTCTTCTCCGAGTCGCCTCTGCGTCCCTCCCAGGGTTCTGGCCTCTGAGCCCGCTCCAGCCGCACCCGCAGGTTCCCGGCCTCGCCCCCGCCTCGCCCCCCGCTCCAGTCCGTTTGTACGCCCATGGCCAGTCAGTCCCGTCCTTCCCCGGCCCCCTCTACCCCCCTGCGTGCGAGCGGCGAGTGTGTGCGCCCCTTGAGGGTGTGCGCCCGGGAGGCCGAGTGTGTGCGCGCGCGTGGCGGCGCGGATGCGTGTGTGAGCCTGTGAGCGCGTGGCTGACAAAGGCTCGGGCCTGCGGGAGCCCAGGGAGGGGCGGGGCGGGTCCGCGGCGCCTGGGGACCCGGGATGCGGTTTGCAGCCGGCCCTGGCTAGCGGCCTGGAGACGCCTCCCCTGCTCTATGGCGCTGAGGCCCGAGCCAGGGCGCGAGCCTCTGGGGTTAAAGAGGGGCGGCCTCCTGCTCTGAGAGCATCTCCGGGAATCAACCTTAGGCTGAGATTAGGGTCTGTAGGACGACTGGTTTCCAGTCCTAGATCTGCCTTGCGTGTGTTTGGTGCGTGACCTTGGGCCAGCCTCGGCTTGTATTTAGGTCTGATTCCTTGTTTTTGAGGTGATCCAGGCCTCTTGGGATGATGTAGATCTGGGGTTCACCTCTGCTGGCCCCCTTATCGGACTTCCCCGGGGTAAAAATGTAGGGACTCGGTGGAGCTGTCCCTGGCTGGGGGCGATGCAGACCTGAAGTGAAAGGCATCTCTCTGTCCAGCGGGGCATAGATAGATAGGGGTCCCCGTGGAGGGAGCTCAGTTTGGGGCACCTGATTTGGCTTGCTGGCTTAGAACCTGCCACTAGAGAAAGACAGAGACAGAGAAGGAGAGGTTTTCAATAGGAAAGAGCTCTGGCTTAAGCCACCTGCCCACCTGGGTCCCTGAGTGCCTCTGTCTCCTCTACTGCGTGGAGTTTCGTGTCAAGCGGAAGGAAGAACTCTGGTTGAGCGGGCAGAGGCTTTCTCTCTTTTCCCATTCCTGCTAGAGAAACCCCTTGTCGCTCCATCCCTCTACTGGAGGAAGCTGGAAGTAAGTACCAGCAGAATCAGTTTCTGGGTGGAACTGTCCCCAAGAGACTCTTGTACCCCCAAGTGCACCCACCCTGTCGCGCATGTGTTGTGCTACCTGGGATCTAGGATCTTAGGATTCCATCCTGTGGGGGGATGTCAGGGACCCGATCAGGGACCCGGAGTCAGTACAAAACAGACTTCTACATGTGAGAGTCAAGGCCCTTATCCACTGTGGACCAGAACGTGGGCAACAAAGCTCTGTCAGATCTCCTGGTAATCCTCTGCCTGGGAAGAGCTCCCTGCCCTCTCTTCGCGAGGGAATGAATGTATAGCTCTTAGCACTGTAACGCCCATCCAACTTGTTTTTTCCGGGCCCCAGACCACCCTCCTCTGAGGTCCTCAAGGGAGCTAACTCTACCCTGGGGAGAGGGTGGGATCAGGGAGGTCTGGTGCTTATCTGTTCCACCTTTACTTGCTTGGGTCATGCTGTCAGAATGGGGGAACGAGATAGTACATTTTTGGTGAGTTGGTCATGGCAGGGGAGGTGCGGAGCAGTGATTAAGAGGGGTGTTGGGCAACGAGGGAAGAAGGCCTGAAAAGCTCTGGACAAACACTGGCCTGGGCTGTGCGTCCCAGGGCGGCAGCTCGCGCGCCACCCCACCCCCAACACACAACTGTACACTGATTTCCTCTCCGGATAAGCCTGGCTCCCTCTCTCTTTAGGGTAGACTTCCCTCTCCCTGCCCCCAGCTTCAGTTCCTAGGAGTATTTACCTATCTCCATGGTAACTATTATAGCTGCCTGTGTCTTGTGCCAGGTCTTGTGTCCACCTGTTGCTGGGGCTGAAACAGGGAGGTAGACACACCAATGTTTTGTCACCTTTGACGTTTGTGCCCTTGAGAACCACAATGCTCCCAATCACCCACTCAAAGATGGGGCATCCTCACTCTCCTCCTTTACATCTATCCTGTACATTTCTGGGTTTTTTTCATGTTATAGATAAGCTCTGTGCAAATGGAATATAATGAAAGTCACATATTCATTAAAAATTTTTAATTTTTTTGAGACAGGATCTTGCTCTGTAGTCCAGGGTAGTCCTGAACTCACTGTATAGCACTGGCTGATCTTGAATACATGGCAATCTTGCTGCCTCAACCTCCCAAGTGTTGGGATGACAGATGTGCACCACCGCATTAATTGTAAATTTTCTGATAGATTGAAAAAGTAAAAGAAATGGCTACAATTTATAATATATTCAGTTAGGAGTTTGGGTGTAGCTCAATGGTTGGGGCACTTGTCTAGCATGTACAAAGCCCTGGGATGGATCCCTCAGCACTACATAAAAATTAGTCAGGCATGGTGACACCCACCTGCAAACCAGCACTTGAGGGGCTGAGGCAGGAGGCGTGCCATGAGTTTGAGACCAGCATGGGCTACAAAGTGAGTTCAGGACTAGCCAGGACTAGCCTGGACCCTGTCTCAGAAAAATTAATTTAATAATTTAACTCAATATATCCAATTTATTTCAGTATGAAATCAGTATAATTTGTGTATGTGTGTGCGTGCGTGTGTGTGTGTGTGTGGAGAGGGGTGCCGGCAACCAAGCCCAGGGCCTTCACATCTTCAGCTCATTTTTATTTTTGATTTTGAGACAAGGTCTCACAAAGTCACTAAATTGCCCAGGTTTGGCTCAAACTTGTGTAATTCTCCTGCCTTAGCCTCCAAGAGGGCTGGGATTAACTACAGTCCTGCACCACTGGTCTGGCTCAATGTAACATTTATTCCTGGGATACTTTGTATTCCTTTTCATACTGTCTTGGAAATCTGCACATGAGAACACCACAGTGGCTGGGGGTCACTGGAGAGGACTGTGCAGGTCAGAGGCTTAGCTGTCTGAGCTGGAGCCCGGGATCCTCACCTCATCAGCTGTGTGACCTTGCAGCCATCACCTGAGCCTCTGTGGGATAATTTCCCTGGCTTCTCCTCCTGGGCTGCGGAGAATGAATGAGAGTGGATCTGAAGCACCTGGGACCAGGCCAGACACCGTGGAGGGCTCAACAAATGTCAGCTGCCTTCTCCTTCATGAAGAGGCTCAAGCTGTGCCCTGGCCAAGATGCCCGTCCTGTTTTTCTCTGTTCATACCAGTCACTTTCGGACTTAGTGGCTTTCTTGTTGCCGTGACACAATACCTGATGCCCACAACTTAATGGAGGAAAAAAAGTTTATTTAATTTCACGGTATTAGGACGTCTCAGTCTATTCGTAGGTGTTGGCCTGCAATAGTGAAAGGGCATGGTGGAGGGCCTAGAAGCAGCACAGCTACTCATGGCATGACAAGACAGGAAGTAGATTGCTCAAGGGGTGGGGCTAGTGAGGAAAGTACAGCCTTACAGGTCATGCCCAGTGATTTGTCCCTTTCAGCCTGAGCCCCACTTCTTAATGGATTTCTGAGGTGCCCTCAAACACAGGAAATGAATTCTTTCTTTCTTTCTTTTTTGAGACAGGGTTTTACTCTGTAGTCCAGGCTGATCCTGAACTCACTAACTCATTATGCAGCTTGGGCTGGCCTCAATCTCACAGAAATCCTTCTGCCTCAGCCTCCTTAGTGCTGGGACTTACGGCCATGTGTCACTATGCCTGGTTTAAGTGATGCTGGGGAACTGGACTCAGGGCCTTGTACTTGCTAGGCAAGCACTCAACCACTGTACTATTCCTTCAGCCCCCAGTGGATTAATTCACTCATGCAATTACCTTCCAAATATGAGGCTTTTGGGGACACTCTTGATTCAAATCATCACATTCCACCCCAGATCCCAAAAGGCTCGTGTCCACCTCCTTATGTAATATTTATTTAGTCCATCTCTAAGAGTTGCCAAAGTCTTAACAGTTCCAGCACTGCTAAAAAGTCCAAGTCTGGTGTCTCCTCTGAGATCAAGGAAAACTCTTAACTGTGAGCCACTGTGAAAATTAAGGAAAAGTGAAACATTTCCACCATCTAATGGCACAGGACGAATATGTCCATTCCCAAAGAGAGGAACACAAGGGTAGAAGAAAATCAGACCAAACCAAGACTAAAATTTAGCAGGGTGAACACTAAATCTTGCAGTTGCATTAAATCTTATAGTGCCCCATCCAGTGCCTATGGAAAGTTGTGGGACAGGTGAGTTCCAAAAGGCTTTGGGTGGCCCTGCCCCTGTGGCAATGCCCCTGGCTGCAATATCCGTGGCTTCTCTTGCAGCTGGTTATTCTCACAGCCTGTGGCCTTCCTTAGTGGATGATCTAATTTCTTGGCATCTCCAAATTTCCAGGATCCCCACTGTACCTTCAACTTTACTTTCTCAGCTTCATGCATTTCCCTCCTGGGAATAGTGCCTGGCCTCCAAGGTCTCTTCTGAATCTAAGTGGACACCTTCATGACCCTGTAACTCTCACATGCCTGTAACATCAGCACCACATGGGTGACACCAAGGTCGGCCGCTGGCTCCATCAGTAGCCTGGCTGCCTTGGACCAGATCACAGCAGCCTCAGAGTTCTTTGATGGCTGAACTCTGGCAAGTTTTTCTTTTTTGCTCTATAGTGTGTCCCGGGGTACTCTTCTCAGAGCAAATTCTATCATTTTTGCACCCCTGAATTGGTGAAAGGTCGGGTCTTGCTGGTTCCTGAGGTGCCTTCAAGGCATCTTTTCTATTATCCTGATACGTAGTACTTCTTTTAATTATTAATCTTTTCCGCAACTATGCCCTCATTTGCTGTAACTTTACAGTTCCTTTCTTTCTGGTAAAACTGAAAGCTTTTTTTTGTCTTTTGGCTTTGCCATTTTCCCCTCTGCGTTTCAGTGTAGATCTGGCTAAAAGCTACAAGCAGAACGCATATGAAAGCTTGAACATTAGGCTGCCTTGAAATTGCCTCTACTAGATTAATTAATCCACTGCCCTTAGTCTCAATTTTAGGCTGTCTCAGGACAATGTTAGGGCGGGCTTGTGTAGTCTCTAGATCAATTGCTAATAGATTCCTCCTTCCTATCTGAAATCTCTTGAACCTGACCTTTCCGGTCTGCACTTCTGTTGGTATTTTGGTGTTCTGAGCTCTAACTAGAATCTCCCATCAACTAAGCTTGCAGCATTTTAAGGCTTCTCCAGCTGGCATTTCCAAACTCCTCCCACAAACCAGTTTCGAAGGATTCCAAACCACATCACCAGGTAAAAGCAAAGTAATGGTCTCACTTTTAGTGCCAATTTCCATCCTACTTACTTTTTCGTTGCTGTGACAGAATACCAGTGGTTCACAACTTAAGGGAGGAAGGATTTACTTCACAGCATGGTTTCAAAAGATCTCAGTCCGTTCGTGAGCAGTATCCAATGATGGAAGGGCGTGGTGGAGGCCTAGCCAGAGAAAAGTTGTTCATGGTTTTTTATGGCAAGACAGGAAGCAGAGTACTTGAAGGGTAAAAGCAGGGAGGAAGGTATAACCTTCCATGTCAGGCCCAATGGTCTACCCCTGCCCTGGGGTCCCACCTGTTAACAGCACAGAAAATCAATGGATTAATTCACTCGTACAACTACCTTCGAAATACACGAGGCTTCTGGGGAACATTCCAGATCTAAACCGGAACATACTATCTTTTGGATTGTTCCTGTGGTGCCTTCGGAAGTCTCTCCTGTCTGTACCAGGGCCGCTTTCTATCCTGGGAACTCTGGTGGCTCCTGCCTCTGCCCTGTTCCCAGCACCACCCCAGTGATCCAGTTAATTATGGCCTCTCCTGCCCATGAGAACCCCCTGAGGGCAGCCAGCCTCCGCGGCTGCAGGTGAAGAGTCACACTCCCATTCTCTCTTCCACTTGGTTCAGTTGGGTGATTGGAGGTGGCCCAGAAACTTCCTCTAAACCCTTTCCCCCACCTCCTTGTATAGCTGGGGACACTGCTGCCTCAAGAACAAAGGCACTGGCCACCGGGAGGTCACATGGCCACCGGGAGGTCACATGGCCTGCCCCAGCACAACACCTTCTCAAGTCCCAGGAGCCTCTTTGGAGATGGAAGTGCCCCCTGCTTTGGGGCTGAAAGCTTGGAGACTGTGTGGGCCAGGGTAGGCACCCTCCTGGGCAGCAGATGGATTTCAGTTTCCTTTAGCACTGACAGCTGGAGCTCCCTCAGGGCACATGGCTCCCATGGTCCCTGCCAGCCAGCAGCCAGCCCCTCTGTGTTCTGAGCCCACCTGTGGCTGCCAGGTCGGAGGAATGAGGAAGTCCCCTCAGCAAGGGTCTCAGACCCCCTCGCCCTCTTCCCACTCTGCTTCCGGTGCAGAGCTGCCCCCAGGCGCCTGCTCTTCCATCTGTAAGGTAGAAAAAGCACAGCTAAGGGTGAAGGTGGCAGCATTTTGCTCCTGGAACCAGGCCCAGCAAGAGAGAGCTGGCCCAGGCCCTAATTACGGTGGGTGAATGAGAACCAAGATCCTTCCCCAACTTCTGGGCACCTGTTCCCTTCCCCAAATCTATTTTCTTTCCCTTTGATCCAGCCAGTGGCACTCTGGGCACCTGGGTTTGGGTGGGGTGGGGGCTGGTGAGAGACAGAGCCCTGCCCTGGGGAAGTCCTTTGCTGCCAAAGCATCTGAGAACAATCTCCATGGCAACGGCTCACTAACACAAGTCCAGAAGCAGAGTTGAGCGGGAGGATCCAGCGGGAGCACAGGCTGCGTGGGCTGGGGGGTTCCCTTGAGTAGCTGGCTGGGTGAAGGAGGAGGGGCCACCAGGCCGGGGCTCTGTCTCCTCCTGGCTCTAGGTTTCTCTGTCCAGTTGCTTCTGCCCAGAGCTGACAGATGAGGAAACTGTGATAAAGGTCTTTTAAAAGGAGCCACGCCCCAGACCTGCTGGCTTTGTGGCTGTCTCTTTGGGTTAACTTAAGGATCAACACTGTCCCTGCCCGGCTCCCCCTGGGGGGCCTTGTCCTGTCAACTGCCCTGTGTGCAGTGTGGGGGGACCCAGCTGGCATCTTAGAGACAGGCACGCAGAGCCCCTTTCAGGCAGTGATTCCCAGGTGAGTGCCCGGACTCCTGGAATGCCAGTGCCCTGGTGACTAGTGGCCAGTTGCCTTCCTTTGCTGCTGCTCCCTCCTCAAGGCCCCTTCCTGCTGCCCCTGCCGGCCCCTTCACCGTGCCGATGACCAGTCACAGGAAGTACCTGGAAATGCACTTGGTCTGGGACCCAGGGTCGGTTACCACCCTGGCCTGTGCCTCAGTTTCCTGTTTCGTGGTTGGGGCAGAAGACTATAGGTGTGGAGGTCTGCAGGTTACAGCCTGGCCTGAGGTGAGGCTGCCCTAGGCAGAGCTGTCTGGAGATAGACAGCTGCTGGTCCTTCCCCAAACCCTGCCTAGGAGTGGAGGTTTGAAATCTTGAGAGCAGAAGGGAGATGAGAATGAGAGAGGCAGACAGGGCCTAAACCCCAGGCCTCTGCCCCTAGGCTCCCTGTTGGGCCCTGAGGGTGTCCTGCATTCCTGGGTTGGCAGGTTTGCTGTGTGGCTTGCGGAAATCTGCCCCTTTCGCATCCCCAGACGCACAGTAGATGGTTTTGTTCCTTTCCTGCTGTGTGATCAAGGTTTCACCTTCAAAGGTATCAGGGGACACCTGCTCTCAGGAAGCCTTGTCTGTTGGCGCCCCCCAGGCTCTGCCTGCCCCTCCTTTCCTTAGGATAACCAGGTCTGTTCCCAAGAGCTGCAGCTGCTGGCCTCAGTTTCCCCTGGTGAGTGTTCTACCCTCAATCTAGAAGGTTTTCCCCATCCTTTGGGGCCAAGCCAGATACCTCACTACTGAGTGGTTTTTGTTTATTGTATTTATTTGTGCAGCACTGGGAATTGAACCCAGGACCTTCACACTGACCTATATACCCCAAGCCTTCCCTTTAAATTCTTATTTTATTTTATTTAGATAAATTGCTACATTGCCCAGGAGAGACCGAAACTTGTGATCCTCCTGCCTCAGCCTCTCAGAGTGCTTAGGTCACTCTTGGTTTGATCTGAATTCTCTTCTGCCTTTACCACAGCACTTGTAGGGCCAACCATCTGTCTCCAGCCTTGAAGGGCTAATGTATCTGTGACCCCAGCTGCACGGGAGGTCAGCACAGGCTTGGGCGGCAGACTGAGCTATGCCTGACCCCAAAGCACATCCTTCTGGGTACAAAGGGCACTGGGAGGTTGGCACAGGTGAAAGCCAGAGCCTCTCTGCCAGTGGCTGGTGCTGCCCTTTTGTCTTGCCCAGCATACACAGTGGGCCCCGGGGTCTTGTGTTTCCAGGAAAGAAACAAGAGGAAGCAGTTGGAGGCAGTCCCTGTCTGCCTGGCTTGGAGACAATGGGACCCCCGCCCCACCCGAGCTGGGCAGAGCAGTTTCTGTGCATTCAGGAGGGCACGGTAGTGGTATTGCTGTCTCTTCTACAGACAAGGCTGTCAGGGCACAGGGCTGGCCCTGGTCACACAGCTTCTGGTCACACAGGGCACGTGGGCGTGAGCTGCGCTGGTCTGAGAGGTTTCTTATCTCTTCCCCACTGCTCTGCTCCCTGGGCTCTCGTGTTGTCCCTCTCTGTGGCCACACCAGCCCTACAGCCCTATCCCTGAGGGATGTGATAAGGCTGTGGACACCCTGCCACTGGTCCCTGGTGGTTTGGGGAGTCCCTGGGCCAGGCCAGGTCAGGATAGCTGAGCTGGAAAAGAGTACCCATGCGAAGCCCCCAAATTGCTAAGGCCGCGTCTTGTTCCAGGAAAGCCGGCCCCAAATGATAGACTAGAGCCGCAGGCCAGAGGCCCGGCTGCTGCGCCTCCCACTCTGGGATGGAGCAGTGGTGGAGAGGAGGGGATTTTCTAGGCTTCGGGGGTGGGGCCTCTTTAGGCTGGTGGGTCTGTGGGCAGGGGCATTTTCCTAAGAGGCCAAGGCTCTGAGCTGGGACCTCATCTCCAGGGTCTCTGCAGAGGTGACCCCTAAGCAGTTCTGGCATTAATGACCTAGATCTGTAGGTGGTGTGGGGGAGGGAGGCACAGTACATGTCGGGCAAACTCGGCGGAGATTCAGGAGTGGACCCAGCAAGGGCTCCCTGGGATCTGGGGCTCTCCGAGGCTCAGAGAGGGGCAGACTCAGCTTATCCCTGCAGGATGGGGACAGGATTTTGCCCTGTAGACTCCTGGGCAGATATGAGTGGGTGGGCTTGGGAGCATGGCTTCCTGCTTGGGAATGGCCTTGGCTGTGTCCCTGGGTTGTGGGGTGCCAGCAGGGCCAGGCTGTGGTTTCTAGCCTTCACCATTGCCAGCCAGGTCAGCAGAGCCAGGCTCTTCTTGGGCCTCTGTAATTACCCGGGTGGGAGCTGCGGCTGAGCACTGCAGAAGTGAGACTCCCCAGCCCTGTGTGGAACTCTGGGGCCTCCGCACGACGGCCGGGGTCCCTTCTGGAAGGACTGGCAGGATGCCCCTGCTCTCCCCTTCAGAGCCCTAGGCTCCATTCATCCTTGCAAGCATCTGCATTCAGTTCAGAGAAGACAAAACCGAGGTGAGAATTCCCTACTGATCTTTGCTTCCCACTGTTCCTGCTCCACTAGGTGATGATTGCTAATATTGGTGATGCTTACCAAGTCCCTACAATGTGCCAGACACTGTTGACTGGACATGGGCGCTGCAGGAATGGCTCAGAGGTTAAGGAGCCTGACTGGCAAGTGCTAAGTCAACTGCTAAGTGCCAGATTTCAATTTCAGAGCACCACAGAAACCAGGCATGGTGGCACACGCCTGTAATCCCAGCACTGAGGCAGGAGGATCTCCATGAGTTCAGGACCAGTCTGGGCTGCAGAGTGAGACCCTGTCTCAAAAAAAAAGAGAGAATTTACATGGACTAATCTACTTAACCCAACCCTCACGACAACCATGTGAAGTAATTCTTAAAATTAAGCCACTTTACGAAGGAGGAAAGTAGATCAGAGAGGTTAAGTAGTTTGCCTACGGTCACACAGCAGGGAAGATGGAAAAGTCAGGTCTTAAAAACAGATGGTCTGGTTCTGGAACTCATGCTCTTGAGAATTCAGCTAAGCTACCTACGGCTCTGGGAGAAACTCTGACGGGGGGCCAGGGTACTGTCTGTCTCGAGTCCCTGTGGGAAGAGGCTCCCCTTGCCAAGATCCCCAGAAAAAGGAGCCACACCAGAACCAGTAGACCTGACGCTGGATTTGGGCCCAGGAGAGTGAGGCAGATCTATAGAGGTGGAACTGGACATCTGGGGACGAGGGCGTCACAGTAGGCGGAGTCGGAGGCTTGCGGGTCAGGACGGGTGAGTCACAGGGGCTCACCTCAGCTGGTGGCTTCCAGTCACCCGAACAGAGCAGTGTGTTACAGATGCTTGGGTCTCACTTCTGGAGAGCGTGACTCTACAGATTGGGAAGGAGCCTGGGTGTTCGTATCCTAACAAGCATCTCCTTTAAAGGTCACTGGGACTTTCAGGCAGGTTGAGGATCCGTGAACTTCTTTGTTTCTCCATGTGTCAGGGAAAAGATGGAGGCATGGGGAGGAAAGGTCACAGTGGGTGGTACTGCATTTACCTGGAGCTGGGTGTGTGGGGATGGGCCTGCGGCTGGGTTAGGACAGATGGTGGAGGCCTCAGGGGCTAATACCTGGGCCTCACTGAGGCAGTGATGGGGAGCTGCTTAACCTCATGTGCTAAGGAGGCACTCAGTACACATCACCGTGCCTGTTGTTGTTGGACGTAGCCATAGTTAATTAGGGGCTGGGCCAGTAGATCTTGAGGAGTCACGGGTAATTCTGAAGGATGGTCAGAGATGACATCCACTGGGCCGCAGCATTAGCTTCTGGAGTCCAAAAATTGCCTGAGTCTCGTCCAGGTCTAGGATCTAGTTAGAAATTGCTAAATGCTGTGAAATCTGACTGCAGGGTGGATGTGGATGGGCCGCTAGAGGCTGGAGGTGGGAAGGCCAGGGATGGTGCTGAGTGGTGGAGAGAGAATGACTGGGGCCATGTCATGGTGGGGAGGCAGGCAAGGAGGGGGTCATGGCAGACTCGGAGTTGCCTGGCCTGGGTACTGCGGTGCTGCTGCTAGGGGAAGGGGACCGGCTGGGAGCCAGGGAAGGAAGGTCCAGGAGGCCAGTGAGTCCATGGGAGGGTCCACCACAGGCAGCCACCCTCAAGGAAATAAGGCAGGTGAGGACAGGAGTCGGAAGAGGAGAGAACCCTTTCAGGAGCTTCCTGTGGGAAGGGCAAGCAGGAAGAAATGCTGGCTGAGGAGGTCAGGTCAAGGCAGTCTTCACTGCTGGGATGAAGGTGTGAGCGTGTATATGCGCTGCTGTGTGACAGCCAGAAGCCAGGGAGAAGAAAGCCTGTGAGCAGGGGCCAGCCTGCGCGGGATCCCTCAAGGATAAAGGCAGATGGCTTCAAACAGGAGAGACCTGGGGTGTTGCATGTCTGGAATCCCAGCACTCAGGAGGCTGAGGTAGGCAGATTGTCCTGAGTCCAAGACCAGACTGGGCTACATCAGTGAGTTCAGAACCAGCCTGGGCTACCCTGTCTCAAACAAACAAACAAACAAACAAACAAAAACAAAAAAAAAAAAAAAGAAAGAAAGAAAGAAAAGAAAAGACAAAGAAAGAGAAACAGGAGAGACCCGGGTGTTTGGAGGGATGTGCTGTGAGTGGGTGAGAAAACTCAAGGGTCTTGTTGTGCCAGCATGTGTCTTTGGGGATCAGACACTGCAGCCAGAGGACCTTTCTGGAGGTGGGTTTGGGGTGGCCACTGGAGAGGCTTGCCTTGTGGCTTGAGACAGTGGGGGTCACCCTGGGCTGGGAGCCTCATCTCGTCCCAGGCTGGTGAGGCTGGGGCCTGGCTTGGCCTGAGCTATGGGAAGCTGTTCCTGGGCAGGAGGCCCGTCCTGTGACCCACCAAACCTCAGCCTTCAGGAAAGAGGCTAAAAATAAGGCTGTGGTAAAGAAGGGAGGGGGCATGTGGGCCTGAGCCAGGCTGGAGCCCAGAGGAAAATGTGAGACAACCGGCTGAGCTGCTGTGACACACGCTTCCCTTGCCAGCTGCCAGTGGGATCTTGCCCTCCTGTGGCCATGGCTCCTTCCGGGCCCAGAATGGGGAAAACAAGCCCAGAAAGGCACACACAGGGACTGACCTTGGGCCTCATGACCTGCAGGAGGTCCTCCCTCCTGGGAAGGTTCACTCTGGCCTCTGTTTGGTGCTCAGCCTAGGGTCCAGAGCTGTGCTTCAGATGGTGGTGGGCAGGTGGGGGAGGGACCCGAAGCTTCCTGTATCCTGGCTTTGAAACTGCCCGGAAGTTGCTGGGGATCTTAGATGCTCATCTGAATTTGACAAATGTTTCTCCTTCTTGCTAGAAACCCTCTGTGGTAGAGGAAGTCAGAGTAGGCTTCCTGGCAGAGGCAAACCCTGAGCCGCGAAATCAAGGTGACTTCCAACTAGGCAACTAGTTGGAAGGCCGTGCCATGTCACAAGGAGTAAGCAAGAGTGCTTCGATTGGCTGTGGACATAGGATGTCTTCGTGGTAGCCATTTTGATATGGCTCCCCATCCCCTCCTCAAGATAATGAGCTCCAGTGAAGGCAGGTCCTCATCTTTCCTTTGGGTTATAGGCCCAGGGACAGTCTTGAGGCACCAGGGACTTTTCATTCTCCTCCTAACTCCAAATTTTATTCATCCTTCCATTCACCCAGGACTCAAACTGTGGCATTCCCTGTCCTGCGTTCTGCAGATGACTCACCATGGCCCTGGACCTGCTCAGGGTCACTCACACATCTGTGTATCCTCCCACAAGCAGTCCCTGTGGGCCAGCTGTGTGCCAGGCCCTGGACTGGGGGACAGGAGCCAACTCTGAAGAGACAGTGTACTACATAGGATGGTGTCTTAGTTACTTTCCCATTGCTGTGACAGAATGCCTGACATCCACAACTTAAGGGAGAAAACATTTATTTTAGCTCACAGTTTCAGAAGGTCTCACACAGTCCATTCATGGGAGCCAGCAATAGCAGAGGCTGGAGAGCGGCTGGCCCCATTACATACAGAAAGCCAAGTGAACCAGGAGCCAGGCCATGTCACTAAGGCAAGGCCAGTGCTTTCCTAGGAAGAACCTGTAACAATATTTCTTCTTCCTTCCTTTACTTAGTTCAAGCTGTCAGTTGTTCTTTCTTCCTTTACTTAGATCCAGTTACCAGCTGGGCTGCCTAAACCCAGGGTGGGCACCCCTCCCTCACTTCCTGGCCTACAAGCCAATAACACACACCTGAAAGCTCTGCCCTGGGTGTCCCAACAAGTTAACACAATCCCTGTGTGTCAAACCTCAAGCATCTGGCCAGAAAGGCCCCACCTCCCAACAGCACAAGGTTCCATAGATGCCCCACTGCATCCAAACACGTAAGGCTTTTGGGGGACATTCTAGATCCAAACCATAGCAGGTGGTAGCATGGAGATTGTGAAATACATGTCTGGTCTTCCTCCCCTGACTTCTAGAAAAGTCCTAAAATCCTTGGAATCTTCAAAATGATCAGTACTTTCGGTATGCTGATGAGCTGGCTGCTCTGGGGTAGCAGAGTAGCTTCAGAACAGGGGTTGCCTCCAAGGAAGACCAGGGCAGATTAGAGGGCTGGTACTTTCAGCCCTATTCCCAGCCTCCTGGAGGGAAGAGGAGAGGAAGGGGGAGTTGATCACTCTTGGCCAAGGGTGTAATCCATCATGCATAGAACCCCTAAGGACAGGGTCTGAGGAGCTTCTGGGTAATGGAAGCTTTGGGGGTTTCGTGGAGGGTCGCGGGCCTGACTGGGGTACGGTTGCTCCTTGCCCTTTCCCACACACCCCACTCTGTGCATCTCTGTGCCTCACAGTGTCCTCTGTGATGAACAGGTGAAAATCAGTGTTTCCGAGTTCTATGAGCTGTTCTAGCACATTAATCAACCCCAAGGAGAGGGTGTAGGGACTCACTGTCTACCTGGTCAGTCAGAAGCACTCGTCAGACAACCCAGGGCTTGTGATGGGAATCTGAGGTTGGGGTGGTGGGTGGGCCGCAGTCTTGTGGGACCGAGCCCCCTGCTTACAAGATCTGATGCTACCTCCTGTAGAACTGGATTGAACCAGAGGGTGCCCAGCTGGTGTCTGCTGCAGAATCGATCTCTCCTTTGTTGTGTGGGGACTGCCCCTCCTCCCCCAGGTTAGCCGCACACGAGCTCTGTGCTACGACTGCACAGCGGTAGAACCTGAGTTTGGAGTTTTTCACAGTGTTCTCAGACCTGGTTCCCAATTTCACTCTGAAACCCAATGTGCTACATAACAAATTGGTTCATGTCTTGGAGCACGCGTGTCCAACTTTCTGGGTTGTCTGGCTGCGTCAAGTAAGAGGAATTGTCTTGGGCTGCGTATGATATACCTAATACAGTTAAAGCATGTAAGCAGCAAAAATTCCTTTCTTATATTTTGTCTTATTATTCTGAAAAAATACATGCCCAAATTTAATAATTAAACAAGCAACCTGACATATCTGTTTAATAACAGTAAATGCCTGTCCTCCCAGGTACACACAGTGCAGGTGGGCTGAAATACGACCCTTGAGAACTCCTGCCCTTGCTTGCCAAGGGGCACAAGCTCATGTAACTTCTCATACAAGTGGGTTTGGATTCGACTGACTACGTGTGGCTGTTGGGAGTGGTGGTGGAGCACTACACGGACCCTTCCCTGCCCAGTGTTCATGTGTTCCCTGTACAGTCTGTGCTCAAATACTGTTATGGGTCATGAAAAAACCAGTGCAAACCACGTAATGCTGTGAAATTCAATGACTTTGTTTTTTGAGTCAGAGTCTTGCTCTGTAGCCCAGGCTGGTCCTGAACTCATGATAGGGCCCAGGCTGGCCTTGGACTCATGGCAATCCTCCTGTTCCAGCCTCCTGAGTGCAGGGATTACAGGTGTGCGCCACCACACCCAGCTTATGTGGTGCTGGGGAATCAAACTCGGATATTTAGCACTTGACTCAGGGCTTGCTAAGCAAACTGTTTAACTGCTGAGCCATTCCTCCAGCCCCAAGTTTAATGTCTTAAAGGGGGCCGCAGGAGTAGCTATCCTGGGCCACCTGCAACTGATGGTCCAGGAATGGACTGGCCTTAGTTCCTTTATGGGCAAAATCGGGATGATAGTCCCAGTACCCACCTACATAGCAAGCATGGTAGAGCTTCACAGTGTCTAGCGTGCAGCAAGGAAACACTAGCTGGTATCTCTTTGCTCCTGACCATGGTGGGTCCCCAGAACTCGTTTCTGTGTCTCTGCGTCTTCCCTGCATGATTGACTAATCCTTACCTGTCCTTGAGACAAATGCTAAAATTAGGTTGAATGGGGAGAAATGGGGCCCTGATTTATTGAGGGTGGCGGGAAGGGAGCAACCAGGGAAGACTTGGAAGAGAAATCGTCTTGAAGGAATGGCAGGATTAGCATAGGCAGCCACGTGGTGTCAAGGCAGAAGAGGAGGTGTGTGAGGTCGGGGCTGGGGGGATAGGGGTGGGGGTGAACAGAACATGTGGTGGAGGGGTGGCACCTGAGAAGTGTGGCTGGATGGTGGGATTGGCAAGGCTGGACCTGCAACTGATGGCCTGGTGACAGGCATGGACACTGGGGAGCCACAGGTGACAGTAGAGAGACTAGGAGAGACAGGGATGTGGAGAGCAGGTCTCTGGCTTGGAGGGGGGACGGGTCTTATGGCAGTGAGGTAAGCATAAGTTGGCCTCAGCGTGCTGCCCACAGGTGCCAGTGAGCCTCTGAGGCAGGGTTAGGGCACCTCGGGACTCCCACTTGGTGGCCCTGCCATCCACAAGCCCAGGACCAGTCCCTGGCTTCCACCTTTGAGGCAAGGCTATCACCCCATTCAGCCTTGGTTATTAAGCCATTAACTGGGCCTCACCCAGCCTCTTCATTAGGGTAATTATGGCAAATCCACTCTGGGCATTAACAAGGAGGAGGCCAGTTTCTCTGTGCTGTCAGGCTGCCAGGAC